>JBAMCH010000012.1:2652500-3076841 GCA_037075245.1 Drosophila mimetica
TACTGATAAAAATCGTGGAACATTCCAATATGAACCCATATGAAATTTTCCTTTACTAAAAATTCCGTGACTTGAAGAAAACACCTTTCATTTAATTTCTGGTTTCTAAAGCATTCATACAACTTGAACATGAATCCAAGAAGAATCGATTTCTGCAACTACTGGTCGCACTGCCAAATCTTGGGAGGGGAAATAAAAGGTTCCAATCGCGTCCAGAGTGCATTGCTCTTGTGAGCTTGCCTAACTATCCCCCATCTCTTTTGTCAGCAAAGGCTATTGTTCTTTAGTTCCGGACGTTTGTAACTTGGATTAACATCCTTTTCTCCAACAGTCCACATTTTTTCACTAGAAATTTTAATAGAATGAAAATGTAATCTTTTGTTTAACTCTTTTTACTCGTTAATATAAACGTGAATATATCAATTGACTTATTTTATTTGTCATTACCTAAAAATAAACGTTTCTTAAAGTCCGTTTTCTAGCTTGAAAAGAGCGAACAATTGCCAATGTTGGCATTTGTAGGTGTGTGACGCGCATACTTAAACCAATCTATTTTACATTTGATCAAAATACGTTTCAATAAACTGTATAAACCTTAAGATTACCTTTTGACTTATCTTCCATATGTGGTGAGGTATACACGTTACTACCGGCATGATGTTGGTGATCATGCTGATTTTGATTCGGGTTTAAAGCAGTGCCTATGCTATCACCTGTCGTCGTGCTCTGCAAAGTGTGTAAAGTTGGTGAAACGTCCTGATGCTGTGATAGGTGGTGTTGCAAATGCTGGTGATCGTGCTCATGCTGGCCTGTACTTGTATTCAGTGTTTGGTCTTGGGGACTGTGAAGAATCTGAGGCTGATGTATAATACGGTGTTGAAGCTGATGTGAGAGTGTTCCGAGCCCATGGCTAAGATGTGACGATGTCTGCATATCCATTATGAGCATCAGGGATCACAAAAATATCAAAAGAACTGTAATATAAAAACATTTTAACATTTTTTAATTTTGAAATAAAGTTAATTCGACAAGTAGATATTAAAATATTATATACCTCGACCTGTGGTTCTTTTTGTTTCACTTCTTATCTTGAGCTATGAATCATAACTTATGATAGTAAAATTACGATTTATACCTTTGCGAATATGAATAATTTCCACACTGCACTGTTAACTATAAAAGAACAGATGTGGAAAAAAAAATTATATTGAGCCAGATTTCCGGAATATGGTTGTTTGTAAAGAAGGTAGCAAATCTGTCCTGAAGAAGTCTAAAGTTATCTTTTTATTTATTTTTTTGAATAAATAATTATAATTATAAATAAATAAATAACTTAAATTTTTTTAGCTTTTCTTCCTTTTTTAATTTAAAATCAAGTTGAAAATGTGTTATTTAAGACAATAAGTATGTATATTTTAATAAACTCTTATTTCATTAAAAACACCAGAAATCTAGATATTTTTCACGTAACAACATTTGACAACACTTTTTTTCGGTTTAAATTTAAATACATTTTTTGTTATAAATAGGAAGGCGTTTTCTCTTGTGTTACGTTAATTTTACACAATTTATTTTGTTATATTCGGAATCATTTATAATTATCGTCTTTCGTAGCTTGCGTACAAACAGATAAAACGTCTCGATATTTGGTGTAAATCAAGAATATATATATAAACAGCTTAAGTCAGAAATGATAACTTTTTTTTTTACTCTCAAGCTTGAACATTTTAAATGTCGATTAGAATACTAAGCTTGGAATTCCTAAAAATATTTGTGTCTTTGCTTATCTAAATGCAATCAAACTTACAGTTCTATACGTTTTGAAATGCGCGACAGAAGGCAATTGCATTTCCCGCTCATTTAATTGTGGCTCGTCGTCGTAGCCAGTCCCCTGCCCTGCAAGGTGCACTGGCTACCCGCCAGATGAAGGCTGAACCCGCGCAAACGTGTTTGCTAGCACTCATTCACCTGTTGTTAATTGACCTTTTTGAGACTATCACTCCCCTAAGGGTCAATGTAGTTTAAGGAGCTGAGCCAGCTAAGGGTATGGTCTAGGCCATCTGTTTTTTCTTTACACTTACACCCCCGTATTCCCATTTTACTTTTTATGTAAAGTAAAACTAATTCTTTAGGTAATATGCTGAAAATTCTTATTTTGTATTTATATCGATCTACTACATAAATGTAGATGATCATGAATTTGTTTGCGAACATAAATATTATAGGAGAAAACGGATTAACTTTTAACCTGAATATATGAATTGTTCCTATAGTATTATCGCAATGAACCAGGCTTTTGGCTTTGTTGCTTACATCTTACCACCACCATCAACCCTTTTTAATAATCCTTTTCATTTTTCGCTGGTGGGTTAAAGGAAGCGCGGGAAAATGCAGTGGAAGTTTGGCCCAGGGATGAAAGAATACAAATAAAAACAAGAGGGAACGCTATAGTCGAGTGCCTCGACTATCAAATACCCGTTACTCAGCTAAAGTCAGCAGTCTCAAGCAGGGCAAACCAAGCAGCCGCTTCAAAAAATTAAAAAAAATTATTCTACATTTCGGTAGGCGTTTATAACCCAAACACTTTGGTCTATCAATTGATGAAACAAATACACATTTCTTTTCCCGTTAATATAGCTTCAAAACTGTGGGTGTCACAGTTTTTCGCGGTTTGTGGGCGTTAGAGGGGGCGTGGCACATCGGCGAGAAAAACTTGCGCTGCGTATTAACCCCAAGAATCTGCATGCCAAATCCCAATCTTCTAGCTTTTATAGTTTCCAAAATCTCAGCGTTCATACAGAACGGGTCACAGTTTTTCGCGGTTTGTGAGCGTTAGAGAGGGCGTGGCACATCGGCGTGAAAAACTTGCGCTGCGTATTAACCCCTAGAATCTGCATGCCAAATCTCAATCTTCTAGCTTTTATAGTTTCCGAGATCTCAGCGTTCATACAGACGGACAGACAGACGGACAGACGGACAGACGGACATGGCTAGATCGACTCGGCTAGTGATCCTGATCAAGAATATATATACTTTATATGGTCGGAAACGCTTCCTTCTGCCTGTTACATACTTTTGCACGAATCTAATATACCCTTTTACTCTACGAGTAACGGGTATAACTAGTACGAAACATCTGAAGCAGAAAATCAATTTTAAAATTATATATTAACATAATAGGAAATAAAATCTTTATTCCAAAAGGTCAATAAATTAATGCAGATGGAAATAAAGGTAAGAACTGATAGGTAAACTGTAAAGTTCCAAGTACATGAAATCGCGATATCATTGGTACCATAAAACAAAAGTCACGGTCGGGCATGGCCGTCCTGTTTCGAGGTCATTCGGGCTTCTACACTTTGTTCTTTTCAATACCAACTCACTTTCAGGCAATAAAACTCTTACCACATTCAATTCAACAAAATTAAAAGTGGGAAAAATAGTCGCATTTTCACACACTCCAGCCGAATAATGGCGAGTCAGAAAACTTAGCTCAGGCAGTCTATGAAAACAGAGAAAATAAGCAGCTCAAGGTCAGGAGCGTGGGTAAAAATAAGATACTTTAGTTCGGTTCAGCATAGAAGCCATGAAAACGATTAGGCAGCACAAATCGGACATGTAAAATGATGTGTAAAATGTTAATTAAAACGGTAAGTATCGTCCCTTTAATAATACTTATAACTGTAAGCACTTTAATGTACAGTTAACTTACTGAATCTTTATATGTCTTTTTCTTTTTATTTTTTTAACGTTTTAAAGCATTGAAAGTAATATCATATGATTTATAAAACGACACTTTCTAAGTATTCAAATCCTTGAAAAACGAATTCGATAAGTACACTTGTAGTAACACACAAATTACGAATCTTATGCACTTCCAGTCAATACAATACTTGGCAGGTAAAAAAGACACCGCGTTCCACCTGTTGGCTATGAGTCCACGAAACAACGCGAGTTTCAGGTGGATCTTGAAGCGTACGCCAAGAGATCTCGAGCGAAACTAAATTGTTGAATGGCAATGGACGGCGGAAGCCGTATTTCGTATAGCTCAAACTCAAGCGACCACTTTCCTGAGTGTGTTTATAGTGGCTTATATATTTTTCGAGTCGCGCTCAAAACTTGGCCCAAGACGGCTATACGGTTGGTCGGTTTCATTCGCGCTCAAACTGGCAGTCGGCTAATCGGGGGACATAGCGTGTTGGTCGTACGCAAAAGCTAGGCTTGAAATATGATCACCGCACAGAATGAGTGGTAGAGAGAGAGAGAGAACGAGAAGAAATGATTCAGCGCCAGGCCAGAGAGAGACTACTCCCGTTTTCGCTTTGTACGGTCTTCATGCACAAAATGTTGGAGTAATTTAGTAGTTTTTTAAGTAATAAACATATATGTATGCGTGAATGTATTATGAACCCACTCCTACAACCAATATAATACTTATGTACACTGGAGTAAGTAAACATCTTAAAAATCAGGCAAAACCTTTCTCCTTTTTCAAATATACATATATGTAGGTAACAACAAAACATGCTTTCTTCGACGGCATACATTTGTATAGCCTTTTCTAATAGAGTTTTTAAAATTTTGAAAGGTAGTGCAACTTTGACTTATAGAGTTAAGCTTCCAGTTCCGACTTTTAGCAAAAATCAGCATGCTTTAATGTTTCTTAAATTAATAATATTTTCCCAAAAAAATATAAGCACATTTAAAAATGTTATCAAACAACAACTTAATATTAGATCGATCATTGCTTCCTAAGCCCAACACTAATACTTACAAAATTTAAGGTCTTAAAGCAGTGTTATGTTCCTTCTCTGCATTCAAAATTAATAAATCTAAATGTAATGTGTCTAGACTACAGTCTAAAATATTTTCCACGAATTTGGTTTTGCAGCTGGCAAAAGTTAAGTAACTGACTGTATCAAGTATTTAATAAAGGTATCCAAAAGTATAAAAAGAATAACTGGTTGCTACATTTATCCACCGGACTCCAAATATTTCTTTTATGAATGTGTATAACTTTTATTAAATTGTGTCGAACGGAAGCTAAGTTTCTTTACGTGAATAATCAACCCCCTTTTTGCTTGCTCGATGGAGTTGTGTTTTAACATTGAGTGACCTGCATTCTACAGGTTGACAAGAGCGACCAAATACCTACATATGTCGAAAATCATAAGTATGTAAAGAGGAATGTGTGATTGTAGCAAAACGATATGAGTATCGTCAAAATTGGGAGTACAGTCTACCCTTCTTAAAAATAAAACAAGATCCAGCGTCAAAAACTTTGTTTTTTTTTTGGGTTAGTACACGGGTAATGATAAACAAAACTAAACAGCGCTTAGCGTTTTATGGGCGTTAGAATGGGCGTGGCACTCGGCTGAAGCAAACAGTAACTAGTAGAATCTGTATGAAACATTTTTACTCCCTAGCTTTAAAATATATGGTCGCCAGAGATTCAGATCCTTTAAACTGGAGATCAAAAAGCAATATGGCGAGTAAAATTTAGTTAGTGGAAGCGAGAAAGACGCATTCGAAATTTCATTGTAAAATTGACCTACGTTTCGTATCGAATTTTTTTGGGGTATAGGAAGGATCGGAAAATTTTGAAAAAAAAGTAAAGCTTCGGTGCTTTTTGACATATGACCTAATGCTTTTGAGAATATTATTTTTTTAATTGTTCTGAATTTCGAATTAAATTTAAAAAAAACGACGACTATATCATAAATGTAGCTTCCATGGGAACGATCGGAACATAAATAGAAAACAATTTTTGCTTCGTTGGTTTCTATTGTAGTCTCTTTTACTCTGAAATATAAGTTTATTTAATTAAATTAAACATAAATCGGATGACTATATTATATAGCTGCCATAGGAAGGATCATCGAATAATGTCAAAGTAAGATGCAAACTGCTATAATTTTGTTTGCTGCAACATATACGCAAGTATATCAAAATTTAAAATTTTGTAATTTAATAGGAAAGATCTGCAAAGGTATATGTTTAGATACCCTTTACAAGGGTATAAAAAAGTTAAATTGGTATCGCTAGAAGTCGACTTTACTAGCTAGCATACAGATATTACAGCGAAAACGGCGCGTGCCGACCAATCTTCGACTACCGTTGCAAACTACACGGAAGGGAGAAGAGAAATCACTCAACCGTTTCAAAATCTAGAGCTTGCTGCTGCTAGTGTAACAAACTAGAAACTTGGAAAACCGACAAGAAACCTTTGATATTGTTATGTGGAACATAAAAAATTCAATATTATCTACTTCAACTACAGTTTTTAAATTTTAATGTAATTTCAAATTGGATCTGTGTAATTTATATGTACATAAAAGTTACTACTTTGCTTGTAAACTTTTGTAGTGCATATTCCTGATCAACCCTCAAATCTAGCCGACCGCCTGCCTGTTCGTATGATCGTCTTAAACTTACAGGATAGGTTTTAGTAGTCTTGCAGAGCAAGTGCAAGTGCCACGCACTTTTACTCACCACAGTGTGATTTTAATTGGCGTCCTTACAAATGGATATCGCATAGTCGGGGCTTATGATATTGGGGTTATTTCTGGGGGTTATTGCTTTTAAACAAGTTTTATGTTTGCAATCGTAACAAAGTATCTATAATGTAAAGCTCTTTTTATCGTACCACTTTTTTATACTTAGCTAGTATATATGTATATATGTACATATGTCAATTTTAACATATTCATCCCTTACCTTTTTCTTGAACGGGGAAAATTCCGTGACACTGACGATGCCCGCGCTTTATGTATGGAACACCTGTTAGACCGGACCGTAGTGTACTGGAAATAAAAACCATCCCTGCGATCGGGTTCTTTGTTCATTTTCCCGTCCTTATATGTAATGTGCTTGTGGTTGTAATGTGCGCGTTAATGTTAATACCAAAACTGACATGAACCCACTTGCAACAAGTTCAATGATCTCAAAAGTTATGAATCAAATGCCCTTTATATAGAAGTATACGAATTTAAGTTAAAATCTAAATATATTATCTATATACTTTTATTTGCCAGCTTTCCCTATTCGAGGTGCACGTTCATTACACATAAGAAACTGGAAACAAAAGTTTGTACATACATATGTACATATGTATGTCTGAGGGTAAGTATAAAGTAAGCACATGGTTATGTATACATATTTATGTGAGTATGTACAAATATTTTTTGTAGAATTGCGCTTGATAGCTCTTGATATGAACAATCGGTATTCATATGTTTTTGGTATGAAATTCGGTATTTCAATCGTGGCTCGTGGCTTTTCACGGTCTGCAAGCCAACCGAGACAGCTTTTCCGCCGTTTCTTTTGGTTGTTGTTGACTGCTAACTTTAGGTACTGGATCGGATCTGCCATTGTTGTTTCTGTTATGTTATGTACTGCTTATTTATACTACTAACTATATTTGTTGTTATACTCTTTCAGGGAGCATTTTAATTCTTTCCAGAAGTTTTCAACAACTCGAAGACCTAATGAGTATTCCTGATCGAAAATATACATACCTTCAGTTGTATATACTTTTTGGGTCGCAAGCAGTTCCCCTCCTTTTAACATAGTAAACTAATTTACATTTTTGGTAATTCCCTAAATGTATTACAAATAATATATGTTTCAAAAAATAATTGTACATAAAATGTATTTCATCTTACAATTAAACAGCGCCTTAAAATAAAATAAACCCTAAATTTAAAAAAAAAGTCAAAAAAAATTTTTTTTAAATACAAGGCTAACAAAAATAAAACAAGAACGGAAGCTTACTTCAGCCAGCCGAACATTTATATACCCTTGCAGATAATTCCTTTTCAATTACAAATTTAAAAAAAATTAAGATTTACTTGCGTATATATTGCAGCAAACAAAATTATAGCAGTTTTCGTAACATTTTTACATTAATTGATCGATTCTTAAATTTAATTCGAAATTCTGAATTATTAAAAAAAGGTCATATTCAATAGTAGAAGAGATTGCAATAGGTTAGCTTAGGTTTATTATTACTCAGAATAATTTTCAGATGTTTTGGCTATGTCGCAATTTAGTTATTTCTCTCTTTAAAAAAATATTACAATTATTCTGAGTAATTTTTGTGAAAGATAAAGAGTGGTACTTTAAAAATACTTTGAGAGCAAAACAAACCATGAATCCGTTTGCCTGTAAAACAGACGGAACGGTGGTCATTTTTAGCATTTTTCCACATTTTGATGTCCTTTGCTCAGAATCCTTGCGTCGGGGAACTTTTTTGAGAACGCAGTTTAATTTGGAAATTCGAAACGAATTCAAAGCAGAAGCATCCATAGAGGTATCTTTTATAAGAATTAATCACTATGGACGGCAGTCCATGTAGTGACGAAGCGCACCAGAAGAGTGTGCGAAGGCGACTACTATTATATAGCCGCAGAATTGAAAATCTGCTATAATGGTCCGATCCTCGCGAGTGATACATCAAATTAAAGGTATTGCTAAAACTTAAAGGATTGCATACCAAGACCTCAAGAAAATCAATTGGTTTGGGAGAGAGAGCGGTGAAAGTGTAAAAGTGAAAATTTAGAAATTTGGATCTGTTGGGGCCGGTGTGGATAATTGTCCCCCTCCAATACGTTATTTGTATTCCCACTGAAAATGCGCTTAATATGAGGGGTCATATCAGATAATCGGACGCTCCGTTCAATTTTTGTGGGCCTACTCAAAATGAAATTTTAATTCTGTTTGTCAGTTTGTCCAAAACATGTTTTTTAATTTCTGAAAATTTGATATGATGTTCATCAGATCGATATAAGAAACTTTAGTTCTACCACTTTTGGAAAAACCCGCTAGTTTAGCGGGAAAACAGCTATAAATAGCTAAAATACGGAAGGCTGACTTCTAAACTACTGAAGCTACAGACTTGTGCTGTATCTCGTTTGAAAGGTATTTTGAAATGCTATAAGCGCCCCGTATATGTAATTTGTGTAAATGTAATAGTTAAAAAGATATGCACAAAACAAATTTTTTTTTAAACTTTTTTTTTAGCTATTTTTATGTTTTTCAAAAACGGCTTCAACGATTTTCTTTAAAACTTTAGGCTGTATAGCCCTTGAGATTCCTTAAATTTTGGTATATAACATATTACTGTAAAAAGTCACGTTTAAAAGTTATTCAGAAACGAAAATGGCCACTTTTGCTAGCCCAAAACAACTAACTCTGCCTAAGCATTGAATTTTGTAAGTGCGGATCCAAACTGTATTTTAATACAATTCTATAAATAAATAAATACATAAATAAAAAAATAAATAATTTAATAATTTAATAATTTAATACTTTAATAATTTAATAATTTAATAATTTAATAATTTAATAATTTAATAATTTAATAATTTAATAATTTAATAATTTAATAATTTAATAATTTAATAATTTAATAATTTAATAATTTAATAATTTAATAATTTAATAATTTAATAATTTAATAATTTAATAATTTAATAATTTAATAATTTAATAATTTAATAATTTAATAATTTAATAATTTAATAATTTAATAATTTAATAATTTAATAATTTAATAATTTAATAATTTAATAATTTAATAATTTAATAATTTAATAATTTAATAATTTAATAATTTAATAATTTAATAATTTAATAATTTAATAATTTAATAATTTAATAATTTAATAATTTAATAATTTAATAATTTAATAATTTAATAATTTAATAATTTAATAATTTAATAATTTAATAATTTAATAATTTAATAATTTAATAATTTAATAATTTAATAATTTAATAATTTAATAATTTAATAATTTAATAATTTAATAATTTAATAATTTAATAATTTAATAATTTAATAATTTAATAATTTAATAATTTAATAATTTAATAATTTAATAATTTAATAATTTAATAATTTAATAATTTAATAATTTAATAATTTAATAATTTAATAATTTAATAATTTAATAATTTAATAATTTAATAATTTAATAATTTAATAATTTAATAATTTAATAATTTAATAATTTAATAATTTAATAATTTAATAATTTAATAATTTAATAATTTAATAATTTAATAATTTAATAATTTAATAATTTAATAATTTAATAATTTAATAATTTAATAATTTAATAATTTAATAATTTAATAATTTAATAATTTAATAATTTAATAATTTAATAATTTAATAATTTAATATGGGGACGACTCCTAGTCATTCCTCAAATCCAGAAAATACAAAAATCTTGCTTCGGTAATCGGGAATTATGCCGATTGTTTCTGTGACGTCACGTTTCCTATGTGTGGTCCCTTTGTTGTTGTTTTTCGTTCTTGTTTGTCATCTTATTTGAATTTCCTTTGAGCACATGGGTGATGATGCATGTATATGTTTATGTACATGCGCTTTTAGTTTCAAATTGGAACTGTAATAATAACTGAAATGAGTATATAAATTACAAATTATGAATATAAAAACACAATAATATTTATATTAATATTTAATATTTACTATATTTATACAAATACAAATATATATTTTATTATGGTTCAATAGGTTAAAAAAAAGGCACCATGAATTTTTCGTCCCGACGTAGGATTGAACTTACATTTGCGGCTATAACCTTGAATAACATATTCATGCACGCACGCATTAGACCCCTAGGTTACCAAATTAAAGGCAATTTTTTCTTAGGCTTAAAAAATGTGTCTAAAAAGTGTAAAAACAGGAAACTAAACAAATGAGGTTACATTTTTAAAAAAAATTTGCACAAAAACAGAAATTCTTTTTGAATGTTAAAAACACCTTCAAACGTTTTTTATGTTTTTTAGAAAAACAATATTCCTATTATGTAGGAGTTTTTCTAATTTCAATGGCATTTTTATACCCTTGCAGAGGGTATATTGATTTCAGTCAGAAGTTTGCAACGCATTGAAGGAGACGTTTCCGACCCTATAAAGTATATATATTCTTGGTCAGCATGACTAGACGAGTCGATCTAGCCATGTCCGTCTGTCCGTCTGTCCGTCCGTCTGTCCGTCCGTCCGTCCGTTTCTACGCAAACTAGTCCCTCAGTTTTGAAGCTATCGAGCTGAAACTTTACCAAAAGTCGTCTTTCTATTGCAGGTAGTATATAAGTCGGAGCCGACCGGATCGGACAACTATATCTTATAGCTCCCATAGGAATAATCGGAAAAATAATTGAAAAAAAATTATAACTTATGTGTTTTTTGACATATAACCTTATGCTCTTGGAAATATCATTTTTTTAACTGTTCTGAATTTCGAATTAAATTTTAGAAAAATCGGATGACTATATCATATAGCTCCCATAGGAACGATCGGAAAACTAAAGGGAAATTAATAGGAAAAAAATTATAGCTTTGTTAATTTTTATTGTATTCTCTTCTACTTTAGAATATAAGTTTATTTTATTATTTTAGAATTTCGAATTAAATTTAACATAAATTTGATGACTATATTATATAGCTGCCATAGGAAGGATCGATCTATTATTGTCAATATAATACGTGCGCTGCTATAATTTGGTTCGTTGTTGTTTGCAAATCTAAATTTAACATTTTTGTAATTTCAAATTGAATGGGAACGATCTGCAAGGGTATAAAAACTTCGGCTGGCCGAAGTTAGCTTCCTTTCTTGTTTTTTTTTTTTTAGAAAAGTTTACTCCATTAATGGCGATTTTCACCTTCAAATATAGAAAGTATAATTAGAAAAACAAACCTTAAAATTTAAAATAAAAATAATTTTTCTGCATTTGAGAAAAAAATTTCTAAAAAAAATCGTTTAATAAAAAATTTTTCTAAAGTTTTTAAAAAAAAAAATTTTTTTCTTAAGTTCAGAAAAAAGTTTTTTTTATAATTCAGAAAAATAATTTGTTTAGTGTATAAGATATAGTTGTCCGATCCGGCTGGTTCCGACTAATGTACTACCTGCAATAGAAAGACGACTTTTGGTAACGTTTCATCTCGATAGCTATAAAATTGAGGGACTAGTTTGCGTAGAAATGGACGGACAGACGGACGGAAAGGGCTAGATCGACTCGTCTAGTCATGCTGATCAAGAATATATTTACTTTATGGGGAAACGTCTCCTTCATTGCGTTGCAAACTTGTGACTGAAATCATAATACCCTCTGCAAGGGCATAAAAATAAAGAAAAGCCCCAAATTAAGCTATCCCTAGAAAATAGAAATGATTTCTAAAAAGTAAAAAACGTAGACTTCTATAAAATAGAAATTGTTTACCAAAATCTGATTTGTTAGTTGTTCTTAAGAATTCGCGGTTCTCAAGAATTCATTCATTTTAATCAATAAAATTATAGACCGTTATTTTTAAGAAGGTTCTATGTTGAAATCGATTTTTTAATTGGTTTGATATCTAAATTAGTTCTTCAAGTGCCGCAAATTCTTAAGAAAAAGGGGATGAACTCTTCTTAAGAGTAAGAGACAAAGCATCTTTAAATTCTGTGGACTAATTAGAGATATCAAAGAGCGGTGGTACATTGTTAAATGTTGTTCCAGTATGTATTGGCCATAATTAGTTAATTAGTTCTTGTAGAGTGAGAGAGAAAGACTAGTGCATTTCGACTGCAATGCATTGTTAAATACATTAACATATAATGTTTGTTTAAAATACATAAACATAAACAAAGGCTAAAAGTATCTTCTTTACTGACTATAGGCTCACTCCACGTGAAACGTGACAGGCCAATTTGGGTCAAATCTCAGAATCAATCCAAACTTTTTTTGTCGATAGAGGATTGAAAAATAAGGATTTGTTTTTTTTTTTAACTCTTATCGTTTATTTTTAAACATTTTTTTTGTAATTTTTTTGGTATTTCCTTACGATCTCAGGAAGGTATGTCATTCTATATTCAGACAAGTATTTCCATTATTATGGACAAAATACTGATTTTTTATTTTTATAATGACGATATCGATTTTTGGCAAAATTTCGTATAGTTTGTTTTTGCTATAACTTTTGCAAAAATGATCCCAAATTAAAATGGCGAACTGTTCTGAGCAGATAACAATCTGATAATAATTGTTAGTGCACTTTCCGGCTGATTATACCAATTTTAATTTTTATTTTATAAATTTTTTGCATTTTTTTAAAGGGTTGCATTACAATTTTTTGAAAACAAAATTTCAAAAAAAATAAACTGTTTGTAAAAATCGAAAAATACGAAAAAACTGCTTATAAAAATCAGAAAAGGCGAAAAAATTGCTTCAATCGATAAAAACCCGTGCTTTAAATTAATTCACGAAAATTGACCGTGTTTTAAAGAATAAAAATAACGAAAATTAGATTGAGATTGATATAAAAGGTTATATATATTATTATAATGATAATTTACAACTATAACAACATAAGAATGACATAACAATAAACTAAGTAGGGTCACTCCACGTGAAACGTGACAAGCCAATTTGGGTCCAATTTTAGAATCAATCCAAACTTTTTTTTATCGATAGAGGATTGAAAAATAAGGAATAATAAAATAAAATAAGGATTTTTGTAATTAAGTTCCGATTTTTCACCACATGAGACTCGTTTGAGTTATATTAGTTGTTGGTATGCAACTTTATGGGCTATCTTAATATATTTCAGAAAAATATTTTTAAAAAATTTTTAATTTAAAATTAAGTATTTTTTAAGGAAATTTAAAATTGAAAAAAGTCTGTACGCCGGAATACACGCGATTTCCAAACATAATAATTATTCTCGTGTAGCTTTATCAATTTTTAAAATTGTTGGTAAAAAATTTTTTTGTCATTTCAAGACCTTCTATTAAAGAAAACGATTTAAGTCTATCAACTTTTCATCAAGCAACGGCATAGCGTCATAATTCCACCGACATAATTCCTCCCAGTACATTTGGCCCGAGAACTTATGTCGTTTTTTTCTGGAGAAATTATGTCGCTGCTAAACGTCATAAGATCGCGCGAAATTGTGTCGTTTAAAAATTACTTGTGGAGAACTTATGACGTTTAAAAGTGACATAAGTCCTCCGACATAATTTCGCGCGAACTTCTGTCGTTTGGCAGCGACATAATTTCTCGGCTGGAGAAATTATGTCGTTTTTTCTGCGGAGGATTTATGGCGTTCTCAAACGTCATAAGATCGCGCGAAATTATGTCGTTTAAAAACGGAGGAATTATGTCGGAGGAATTAAGTCGTTACCCCTCAAGCAACAACAGCGCAACGTGTTAGAAGAGAACAGCAATACGAGCAGCAGAGAGCGCGGGAGAGCGAAAATATATGTCTGAGCTAGTTGCAAAGTTTTCGTAGCGATCAGAACGGTTAAAAACAGTTCGTTACAACATTATTAAAAATGTTTAACAAGGAAAGACTGCTTTGTTTTTTACTGTTTTATGAAATTATGCAGAAAGTAATGGAGGTCCCATGACGAAACTTTCAGTGGCCAACAAGGATTACACCAGTTTACAAAAAAAAATTTGATGAAATACGCACTTCATGAAACTATGATTTTCGGTTAAGGTACATCTCCCTGAGTAAGAAATGGGCACTTTTAATTTTTTGTATGGTACATTTTTTTTTAAAGTGTAAAAAACGTTTTTTGCACTTCTTTAATTTCTAACTCGAGTTGTGGTAAACCGATTTAGGCTATCAAAGACCCATTTTACAGGTAAAAGAATGCCCTTTAACTTTCGTATACACAGCATTGAGTTCCATTCATTGGTTTAGAAGCTACACTTCGTCAAAGCTGAAAAAGTTGGAAAAAATGCAAAAAAGCTAACATAAATGGCAAAATACACGCCTAAAAACCGAAATTATTTTTATAACTTCTACTTAAAGATACATCTTTAAGCAAACTAACAAGACCATCAACTCAATTAACAACCAAAGGTTCGATTTTATATAGATTATTTCAGTTGGAAAAAAGGTGTATTACAGCCCTGTTAGAGCCCTGTTAACCTCAGTTAACAGCTGTAAACGGCCAAAAAACCAACGTTGTTCCGAGCTTAAAAAATTCATATCAACAAAATTTACTGGCGGATTGTAACGATCATTAACTTGTATTCTTTGTCGAAGTACCATCTAATCATAAAAGCTATAAAAATAATTTCGGTTTTTAGGCGTGTATTTTTAAAGTAGCCTTTTATGCCAGCTTTTTTGCATTTTTTCCAACTTTTTCAGCTTTGACGAAGTGTAGCTTCTAAACCAATGAATGGAACTCAATGCTGTTAAAAGGTTAAAGGGCATTCGTTTACCTGTAAAATGAGTCTTTGATAGCCTAAATCGGTTTACCACAACTCGAGTTAGAAATTAAAAAAATGCAAAAAACGTTTTTTACACTTTAAAAAAAACTGTACCATACAAAAAATTAAAAGTGCCCATTTCTTACTCAGGGAGATGTACCTTAACCGAAAATCATAGTTTCATGAAGTGCGTATTTCATCAATTTTTTTTTGTAAACCCGTGTTATGTATAAAAAATTATATTATTTTTTATAAAGATTAAAAATGCCGATTTGCAGAAAACCGCGATTGAAATTATTTTTTTTAAGTTTGGACTATACCTTGCACTGGAACCATAATGGGTGTTATTTTTATCTGATAGTTTGCAGTTATAAACAAAATAAACGAAAATAAAGCATCGCCATATCTTCGCTTCTGTCAAATAGATTTTTTTTTTACTTTTTTAAAAATCCTATTTAAATGGTGTAATATCGTGATAAAAATAAGATATCGTTTTGAGACCATTAATAAAATCTCGATACGTTTCACAAAGAATCACTCATAGCTAGATCGACTCGGCTAGTGATCCTGATCAAGACAATATATACTTTTTGGTTTTTCAAATTATTGAAAATCGGTTGTGGTGTCGGGTACATCGGTTGATGTCATGGCTGACCAAATGGTTCTTGTACGGGAGTTGGCGGTATTATAAGAACTTTTTTTGGGTGGGTAGATTCAAAAGTTGGCCTACTTTTAATTGATTTTCTCAAAAGCTTACGAACATTTTTAAGACGCAATTCTCCTCAATTCTGAAGATTTTTTTTCATGTTATGGAGATATTCGTCAAAAATTCAACTTTCAATCGTCTGTAGTTTCAGAGTTTAAACGGACGGACGGAAAGACAGACAGAGACAGATGGACATGCCTAGATCGAGATATAGAGATTAAACAAAAACACCTCTTAACGAGGTAAAAAACTAGTGACGATCGCACCTTAAGCATACAAAAATTCTGATATCAACATTTGTGACGAAAGATGATTACACACATGATTTTAAAATTTATTTTTTTGGCACTCTAGTTTTAAGAACAGACTAGTTTTTAAGAACACACGAACATTTTCTATTGCAGAGTGCCTTTAATATGAGGTGAAGAACAAGTCTGTAGCATTAATATTTCGCAAGTTACGGACTTACGAAATTTAGCCTTTTCTAGCGGGTTTCCCGCCAAACTAGCTTGTTTTTTCAAAAGTCGTAAAACAAAAGTTTCCTAAATGGACTGGTTTAAAACAATTTTAACGATTCCTTGACCCTACAGTTTGGATACGCCCTTACAAAATTCAATGCTTAGGCAGCGTTAGTTGTTTTGGGCTGGCAAAAGTAGCCATTTTCGTTTCTGAATAACTTTTAAACGTGACTTTTTACAGTAATGTTTTATATACCAAAATTTAAGGAATCTCAAGGGCTAGACAGTCTAAAGTTTAAAAAAAAATCGTTAGAGCCGTTATTGAAAAAAATAAAAAAAAAAGCTAAAAAAAAGTTTTGTGCATATCTTTTTAACTATTACATTTACACAAATTACATATAAGTGCGCTTATAGCATTTGAAAATACCTTTCAAACGGGATACAGCACAAGTCTGTAGCTTCAGTAGTTTAGAAGTTACAGCCTTCCGTATTTTAACTATTTTTAACAGATTCAAATTTCTAAATTTTCACTTTTACACTTTCATCGCTCTCTCTCTCAAATACCTTTAATTTGGTGTATTACTCATTACGATCGGACCATCATAGCAAATTTTCATTTTTTCGTGTATATATAGTAGTCGCCTTCGCACACTCTCTTGGTGCGCCTTGTCACTACATGGACTACACACTCGCAACTAAGTCATAGACTCTAACTTATCATAAGAATATAAATATCGAAAATGTGCTAAGCAAAATTTTCCCACCGCATCCAACAAAAAATATATAAAATCCCTATAAAATGCATGTTTGAATAAATCGTCTAGGTGGCATCATTGGCAAGTTCTCCAAAGAGACCAACATGCGCGCGCATACCATTTTGGAGAATTTATGGAGAATTTTTGGAGAGTTTTTTTGACATCCCCCCAAAAGTAGGCAACGCAGAAGAGTTCACTCAACGCAGCGGTTTATCTACATTTATATATGTCATTTAGACAGTCGGAGATAAAAAGTTTATTCATTGCTAAGGACACAATAAAAAAAAATGTAAAAATGTAAATCTAAACTGAAAAATTGTACAGAAAGTGTTTATTAATAGTGGTTTTGAGGAAATTAACAGTAAATAAATTATGACAATTTTCGCTAGTTTTAAAGACATTTCAAAAATACAAAGGTGATACATTTTTTGAAACATTTACACATAATTTAAGTGAACTTGTAGCCAATCTGCATTGGTTTTGGGAGTAAAACACGAGTAATTTGATATTTCCCCGCCCCCTTGCCACACTTGTAAGTGCCCAGTCTGGCGTCGTCTCGTCTCGAGTCCGTCTGACTGAGTGTCGCCTTGTATGCTTTAGTTGGGGCAGACATGTCTGCGGTGTGTGGGTGTTTTTAAGCACCTTGGAATGGGGTCTGTCAGCCTAAGTACCACCTATGCCGTTGCTAACTGACGATGTACACCAAACACTTCAATTTAATGTTTCTTCTAAAACATACTAGTGAGCTTTAAGTTTGGCACTGTAAGTCTCCCATGAAGGTAACTTTGGCCAGTTAAGTTTATATGCCCTTGCAGGTTCTTTCCATTAAATTACAAAACTTAGATTTACTTGCGTAGGTATATGCTGCAAACAAATTATAGCTGTTTTCAAATTATTTTGACATTATTTTTCAAATATTCCTATGACAGCTATCTGATTTTTGTTAAAAATGCTGAAATAATAAAGTAATATTATATAAAAGAATACATTAAAAATGAGAAAGGAAGCTAACTTCGTCCAGCTGAAGTCTATATACCCTGCAGATAAATCCTTTTTAATTAAAAAATGCAAAGATCTTAATTTGGATTTGCAACAAACCAAATTATAGCTGTTTATACCCGTTACTCGTAGAGTAAAAGGGTATATTAGATTCGTGCTAAAAGTATGTAACAGGTAGAAGGAAGGGTTTCCGACCATATAAAGTATATATATTCTTGATCAGGATCACTAGCCGAGTCGATCTAGCCATGTCCGTCTGTCCGTCTGTATGAATGCTGGTATCTCGGAAACTATAAAAGCTAGAAGATTGGAACTTGTGCCACGCCCCCTCTAACGCCCACAAACCACGAAAAACTTTGGCGCCCACAGTTTTGAAGCTAGATTAACGGGAAAATAAATGTGCATTCGTTTCTTCATACCTATTGATTGACCAAAATGGGAAAATTCTAAATTAATAAAATTTAGTTATATTTCAGCGAAGCTATTTCCTATTATATTTCCTATTACTTTCCCATTAATTTTCTGATTGTTCCTATGGGAGCTATATGATATAGTCGTCCGATTTTTCTGATAATAGGTAAAAAAACACCGAAGCTATAATTTTGTCCTATTATTTTTCCGATATTTCCTATGGGAGATATTAGATATGGTGGGTCGATCCTGGTTCCTACTTATATACTACCTACAAAAAAAAGACTACTTTTGGTAAAGTTTCATCTTGATTGCTTCAAAACTGAGGGACTAGTTTGCGTAGAAACGGACAGACGGATGGACAGACGGACATGGCTAGATCGACTCGTCTAGTGATGCCGAACAAGAATATATATACTTTGTGGGGTCGGAAACGTCTCCTTCACTGCGTTGCAAACTTCTGACTGAAATCATAATACCCTGCAACGCTATAATTTTTTCCAGTTTCCTTTCTTATTAATTTCCTGATCGCTATGAGAGCCATATGATGTAGTAATTTAATGCAATTTAATTCGAAACTTAGTAGGGGAGAAGTCTGTAGGTTGGTACATTTTTTGTTTTTAGTCTCCCATTTTTACATTCGCTATGAAACTTCACGTGTTAGGTACCGATCGAAAGCTTGGTATTTTAGCTGTAAAGTAAAATAAAAAAAACACATTTTTTTCCTAGCAAAAATTTAAAAATTATTTTTTTTTAAGTGTCAAAAAACGACATTTTGAAAAATAGGTCTGTAAGTTGAATAAAACTCACACCAAAAGTACTCCAAACTTAAAAAAACTATTTATTTATGTTAATTGTATAATTTTAGTTCGTTTTAACTTATTTCCCGTCCATTTCTAAAGAACTTTGATCAAATAACAAATAAATCCAAAATGCTCTTTGAACGATCACATTTTCCCTAATTTCAGAGAAATTTACTCTGCAGAAAGCGACCCCTGTTGGGCTGAGATCTTTTTGTATGCAAAACGGGTGTCCCAAATTACACAAAATGGGTAGTTTTCGAAAAAAATGAATAACTTTTTTCTGACTGTCAAATTAATCTGATTCTTTTTTTAATTTGTTAACAGATAAATTACTAATGTTTTAAACCTTTTACGAATTTGTTTTAAGCACGTTTTTAATGTTTTATAGAATTTTGAAAAAAATGGACATCAACTTTTTTGGTGAAAAATGGTACACGACTCTTACAGCTTAAATCTGGCTAGAGCCTGGCTTATAATGTTTTCCCCAAAAATTTTGTCACTAAAAAAGACTAAAAAAAAAAAAATAAAACAAGAAAGGAAGCTAACTTCGGCCAGCCGAAGTTTATATACCCTTGCAGATCATTCCAATTCAATTTGAAATTACAACAAGAAAAGAAGCTAACTTCGGTCAGTTGAAGTCTATATACCCTTGCAGTTAATTCCTATTTAATTACAAATTACAACAAGAAAGGAAGCTAACTTCGGCCAGCCGAAGTTTATATACCCTTGCAGATCGTTCCTATTCTATTTGAAATTACAAAAATGTTAAGTTTAGATCTGCAACAAACAAAATTAGAGCAGTTTACGGAGTATTTTGACATTAATTAATCGATCCTTCCTATGGCAGCTATATAATATAGTCGTCCGATTTATGTAAATTTTTTTTCGAAATTCTGAAATAATAAAATAAAGTTACATTCAAAAGTAGAAGAGAATACAATAAAAATTAACAAAGCTATAATTTTTTTCCTATTAATTTCTCATTAATTTTCCGATCGTTCCTATGGGAGCTATATGATATAGTCGTCCGATTTTTATAATTTAATTCGAATTTCAGGACAATTAAAAAAATTATATTCCCAAGAGCAAAAGGTAATATGTCAAGAAACGCATAAGTTATAATTTTTTTTCAATTATTTTTCCGATTCTTCCTATGGGAGCTATAAGATATAGTTGTCCGATCCGGCCGGCTCCGACTTATATACTACCTGCAATAGAAAGACGACTTTTTGTAAAGTTTCAGCTCGATAGCTTAAAAACTGAGGGACTAGTTTGCGTAGAAGCGGACGGACGGACGGACAGACGGACAGACGGACGGACGGACGGACGGACGGACAGACGGACAGACGGACATGGCTAGATCGACTCGTCTAGTCATGCCGACCAAGAATATATATACTTTATAGGGTCGGAAACGTCTCCTTCACTGCGTTGCAAACTTCTGACTGAAATCATTATCTGAATTTAGTCTTGCAACAAATCAAATTATAGAAATTGTTTTCTTATTTTGACAATAATTGAATGATCATTCCTATGGCAGCTATATAATAAAGTCGTCCGATTTATGTACAATTTTTTTCGAAATTATGAAGTAATAAAATAAAGTTATATTCTATAGTAGAAGAGAATACAATACAGACGGACATGGCTAGATCGACTCGTCTAGTCATGCTGATCAAGAATATATATACTTTATGGGGTCGGAAACGTCTCCTTCACTGCGTTGCAAACTTCAGACTGAAATCATAATAAAAATGTTAAATTTAGATTTGCAAACAACAACGAACAAAATTATAGCAGCTTACGTATTATATTGACATTAATTGATCGATCCTTCCTATGGCAACTATATAATATAGTCATCCAATTTATGTTAAATTTAAATTTGAAATTACAAAAATGTTAAATTTAGATTTGCAAACAACAACGAACAAAATTATAGCAGCTTACGTATTAATTGATCGATCCTTCCTATGGCAACTATATAATATAGTCATCCAATTTATGTTAAATTTAATTTGAAATTTTAAAATAATAAAATAAACTTATATTCCAAAGTAGAAGAGAATACAATAAAAATTACCAAATCTATAATTTTGTTCCTATTAATTTCCCTTTAGTTTTCCGATCGTTCCTATGGGAGCTATATGATACAGTCGTCCGATTTTTCTAAAATTTAATTCGAAATTCAGAACAGTTAAAAAAAAGATATTTCCAAGAGCATAAGGTAAGGTAATATGTAAAAAAACACATAAGTTATAATTTTTTTCAATTATTTTTCCGATTATTCCTATGGGAGCTATAAGACATAGTTGTCCGATCCGGCCGGCTCCGACTTATATACTACCTGCAATATCAGCTCGATAGCTTCAAAACTGAGGGACTAGTTTGCGTAGAAACGGATTTGCAAGGGTATACAAAATTGTTTTAATGGAAAAATTTTGAGAAAATGGAGTGTCTCAGCTTACAGACCGTCCCAACCTACAGACCTCTCCCCTAATATTTAAAAATCCTATAGCTATTACGAACCTTCTGGAACTCCCAACTTAGAAACCCCGCTTTTAATTTTCTCGTTTTTACAGACACAAAATGAATATACACAGCCCCAATGAAAAGGATTTGCAATGGATAGGAAGTTGGATACCAGGAATTTAAAACTGCCACTACTCTTACAACTTCTCTAAGGGTCACTGCCAGTATTACCCGTTGCCAAATATCAAGGATGCGGTTCGCTTTCGACCTCAATCAATCGCAGTCGGAGCCGCCTTTTAAAGGTAACAGATGCTTCTTTAATTGCCAATGCCTCTGCTGTCGCCAGGGATGCTGTGTGGTCGTTGTCAAGTGCTGCTGCTGCTTTAGCTTCAACTGCTGCAGCACCAATGCCACCCGAAAATCATTTCTCCAGCCAGCTATAGCGCGCAAGAAAGTTACTGATCCCGAAGTCTTAGGCGTGTCCAAGTTTATGGGAGCCATTTTGGTGCTTGCACGCTGGACAACTGCACTAGCCACCCTCCTTACAAGCTGCATTCTTCTGGATATATTTTCGCTACTTGGCCAGTCGGATGTCTCCGATGGAAGCACGGCCAGCAGTAGAGCAGTCCACGTCTCTGTTCCTACGACGCCAAATGAAAATCCTAGCGGCACTACCGACTCAAAGCTGAAGTTATTTTACGGGTACACGTACGACATAAATAATGATCAGCAGGTGAAGTCCAACAGCCTGTGCCGAATGCTTTGCAGCAGTCGCAATCGCAAACGACAACGTAGAAGACGTCGTCGGCGCAGGCGACGCAGGAACAGAAATGCGGTGAGCGATAAAAGGCAACCAGTTCAGCGCAAATCCCAAAAACACCTTCGGGCCGATAAGCTTATGCAAAGGAATGAGAGCGTTTTTGAACAAAGTCTAAGCCGTAGCGACGGCGCATGCCAAACCTTAGCGACAAATTATAGAGTAGATTATGACACAGTAACAGGAGTGAAGTTGTTGGGTCAGTCAGGAAGAAGCGTTCTAGTGTCGCCTCTAAGGGAAATAATATCGCCTTGGTCATCAACTCAAGGCTCAATTCGTAACTGCTCAAAGATTAAACGCAATAGAGCCAACCTTATTTGGCTTCTTATTGGGCTTGTTTGGTTTGAAGTCAAACTAATAAACTGCAATGGAATCAGCAGCGGCAACTATTACGCCTCCAACCTGGAGACTCACAAGTGCACCTTGTGTCACGAAGGAGGAGGAGGCAAACTCAACATTTACAACGATAAAGGTAGGTTCTTCATTATACCCAGGGTTGAATTAATACAATTGTCATAAATAAATCGATCAAATCCATGTGCTCATAATACAATACTACTCTTCCTTGCGAACAGCAATTATTTAAACAGAAATTTTAAAATGGAATTAGAACAGAAAAAAAATAGTTCCGCTATTGCTCTTGTGATATTGGAAAACAATAGTTATAAAATCAATGAGTAATCCCATAGAAATCTCAAAAACCTTGTGAAAGTAAAAACGGGAGCACTTGGCGATTTTTTATTTATTTATTCTATAGTATATAGTTTTAAGAATACCTGAACCAAATATTATAATTATCGGACGGTTTGGCCCAAAAACACAGCAACTGCTTGGTTTGCCCTTCTTGACTAGCCGAGTAATGGGTATTTGATAGCGAGGCACTTGACTATAGCGTTCTTTCTTGATTATTTTTAACCAATTCGTCAAAACTAATTGCATATATATTTAGGTAACATTGTAAGAACGAACACACAACATTGAAATTTAATCAGGTGAAGTTATTTAAATTTATTTAAATATAGAATGGATGTTTAATACGATTTTATCTATAAGTTTGCAATGTGTTTGAATTCGGACAAAATTTTGGGATATACTTGGGATATATTTAAGCTTTCAGAATTAAAATTTTTTTTCAAAAATTAGATACATCCAGAACGAAGTTTTATAGACCTGACAGATTTTATACAACAAGAAAAGAAGCAACCCTTTTCTTAGCAAGGGCTAAAGTGTTAAGCCCTTTTTAATTAATAATTTTAAAAAGACACTTTCAAATTAAAAATAATACACGTGGTTGTTTGTTAGGGCACAGTAGCTCAACTAGGACTTGCAAATAAAACAAGAACGGGGGCTAGCTTCGGCTTAATTTGACATTATTCGATCGATCTTTCCTATAGCAGCTATATAATATAGTCGTCCGATTTATGTTAAATTTAACTCGAAATTCTGAATTAGTAAAATAAAGTTATATTACAGAGTATGAGATACTACAAATTAACGAAGCTACAATTTTTTTCCTATTAATTTTCCGATCGTTCCTATGGGGGCTATATGATAAAGTCGTTCGAATTATCTAAAATGTAGTTCGAAATTCAGAACAATTTAAAAAATAATATTTTCAAAAGCATTAGGTTATATGTCAAAAAATAGCGAAGCTATAATTTTTTCCCCATTATTTTTCCTATGGGAGCTATAAGATAACTGAAATAGAGGAAAAGTTTCGTCCCGATAGCTTTAAATTGAGGGACTAGTTTGTGTAGAAACGGACGGACGGGCAGACGGACATGGCTGGATCAAATCGTCTTGTGATGCTGATCAAAAATATATATACTTTATAGGGTCGGAAACGTTTCATTCACTGCGTTGCAAACTTCTGACTGAAATCATAAGGGTAAAGTTGCAAGGGTAAAAAAATTGTGTTTACCCACTTCGTGAAAAATTAATAAAGCAACAAAGAAATTTTTTTTGAAGCCGAGTTTCAATATTTTTTATTTTTTTACCCGTGGCTCATAGAGTTAAAGGGTATATTGTATTCAATGAAAAGTATCACTAAAATGTTTTTGTTTTGTCAATACCCATCGATTGACCTAAAAAAGTTTGCTCCGCCCATTCTAAAGACCACAAATACTTAAAGGGTGTATTTATGTATAGCTTCCACAATTATGCTTTGCGTATCCAGTGATACCACTGCTTTACTCGATAAATATGGGTTTAAAGTTGGTTAGCTGACTAACAAGTATCTAGTAGTCGATGCACTCGACTATAGCGTTCTCTCTTGTTTCAGTTTTGTGCATTTAAGCGTTCTGTTTTAAAAATAAATGATACATAAGAATTTTTTGTTTGAAGAAAAAAATTGTTTGCTTCAACAGATGCGTTTTGACACTTATCATTATATTTTTTCAAGGGTTTTTTAATGAAGAACAAAACAATTACAGATAAAACCAAAACTTAAATGACACCTCATCTAAATTATATAGTGTACCACTTTCTATTATACTAAATTAAAAATACAAATACACTCCATACAAAACTAATAGAAAAATAAATATAATTTATCTTACATAACACTTTACAATTACATTTACACAGATAACCCACATACAGACTACAACATCTACAACAAATACAATACCAACAATTATTTCAACAAAAAAACTAATCAACCCCATAACAACATTGCACCGAGCGACCAAGTTCGCTTGGAGTCGATTAAACGACAAATTTTGACGAAGCTTGGTCTTAGCCACAAACCCAATGTATCTCATCCCCTTCCTAAGCAATTTATTTGGGAAACTATATATCGCGCAGACGGTGGACGGATGGACAATGCATTTGAGAGCAGTGGTAATGATTTTGGTAAACAGAACTCCAGAGCACGGACATTAGCCTTACCCGAAATACATAGGTACAGTGGCGGGGCCGAAAGGATTTATTCTATTAATCAACATCAATATCGATCCCCTTTCGATTATACTTTTAATACAAGTAAAGAGAACGTACAAGAAAAGGTCTTAAGAAATCGGCCTGCAGACCGAAGAAGACATTATATACAAAAAGACGATAGAAAAAGTGTATTTTTGAAGAGATGGACAGATAAACGTCAATTAAAAATAAATTCTCGTATTGCGTCTAAATCTACAAAACAACACGAAAGCCACCATGGTAGTATTACTAAGATGCTTAAAAATGGAGATGCCAAAAATGTTAATGGCATCGGCAGAAAACAAATGAATGCGAATGCGTACAGAAAATCTACATATCTGATAGATATAAACCGTAGTAGTGATAGTAGCGCCAGCACTGGTAATAATGGTGAGATCAGGCGCAATGCTTATGATTATTTTAACGATTACAGTGTTCAGACTAATGAGAAAAGCCATGAAAGTAGCGCTAGCGTTGGATATCATCCAATGATTCAAAACTCTGAAGGAGAAAAACAAAAGCGACATTATGAATCGGTTGTTCATGACCAGGAAAATATTGATCATGAAGACTTCTTTGGAAATACTCAGGAAATAATTACTTTTGCAGAAGAAGGTAAGTTGTTTTTTGTGAGAAAAGGTCTATGGAACACAGATTTAAATAGTTAAAAAGAAACAGCTTTACTATATCTTAAATTTACATATGAATATATTCAATTGGTAATCGAGAATACCAGTCGAGACGATAAGTTCACTTGGATCACCCACGAATTCGTTTTAAAAGAGTAAATAGCAGGGTTAAAAATACGGGATAAAAATAAAAGTCATCTGGTAATATTAACTGTTATATAAAGACTTTTATTGTTTTGAATAAGTCCCTGAGCTTTCAAAAAAAAAAATTTTTTTTTAATATATTGAACAATAAACCAAGGAAAAACATGAAATGAAGCTAACTTCGGCCCGCCGAAGTTTATATACCCTTGCAGATCATTCCTATTCAATTTCAAATTAAAAAATATTACATTTAGATTTACGTGCGAATTTGTTGCAACAAACAAAATTATAGCAGTTTTAGTATTATTTTGACATTTTTCGATCTATCCTTCGTATGGCATCTATGTAACCAAGTCGTCCGATTTATATTTAAATTAATTTGAAATTCTGAAATAATAAAATAATGAAATAATACAAGAACCCACAATAAAAAGTAACAACGCTATAATTTTTTCTTATTAATTTCTCATTTATTTTCCGGTCGTTCCTATGAAAAATTTAATTTTAAATTCAGAACAGTTAAAACAAGAAAGGAAGCTAACTTCGGCCAGCCGAAGTCTACATACCCTTGCAGTTAATTCCTATTTAATTAGAAATTCGGAAAACTAAAGGGAAATGAATAGGAACAAAATTATAGCTTTGGTAATTTTTATTGTATTCTCTTTTACTTTGGAATATAAGTTTATTTTATTATTTTAAAATTTCAAATTAAATTTAACATAAATTGGATGACTATATTATATAGTTGCCATTGGAAGGATCGATCAATTAATACGTAAGCTGCTATAATTTTGTTCGTTGTTGTTTGCAAATCTAAATTTAACATTTTTGTAATTTCAAATATAAATTTAACATAAATTGGATGACTATATTATATAGTTGCCATAGGAAGGATCGATCAATTAATGTCAATATAATACGTAAGCTGCTATAATTTTGTTCGTTGTTGTTTGCAAATCTAAATTTAACATTTTTATACCCTTGCAGAGGGTAAAATGATTTCAGTCAGAAGTTTGCAACGCAGTGAAGGAGACGTTTCCGACCCCATAAAGTATATATATTCTTGATCAGGATCAATAGGGGAGTCGATCTAGCCATGTCCGTCTGTCCGTCTGTCCGTCCGTTTCTACGCAAACTAGTCCCTCAGTTTTAAAGCTATCGAACTGAAACTTTACCAAAAGTCGTCTTTCTGTTGCATGTAGTATATAAGTCGGAGCCGGCCGGATCGGGCAACTATATCTTATAGCTCCCATAGGAATAACCGGAATAATAATTGAAAAAAAAATTATAACTTATGTGTTTTTTGACATATTACCTTATGCTCTTGGAAATATCTTTTTTTAACTGTTCTGAATTTCGAATTAAATTTTAGAAAAATCGGACGACTATATCATATAGCTCCCATAGGAACGATCGGAAAACTAAGGGGAAATTAATAGGAACAACATTATAGCTTTGTTAATTTTGATTGTATTCTCTTCTACTTTGGAATATAAGTTTATTTTATTATTTTAGAATTTCGAATTAAATTTAACATAAATAGGATGACTATATTATATAGCTGCCATTGGAAGGATCGATTAATTAATGTCAAAGTACTCCGTAAACTGCTATAATTTTGTTTGTTGCAAATCTAAATTTAACATTTTTGTAATTTCAAATAGAATAGGAACGATTTGCAAGGGTATATAAACTTCGGCTGGCCGAAGTTAGCTTTCTTTCTTGTTTTCATTTATTCCTATGGGAGCTATAAAATACAGTTGTCCGATCCTGCCGGTTCCGACTGCCTGCAATAGAAAGAAGGTTTCTGCAAAAGTTTAGCCCGATAGCATTAAAACTAAGAGACCGACAGTCAGACGGTCGGACAGACATGACTAGATCGACTTGTCTAGTGATGCTGATCAAGAATGTATATATATTTTATCGGGTCGGAAACGTCTCCGTCACAGCGTTGCAAACTTGTAACTGGAATCATAATTTCTTCTGCAAGGGTATAAGAAGATCAATTAATGCAGATGTCATTTACGTCAAATTTTAACCGATTTCACCCTATTATTCCTATGGGAGCTATAGGATATAGACGTCCGATCGGCACGCGCTTTTACCCTGATCAAGGTACGCGCAAAAAATACGATTTGGAAAGATTCATGTCAATAGCTTTTACAATGCGCGAAAAATCTTCATTTTTTGAAAGCTATGTATATCCGATTGTTCCTATTGGAGTTATAGGATATAGACGTCCGAACGGGTCGGTTTTCAAACTTGATACACATGTTTTAGGATGACTGTGAAAGTTTCAAATCGCTATCTTTTAAACTGAGCTCGCAAACGGTATTGAAACAGACGGACAGACGGACAGACGGACATGGCTATATCGACTCCCCTATTGATCCTGATCAAGAATATATATACTTTATGGGGTCGGAAACGTCTCCTTCACTGCGTTACAAACTTCTCACCAAAATTATAATACCCTCTGCAAGGGTATAAAAACCCGAATCCTTGATTAAAGGTTAGCCTAGGGTATCTGAAAAATTTATGGTTGTAATTCTTAGGTTACTTTATTTTAGCAACTCAAGGGAAGATGTTCACAAATCGTTAATTCTTCAGAGGAAAACGGAACTCACATGGGATGGCATCGAAATTCAATAGCGTAATGATAAAAGAACGAACTCTTCAGAAGAGGGTCCTTATAAATTAATCGATAATAATAACGGGATTAAAACGTACATGGGAAAAGAATGGGACTCTGGGAATCGCTATCAGGAGAAACATTACTGCCCAATGTAGAAATCTTTCCAATTTATCTGTCGGGGCTTTAACAATAAAAGTTTTTATATTACTGTTTTAATATCTGAGTTAAAAAAGGGTTCACTGGTAAAAAAACGCATAGTAAAATCGAATATTTTTTTATTTGATTTCTTTTATATCATTGCTTTGAATAGAAAACATCTTTAAACCTTGTTACAAATATAAAAATAATCAAATCAAAGAGATTTTTATTTGAAAACATTTTACTCATATTAAAATCCAAAGTGGTCGTCGTATTTTTATACCCGTTATTCGTAGAGTAAAAGGGTATATTAGATTCGTGCAAAAGTATGTAACAGGTAGTAGGAAGCGTTTCCGACCATATAAAGTATATATATTCTTGATCAGGATCACTAGCCGAGTCGATCTAGCCATGTCCGTCTGTCAGAGTTGTGCCTTTCAGCATTATCATTACTTTTTCATTATCATTAAAAAATGTAATGCTAGAGAAATCAGTTTTCATTATCATTAGAAAAAGTAATGCTTTCAATGCAATACTTTTGACAAATATAATGCTAATGAAAATTCAATTCATTACTTTTGACAAATATAATGCTAATGAAAAATCAATTAATTATTATGAAAGGTAATTACTAGTGAAAAATCAATTCATTACTTTTGTGAAAAGTAATGCTAGTGAAAAATATTTCATTACTTTTGAGAAAAACTAATGCCAATGATATTTAAGATCAGTCTCCGATATTTCTATCATTTATGAAAGGATATCCTAAGTGTTTCAGTTTAAGCCTGGATAGGGCTGGGCAAGAGCAGAGTAGGTGTTCCACCGTTTCCTCTTCTTCCTCATCCCTGCAGCTTCTACAAAAATCGTTTTTTGGGGCTTTTAGCCTGACGGTGTGTGCGCCAACGAGTCAGTGGCCTGTGAGTACTCAAATTAGAATGCCGCACTTTGTGCGGCTGAAATTAAGTAGTTCCGATGTTTTCTTTTTGTTTATTGCAGGCCATGTCTGGTCAGAGATTCGGCACTGTGGTGTGGTTTGCCAGTAAGTGTTGGCTAAATTGTTGAATTGGTTTTTAATAATTAGCTTGCACTTAGCCATAGGCATGCCAACATTCTCCTTTCCTGGAAGGAGAGGTATGGTGGTGCCTTGCCTGGCTAGCTCGTCCGCTATACAGTTGCCTACGATATCCCGGTGACCCGGAACCCATATAAGGCTGACAGTAAACTGACTAGCCATCTCGTGAAGAGATTTGCGACAGTCTGCTATTGTTCGGGAGATTGTATTTGTCGAGTAGATTGATTTAATAGCGGCTTGGCTATCACTATATATGTTTATGTGTTTGTCTTCGGTGTTTATGTCCCTTAAACAGACGATTGCTTCCCTTATAGCATACACTTCCGCTTGGAAGACACTGCAGTGGTCAGGTAGTCTGAATGACTGCCTGATTTCTAATTGTTCGGAATATATGCCTCCACCTACGTGTCCGTCTAGTTTGAAGCCGTCTGTATATAAACAGATTGCGTCTATTGAGCCCGGTAAGCCCCGATCCCATTCATCCCTGCCTGGGATCAGAGCTTCGAAGGGTGTGTGGCTGTATTCACGGGTTTTACATAGATCCGTTTTTGGCGGGATCGATTTGCCATGCTGAAGAATCTTAACGTGACCATAGAGTTGGGCTTCCATTGCCCCGTATCCCTCAGTCGAATTGCTGCCGATTTGGCCATTTCCATGCCTGCTAAGTCCAGGCTCGGGAGATTCAAGATCGCGTTCAGCGCTTCTTTTTGGTTACTTTGTACTGTACTTTGTTAAGGGGAGTCAGAATACATTGTTTGTGCAGAGCGGTCCACCACAGAGCCACTCCATATAGTAGGATTGGCTTGACTAACTACAATTGACGATTGTATGTCCCCTTAGCCCGATTGCTTTTTTACAAGAGTAAAGTGCGATGGTCGCTTTCTTGGTTCTCTCTTGGTTGTTTAAGCCCCATTTAAGACACTTGTCTAGTACTAACCCCAAGTATCTTGCGTGCTCGCTAAAAGAGAGATTACAGTTGTTTAGAGTTGGTGGGTTAAGTTTTGGAATTTTGTATCTATTTGTAAAAAGGACTAGTTCCGTCCCAGTCTATGAGTCCAAGTAGGACCCGATCTTTGGTGATCTCGGCAAAGGAGACCTCTTCACCTGAGCACCTTCTTGTTGGGGCTTCTCCTGCCTATAGTTTGAGAACACCGTCCTTGCCCACTCTACCTTCTTTAGCCATTCGGACGATGTTCATATATGTATATATTTATATTTCATATTTACAAGTGTAAAAAATACAATGGCCACTTGGGATTTTAATATGAGTGATATGTTTTCAAACAAAATTCATTTTTTATTTGATTATTTTTATATTTGAAACGAGGTTTTAATATGTTTTCTATTCAAAGCGATTATATATATATTTGATTTAACTAAGTAAAGTAGTAAATGAAATCAAATACAAAAATATTCGATTTTACTATGGGTTTTTTTTTACCATTGTATAGAGCTATTTCTTGAGCTATTGAAATGTAATTTATTTTGTCAATATTAAAATACCATTATTATTCAATTCGGACAACTACACCGTATAACAAAACGTGATCTTAATGTATTTATGATCAATGCTAGGTGAATGCTATGGTGAATGCTGATGGATCATTGGTTTTGTTGCGTAATTATAAAAAGTAAAAGGGTATATTGTATTCGGGAAAAAGTAATAGGTAAAAGGAAGCGTTTCCGACTCTATAAAGTATATATATTCTTGATCAGGATCACTAGCTGAGTCGATCTAGCCACGTCTGCCTGCCGTATGTGAACGTCCATGTGAACGCTGAAATCTCGGAAACTATAAGAGCTAGGCGTTCCTACGCAGCGCAAGTTTATCATGCCGTTTTCTTTCATTTTGCTCAGCTTTATATTGTGTGTAAGTGGATTTCTTTACTTTTTGCGATCGGCGTTGTGACCTGATTTGCGAGAATTCAAATGTTTCATTTTCCATTAAAAACTCAAAAACTAATATTACTTTACAAACAAATTAAATTAGCTAAAACATACAAAAGCTCTGATATCAACATTTGTGACGAAAGATGATTAAGCACAAGATTAAAGATTACACTTTTTAAAATCTATTTTTTCGGCACTCTGCATTGCCTATAAAGGCTAGACTAGTTTTTAAGAACGCACGAACATTTTCTATTGCAGAGTGCCGAAAAAATATCTACTACTGTCTTCTACTAGCGTTTTATTCCCGCTAAACTAGCGGGTTAAGTTAAATGCTCGAGCAGGATTGCTTGTTCTAAGCTAACAAAAGTGGCCATATTTGTATTTGAATAATTTTCAAACGTGACTTTTTACAATAACGTGTTACATACCAAAATTTAAGGAATCTTAAGGCCTCTACGGAATAAGGTTTTAAAGAAAATCGTTAGAGCCGTTTTTGAAGAAATTAAAAATAAAGCTAAAAAAAAGTTTAAAAAAAATTGTTTGGCTTATGGTTTTTTAACCAATGCATTTACATACATTTTGTTATTTTATATAAAAATATTTTCAATATGAGGTAAATCAGAAGTCTGTAGCATTAATATTTCGCAAGTTACGGACTTACGAATTGTAGCCTTTTTAGCGGTTTTCCCGCCAAACTAGCTTGTTTTTTCAAAAGTCGTAAAACAAAAGTTTTCTAAATGGACTGGTTTAAAACAATTTTAACGATTCCTTGACCCTACAGTTTGGATACGCCCTTACAAAATTCAATGCTTAGGCAGCTTTAGTTGTTTTGGGCTGGCAAAAGTGGCCATTTTCGTTGCTGAATAACTTTTAAACGTGACTTTTTACAGTAATGTGTTATATAACAAAATTTAAGGAATCTCAAGGGCTATCCTGCCTAAAGTTTTAAAGAAAATCGTTAGAGCCGTTTTTGAGAAAAATAAAAAAAGCTAAAAAAAAAGTTAAAAAAAATTTTGTTTTGTGCATATCTTTTTAAATAGTACATTTACACAAATTATATATAGGAGGCGCTTATAGCATTTCAAAATACCTTTCAAACGAGATACAGCACGAGTCTGTAGCTTCAGTAGTCTAGAAGTTACAGCCTTCCGTATTTTAGCTATTTATAGCTGTTTTCCCGCTAAACTAGCGGGTTTTTCAAAAAGTGGTAGAACTAAAGTTTCTTATATCGAGCTGTTGAACATCATATCAAATTTTCAGGACTTTAAAACCATGTTTTGGGACACACAGACAAACTGACAAACAGAATTCATATTTCATTTTGATTAGGCCCCCGCAAATTTGTTTTCGGTATAACTTTTGAACGGAGCGTCCGATTTTCTGATATGACTCATATTAAGCGCATTTTCAGTAGGAATACAACTAACGTAGTGCTAGGAGCCAATTATCCCCACCGGCCCCACCAGATCCAAAATTCTAAATTTTCACTTTTACAATTTCACCTCTCTCTCTCCCAAACCAATTGATTTACTTGAGGTCTTGGTATGCAATCCTTTAAGTTTTAGCAATACCTTTAGTTTGGTGTATTACTCATTACGATCGGACTATCACAGCAGATTTTCAATTTTGCGGCTATATATAGTAGTCGCCTTCGCACACTCTCCTGGTGCGCTTCGTCACTACATGGACTGCCGTCCATAGTGATATACCTCCTGGCCGAGTGCGGCTTGGACCTCGGTATGGGGCCAATCGGTTGACACTTCCCCGGTAATCGTATCTCGTATACCAGGTCGGAGTGACGGCGGGTGACGACGGTGGGTCCAATCCTATCAGACTGCAGCTTCGGGTATCGGCCCACTCTTTGTGTAGGGGAGTAGAGTTTCGTCGTCCAATCTGTTGTGTGAGTCGGAGGCGAATTTGTTGACCATCCCGTCTGATTGAATATGTAGCGGTGTGGTGCGAGTCTTCTCCACGTCGAGGAGGCGTAGCAAGCTTGGAATACCTCTGGTTCGAAGTTGCGGCCTTGGTCCGAGTGAAGGATAAATGGGGGACCAAAACGGCAGAACACTTCTTGGATGAGTGCTCGAGCTACCGTTTCGGCGGTTTAGTTGGGCAGAGCTATGCACTCTGCCCATATTGTGAAGTAGCACATCACCACAGCGATGTAGCGATTTCCGTTAGTTGTAATTGGCAGAGGACCGAGTATGTCGATCGGAAGTCGTTCAAATGGAACACCTAGGACGCGGGGTTGTAGTTGGCCCACTTTACGGCGAGTAGGTACTTTTCTGGCATTGCATTCGGTACAGCGTGCGCAACAAAGGGCTACGTCAGCAGTCTGTCCGATCCAAAAGTAACGTTGCTTAAGCTTGGCGACTGTCTTCTTAATTCCGAAGTGTCCGCCGGTGGTAGAGTTGTGAGCGCTGCGCAGAGCTTCGTCCTGAAGAGAGCGATGTACTACCAAGGCTCCATCTTCTGTTTTGGTTTTAGTCATTAGAAGACCCCTTTCCATGAAAAGGTGTTCGAACAAGTACCAATACACTTTTGTCTCGGGGCTCTCACTCCATGTTGTGGATTTAGTTGGTCGTTCTCCTGTTTTTAACCACTGTAGGAACAACGACAAAGTGGGATCTTTTTCCTGGCTGATAGCAATGTCGACTGGTTGAGCCTGTAAGAAGAAAATCCCTTGCCCATCGTTTTGTTCTGCCTTAGTGCATATGCGGCATTCACCACAGGGGCGGCGAGACAGGGCGTCAGCGTTACCATGCAGCTTGCCACTGCGGTGCTGGATATCCATGTTGTATTGCTGGAGGCGTTCAATCCAGCGAGCGAGTTGTCCTTCGGGTTCCCGAAAGTTGAACAGCCATCTGAGGGACGAGTGGTCCGTGCGCAGCAAGAATTTCCGGCCGTATAAATGTTTGGTAGAGAGGACTACGGCTAGCAGTTCTCTCCTAGTTACGCAATAGTTGCATTCAGCAGCATTAAATGATTTGCTGTAATACTCCAATATATGCTCCTGTACTTCTTCTTGTTGACTGAGCACAGCGCCCGCGCCATGGAGCGGGAAACGTTAGAACGAGTGGTGTTGTAAGTTTGACTTTAAGGGTTTGTAAGCCGATGGCGTTCAGGTGAAGGCACGCTTAGTTTCTGTTAGTTTATGTAGCGGGCGGGCGATGGTGGCGAAGTCCGGAATGAGTTTACGGTAGTAAGAACAGAAGCCCACGAAGGATCGTACTTCTTTATTGTTACGAGGAGGGGACCAATCGACGACTTTTCGAATCTTTTCCGGACACGCCCTTAAGCCTTTGTGGCTGACTATGTGGCCCAGGTAACTAACCTCGGTTCGGAAGAAATGGCATTTGCGGGGACTCAGCTTTAGTCCTACGGTTTGCAATCTATCGAAGACTTGTTGTAAGTGGTCCAGATGGTCTTCCGCTGTACGAGAGTGCACAATGATGTCGTCGAGGTACACCAGTGTGAATTTCCAGGTGGGTCCTGAGAATAGACCGTCCATCAGTCTTTCGAAGACCGCGGCGCGTTGGTCAGGCCAAACGGCATCATCTTGATCCTGAGTGGTTTCCAGAACCTCTACTGCTTCCAATTGTCCCACAATTATTTGCGATGGGAGAAGATACGAGATTCACTAGATGCAGTGTGCTGGTGTTGGTCGTGGTGTCCAGCAGGGTGCTTTTTTGGGGGGCAATTGGGAGTGAGCTCCACGTTCCAACAGGGCTGCGGGCTGCGGCTCCTCCAACATGCATCTAACCGTTAAGTGGGTGTCGAATAAAGTAGATTTCGCTGTTCCGTAGTCGGGGCATATAGCGGCAAGAATCCCCACGGGAACCGTAACTGAAGATCTTTCAAGTCTACGGTTGCCTTATATTGCAGCAGAAAGTCCATGCCTATCAGGCTTGGGGTGCTGCCTTCTACTAACAGGAACTCGTGATCAACTGGCCTTCCGGCAACAACAAGTCTAGCGGCGACTCGTGCGGTTGCCACGAATATCTCGGCTTATGGTCCCTGCAGAGTCACTCTGCAAGGTGCACTGGGTAGTCGCTTTGGTGTATCCCGCTCGTTTAGGAGGTAGACGCCGGCACCAGTGTCGACGATCAGCCGTGCAGAATGTTTCTGTAAGAAGATCAAACAATATAAATGTTGGCCTCTCGCGATGGTCATATTGTATAGTGTTTGTAGTTGTCCGTTTCGCCGCGGTTGACGGCATTAGTGGCATCGTTCCGGATGGGTGTTCAGCGAACAATCGGCCCAAAACGGTGTCCACGGGGTGTGAGTTCAGTTCCTCTCCTTCTGCCAGCGGCGGCGGTAGTTTCCCGTAGGACTCGGCGGCATTTCGGATGGAACCGGTTTCTTTTGGAACGAAAGGCGGTACGTTGGCGATCTCGTCGGACGGCGGCTCCGGGGTAAGCTGTAAACTCGTTGGTCTACGTACGGTGCGGGCGCTCCGGAGAGCGGCCAACTCTATTTTCTGAGATGGAGCGGCACTTTCTTTGGGCGGCGGCAGTATGAAAAAGGGGCCACGATGGCTTCGACTTCATCTGCAGGAGCATTTACCGGACATTTCAGTATTTGCTTATAACTTTTTACTGAGTGGTCCGATTTAAAATTTTTTTTGCTCATTTTGGTCAATCAATATGTATTGAAAAAACGAAAACACATTCCTTTTCCCGTTAATCTAGCTTCAAAACTGTGGGTGACACAGTTTTTCGCGGTTTGTGGGCGTTAGAGGGGGCGTGCCACATCGGCGTGAAAAACTTGCGCTGCATATTAACCCCTTGAATCTGCATGCCATCTCAATCTTCTAGCTTTTATACTTTCCGAGATCTCAGCGTTCATACAGACGGACAGACGGACAGACGGACGGACAGACGGACGGACGGACCGACGGACGGACGGACGGACGGACGGACGGACGGACGGACGATCGGACGGACGAACGGACGAAAGGACGGACGAACGGACGGACGGACAGACAGACAGACGGACGGACGGACGGACGGACGGACGGACGGACGGACGGACGGACGGACGGACGGACGGACGGACGGACATGCTAGATCGATTCGGCTAGTGATCCTGATCAAGAATATATATACTTTATATGGTCGGAAACGCTTCCTTCTACCTGTTACATACTTTTGCACGAATCTAATATACCCTTTTACTCTACGAGTAACGGGTATAAAAAGACAAAACAATCCTTTTTATATCCTTCCAGAGGATATTCTTATTTCAGACTTATTCTTATTTATTAGGGTTGCAATGAAGAAGACATAATGAACAACAAATTGTTCGTAATTTTTTTTTTTAACAAGAAAGGATGATGCTAAATTTTTTGAACTTGGCAAGTTGATTACTTGGTTTTTATGTTATTTAAATACTTTTTTACTTTTTGATTTTAAAATAAGGGAAGTAGTATTTTTTGGTTAGCTTTTGTGGTATATATTTGTGGCATATTATTATTCCACATTTTCAAAGTTTTCCGACCAGTCGCACACAACATACTTAGTATATCCCATTTATTTATTTGGCAAAGGGTGACATTATATTTGTAATTTAAATAAAGTATTATCAAATTGCTAAGGCGTAACTTGAGATATGAACAAAAAATGTTATTAAAAAATTAAAACAAATGTATATATACATAATTGATTTAATTTTTTTTTTTGTGATTTAAGAGTCCAACACAACCATGAATTATGTACACCTAAAAAAAACATCAAAGTATTCTTAAAATGTAACTAAAATCTTTATTACATTTTTGCAAAAGTAAATCGAGGTTAATGGTGGTCTTGCTTCAAGGGTAATTTCCTTTGGAAATTGACTAAATATAGTATTATTAGTTTTCATTCGGACAATATAGGGGAGCGGTCTGTAAGTTGGGACGGTCTGTAAGTTGGAACACTCCATTTTCTCAAATTTTTTTTTTATTTTTTTTTTAGTATTTTTTGGGACAAAAATTTTAGGGAAAACATTATAAGCAAGGCTCTAGCCAGATTTAGGCTATGAGAGTCGTGTACCATTTTTCACCAAAAAAGTTGTTGTGCACTTTTTTCAAAATTCTATAAAAAATTAAAAACGTGCTTATAATAAATGGGTAAAAGGTTTAAAATATTAGTAATTTATCTGTTGCCAAATTAAAAAAAGAATTAGGTTAATTTGACAGTCAGAAAAAAAGTTATTCATTTCTTTCGAAAACTACCCATTTTGTGTAAGTTGAGCGTCCAAGTAGAGACACCTGTTTTGCATACAAAAAGGCCTCAGTCTTTGTTTGATCAAACACGAGTGCAGTGCGGATTAAGTCTGTGCCATAAGGATCCCGTTTTCGCCCTACGGGAAGAAAAATAAAGCCCCGGAGTTACAAGATGGAATGATACCTGATTTATTCTGAATTGGACGCAAGCTTATATACTACTTGGAGCACGGAAGTTAAGTGTACAGAATAGTGGAGTGGGTTGTATCTGGAGTAGGTCAGTAAGTTTTGATTATGGTAGCGGTTAACGAAGTTGGGTCGCGTGACACTGCAAAATGCGCTGACCGCTTGGCGGGTCGCTGAGACATCGAGTCAACCATTGACATTGACTATGTAGAATATGCTGATCAGCAAATATTATCTGCCGTGGGTGCAACTGGGCGCCTGGTACTGTTACCAACTGTAGTACTGCTTGATGCGTTGGTCGTTGGCCATGTTGAGCAACATTGAGCACGAACAGTCTATTTTTTTGGTGACAACACTCTTAGGGAAAATTTCTCTGAAATTAGGGAAAATGTGATCGTTCAAGGACCATTTTTGATTTATTTGTTATTTGGTAAAAGTTCTTTAGAAAAGGACGAAGAAATAGTTAAATCGAAGAAAAAATTGACATAATTAAATTTTTTTTTAAGTTTTGAGTACTTTTGGTGTGAGTTTTATTCATTTTTAAAAGTGCCCCAACTTACAGACCTATTTTTCAAAATGCCTTTTTTTTGACACTTTAAAAAAAAATATTTTAGTTAGTAGTAATTTAGTTACTAATTAGTTTTCCCTAAGGAAAAAAATATTTTTTTTAAGTTAAAAGACTAACTTTTTGATTGATATGTGTGACGTTTTATAAGCGATTGTTGAAATGGCAGATTAAAAACAAAAGGTGTACCAACCTACAGACCTCTCACCTACCTAGAATCCATGTTAGAATCCACGACACTCGAACCTCGGACCGTCAAACTCGACTCTGTACGCAAGCGCACCAACCGGTTTTGTTAATCGCGCATCACATAACCATGTTTTAGAACTTTAAGTTACAATGTTTGCATTAAACGTTTTTGTATGGCTATAAGTTGATAGTCTTTGACTAAAATTATAGCTCTCTCTGCAAGGGGTTTATAACAACATCCAATTTTTGCTGATGTCGTATTCCATTTTATATAGAAAAAGAAAGGAAAGCCGTTGGTCCTCGGACATTTGCTTTGATTACATTTCCGAAAGTTATACTAAATGTACAGTTTCGAAGTTCAACCTGTGTAATCACCAACTTTTGCACATGAAGCAATGAGTTGTACAAATCGATTGTCATTATTAACTTTATGTGAACTTAACGTAACCATTAATTTTATTTCGATCTAACAGCTTAACTCCAACAAACTAATAAAACTCAATTCTCATAATACTCTTATTTCAAGGAACCCAATATCGACAATATCGAATACTTGAATTTTCTCCCCAAAATCGTCGTGTTCCCAACCAAAAACTCTCCATACGCAGCGCTCAGATTCACATACGGATAGACAAACCACAAAGTTTCTGGATCGAAAGAGCCAAGAATTTACAGGAAGAATATTTGTTAAATACGAAACGAAAATGGAGAGCAAATAAACCTCACCATAGAATAAAAATCTGGGTTTTTCAATTATCAACAGCGATAAATATTACAGAGAAGGTAATATTTAATTAATGATATTGTGTGATTTAATTGATTTTCGTTACAAATTTTATTTTTAGGGAATAGACAAAGCTATTTTGTTCCGGGCTTCTTTTGAAGTCGACACCAAGCATTTGGGATGGCAAAAATTCGATTTAACCGAAACAATCCGTGAGTGGTATGGGCATGGTAGTGACGAAAAGCTGCGACTGCTGATTGATTGCACTGGATGCGGTGGTCGCTACTCATTGCACCTATTCCAAACTGCAAAACTGGGAGACAATTCATCAGAATCAGACTATCTGAGCCCGAATCCCAATCGACCATTTCTCGTACTTCACACGGAATCAGCGAGAACAAGACGTGTTAGAAGACGAGCCGTGGATTGTGGCGGTGCTCTAAGTGGTCAATGCTGCAAAGAGTCCTTCTATGTATCCTTCAAGGCACTTGGTTGGGATGACTGGATTATCGCACCGAGGGGATACTTTGCGAACTATTGCAGAGGCGATTGCACGGGGTCGTTTAGGACACCAGACACTTTCCAAACATTTCATGCCCATTTTATAGAGGAATATCGAAAAATGGGCCTCTTAAATGGAATGCGACCCTGTTGCGCCCCAATAAAATTCTCTAGTATGTCATTGATTTACTACGGAGATGATGGAATTATTAAGAGGGACTTGCCAAAAATGGTTGTTGATGAGTGTGGTTGCCCTTAGCGTAAGTATTGTTCTTATTCTTACTTCAATTGATTTTTAAATACATTTTTTTCACAGCTTGCTCGATATCTGCCTTTACATTTTCTATTTTCCGTCCGGTAGACATAGACGTAAATGTCCTCGGTTGTCTTCAGTGTCAAAGCGGAAGTTCTTTAATATAAGTAATATGTTCTTATACATTCTATTGACTTGGAATGAAAATTATGTGTTATTGACATAGATTAGTCTCAATTGTATTTTATTTTAAGATAGGCTGATGACAATATTTATATATTTACGAACAAACCCTAAATTGTGAAAGTGCCTAAATTAAATCAAATCTAAAACTATAAGAATCATGCAACTAACACTAAAATATCTTTGAATATGGTAAAAACCTGCTTTTAATAAATTTACAATTCCCCAATGATATCTTCAGCAAATATTTCGACTATAACTAATATAAATAAAAATGTTTTCCAGCTTAAAATCGTAATTTGTGTTTGCCAAAATAATACAATTGCTAATTTTCAAAACCTCTTTGATAATGAGCATAACAATTTATTTCATATTACTATTGAATAAAGCATTGGTATATCCTTTAAATATGAGGATTCAAATCTATGACTACTGTAAAAAAATATGATTACTTAAAACGGGAATATTAAACACAGAAAAACGGTTTGACATATACGTTTAAAAGAAATACCAGATTTCACAAATAAATAGGTACTAAATGCGAATTTAATTGAATTGTTCAATATTGGACTTCAAAGTCCCCCAGTTATTTGCATAGGTCTGTTCATTTACACTATGGTGGACTCTTAAAGGTCGATGGAGCTAATAATCTGAGATGGTAGGTGTGTGTGCCTTAATAAAAAATAAAAAATACCATGTTCAATCCCAGACAATACGTAGAACCATACAATTTGAAATGGGTATTCTTTCTAATATTTCTGTGTGTATTGGGAGCAATCGCTTCATATACATAGTGACGAAGGCCTGGAATATAAAGTTCAACTTAGAATAGAGATTATAAAAAATGTTTAAATTTGTTATTTCATTTTAAGGAGGTTAATTCTTAATTCAGGACAATCAGTCTTAATCTGCGCTTTCAGCGACTTTTTGAGAAATACAATTTTTACACTTTATTTGTCTTCTGCTTCAAATGATGGAATGTTAAAAAAATTGAATATAATTATCTTCCTAATGAAAGAATGATAATAATTTTTTTTGTCAATCACAGGTATTGAAAAAAAAATACAGTTCCGTAAAAACATTTAGTCTAGCTGCGTATTAGCTCCAAAAATCTAATCTTCTTCCGAGATCTTAACGTTCATACAGACGGACAGACGGTCAGACGAACATGGTTAGATCGGCTCGGCTAGTGATCATGATCAAGAACATATATACTTTATAGGGTCGAAAACGCTTCTTTCTACCTGTTACATATTTTTGCACGAATACAATATACCTCTACGAGTAACGGGTATAAAGCAAGGATCGTAACTGTTATGATTTTTTTTAACTCGCTTTTTATCATTATGCCATTATAATTGTTATTCTGTGAGTTTTGCATAAAACTTGCATTATAAACCTTATTCTCTGCGTTTTATATTCAGCTTGATAATCAACAGTTATTCCTTGAGTTTTAGTTAAAAATCAAAACATAAAACTTATTCTTTGAGTTTTATTATACCCGTTACTCGTAGAGTAAAAGATCATATAGTTTTAAAGCTAGAGCAAAAGTGTAAACGCCATTTTGTTTCGTTTATCGGACCACTCAGTAATAAGTTATAAGCAATTGCTTGGTTTGCCCTGCTTGAGACTGCTTGCTTTAGCTGTGTAGCGTTCTTTCTTGTTTTTTCGTTAAAAAATAAAAGTAAACGAGAACGGAAGATAACTTCGGTAAGCCGACGTTTTAATACCCTTGCTGTGTTTGTTGAAATTGCTAAAACTCCCAAAGTAACAAGAAGAATACTAAATGGGTAAAAAACCCGAAAGGTAATTTCTTTTAAATTTTTGTGTTTATACTAATGGGTGACATTTTATGGATTAAGTAGATTAAGTGGTTTAAATACTAAATTCATTTCTGTAATGCTCTGCTGCGCCCGACTCACTACCTTCTTCGCTTGATCATATGACCATGCTAAATTTTTTATGCGAATGCGTATACATCTTTTATTGCTTAAATAAAAAGCCCGAAGCAGAGTCGTACAAATTCGCATTGTGATGCAACCCCTTAAAAAAATGCAAAACATGGATAAAAATGAAAATTGGTCAAATCAGCCGAAGAGTGCACTAATATTAATTATCAGGTTGTTATTTTCATCGATTCGTTATTTTCATCAGTATTTTGGCCATAATAATGAAAATAATAATGGAAATACTTGTGCGAATATAAAATGGCGTACCTTTCTGAACTCTTAGTTAAATTCTCTATAAATTGGCATTCAAACCAAAAATTTTATTTTTTTGAAATGCAACCCTTTAAACAAATGAAAAAATGGATAACATTTTAAATTGTCAAATCAGCCGGAAATATTAATTAACAGGTTATTATCTGCTCAGAACAGTTCGTTATTTTAATTTGGGATCATTTTTGCAAACAAACTATACGAAAAATCAAATTTTGCCAAAAATCGATATCTTAATTTTCCCCCAATAAAAAATCAGTATTTTGGCCATAATAATGGAAATACTTGGGCAAATATATAGAATGGGATACCACTCGTAACTCGTAGTTAAATTCTCTATAAATTGGCATTCAAATCTAGAAATTTTTTTTTTTTAAATTTTGTTCAAAAAATTGTGATGCATCTTTAAAAAAGATGCAAAAAAATTATAAAAATTAAAGAAGAAGAAGAAGTGCTCTACTGATCCTTCTTCTTCCTAGTTTTGGCAGCTTTTTGCAGAAGTCTTTGTTAAGGACGTTTAGTCGGGTTGCGTGGGCACCTACGAGCCAGTGGCCTGTAATTCCTCAAACCACGGCTGAGCACTGTGTGCGATGTAGACTGAAAAACCTTTTTGTGCGTTTGGCGTTAACTTTGGGCCATGTCTGGCGACTAATGTTACAGTGAGTGGTACTGTTCCACATTTCTTATTCAAGGGATCTGAAAACTTCCCTACGGAAGTCCTCCTTGTCTTGAAGGAGAGCTGTGGTAGTGCCGCGTCTGGCCAATTCATGCCCTGGCCCCCAGATTAGGGAGATAACGAACTGCTGTGCCATCTATTGAAGCGATTTGCGGCAGTTGTTCACTATCGTCCAGTTTGAGGATAGCGCACGAAGTGACTTTTTTGCTGTCTGACTGTCTGAGTAAATGTTTACTACTCCGTTTATAAGGCTAGAGTGGAGTAGGCCTGAAAAACGATGCAGTGATCAGGAAGACGAGTGGTAGATCTCCATTAATTCACGTCCGATCGCAAAGCAATCGGAAAGGTGCATCTATTTCCTTCAAAATGGAACAAAAATTATAAAACTATCGGGTTTTGAGAACTGTTAAGTTTAACAAAACAAGTGGTCCAAAATCTGGCTATCTCGAATATCTCCAAAACGATTTTTTGGAAATTTTTTTTATTTTCTTTATGGTGATCAGTGACTCAAGAGTCGCAAGAGTCGAAAAAATGGGTCCCAGCGTTTATGTATTTTGACTGTAAACTAGTGTAATCCCATCGAGACCTGAGGATTTATAGGGAGCGAAGCTATTTATAGCCCATTTAATGTTGGACTCAGTTATAATGCTATCCAATACTTTAACCGGGTGGCGTGATTGTGGGTCGATTGTTTGGGTACCTGAGGTGTTTCCTGGAAAGTGCGTGTCTAGTAATAGAATTAGTGTTTTTTCACTAGAAGTTGTCTACGAGTCATCCTGTCTCTTGAGATAGCCCAGATTCGAGTATGATTTTGTGAGTACCTTTCGTAATCTTGCAGCTTCCGAGGAGGATTCAATTCCCGAACAGAATTATCCCCAATGCTCTATTTTTGCCTGCCTAATGACCTCTTTAAATTGAGCTAGACTGTGTTTATATTCGGATCACTTTTCTTCGCAACTTTGTCTTTTTGCTCTGTTAAAGAGTTTCCTACATTCTACCCTCGGCTTGTCCATTTCTTGTTTCCACCAGGGTGGTTTCCATTTGCCTCTCGGCTTGTTGATTTGACAGGATGCTTTACATGCGCTGTGACAGCCTTCACTGAAGCCTGTAATATAATTGAGATATTCCTCCGATGTAGGGATCTGCTCGGGAGGAGCTGGTAGGGCTTTAGCCAGTCTGTTTTTAAAAGCTGGCCAGTTGGTTCTACGGGGGTTCGAGAACGTTACCGGTTCAGGATTGGGCGCACATAATTTTATGTCAATATATAGTTATGATCTGAGGAGTGTTCTTTAGAAACGCTTCACCCTGCAAGCTGGGTATAAATGTGGTTTGAAATAAGAGTTAGGTCTATGACCTCCCCTCTGTCCATAATTACAAAAGTGGGGTCGTTTCCCCTATTGCAGATAAGTAGGTTTGTGAAAAGAAGGTATTCAAAAAGTAACTCACGCCTCTCATTTGTGTTGGTGTTGCCCCACAACTCATGGTGGGCAATTGCGTCGCAGGTGCCAGCAGATTATATTTTGGGGTGCTGAGTCCACAGACCCTATTGGACACAGTCCAGGGCTCTTGGATCAACACCAGGTCGGCTTCGTCTCTCGCTAGACGAAGCATGAGGGCAGCCTGGCTCCTCCATCTCGGTTGCTAGCACCTCTTCGACACCAGGCTCGTCCTTCTGTTTGGTGTCCGACTTGTACACCCTGATGCGCACCGAGCTAAAACCGAAGTTTAGCTCTCCGTGCATAGCGTCGATTGGTGCGATCGAGTCCTTGTTTAGGATCAGCAATTCCTGACGCAATGGGCCTTGCGTCTCTTCTACCTTTGCCACCTTCCAGTGGGAGGAAGGCAGGCTGGGGTTGCATCCCTGCAACATAGAGAGGATCTTCTCCGATTCATGAAAAGGGGACGGTATCCATATGACGGCTCTTGGCATACTCGGAATGTCCTTCCAGTCAACAGCGACTTGGCACCCGGGTAGACCTCACCCAGACTAGCTACGGTTGCTTTCATTAGCTCTACCGAAATGCGCTTCCTCTATACATAAACAAGTGCTTCTATGTTACTTACAGTAAATCTGTATATAATTTCGTCACATCCTATAATATTAATGGTCAACCTTTACAGCTGCGGCAGGAATCCTTGGATCTAGGTGTGATGTTTGACTCGAAATTTAAGTTCTCAGCATACTTCGATTACATCTTGCCCAGAGCCTATGCCATGTTTGGATTTGTGAAAAGGAACGCATCGCTATTCACTGTTCCCTACACCAGACTTGCGCTTTACTTTGCATTTGTCCGATCTAAGCTGGAATATGCCACTCTTATATGGAATCCCTTTACTAGCACTCATTGAATAGAATAGAGCGGCTACAGAAACAATTTCTGAAATTTGCTCTATTGCCGCTAAGATTGTTAGACCCTGTTCCTTCTTATCACCAGCAATGCAAGCTTGTTCGTATACGATCTCTTGCGCATCGTAGAAATATCCTGGCCATTTGCTTTATCTTTGATTTGGTGAATGGTGGTATTGACTGTCCTGAGATACTCTCGAAAGTTGGTTTTAACGCTCCTTCTAGGCAACATCGGAATTTTGATCCCTTTTTTCTTGAGCTGAGGCGGACTAATTATTCCTAAAATGAGCCTCTCTATAGGGCTTTATCTGAGTTTAACGCACTTCCAGCTAATATGCAATCAGACTATTTCCCAAAGAAAACCATTTTTAAACATAGGTTAATTAATTATTTTGTAAATGTTAGTACGTAATATAATTTGTTGGATTGTATAAGTAGCCAGTTAAGGTATATCCGTTGGCGAATAAATAAATAAATAAATAACCTCTGCAAGAATATAAAATGCAGTCGCTTGAAAAGGAGCATGGTTATATCAAATCAAGAGTATGTATACTTTTTGGGGTCGGAAACGCTTCCTACACTGCGTTGCAAACTTCTGACTGAAATCATTTTACCCCTTGCAAGGGTAAAAAATTCCAAACGCCTAGGGAATAACCTTAAAACTATACATTTATCCTGGTTAATATAATACTAGTTGGTGTCCATACATTTCAATTCATTTATTTTGTTCACTTATATTTTAGGTACAATAGTTTTCCTCCTATAGGATAAAGGTTTAATGTACTTGAAATCATTTTAGGCAGCTTTTGGCTTTTTGGTCGCAACAAATGTCGATGACTTAATGGCGCACTTATGTTGGCCATGCAACCCATGAACCGGCAGACAGCGACAGTCGCTGACGATTTCGGTTTTGAAGAGAGTATCTGCCAGGGATGAAGTAATCTGGTTCAGCATTTTCTTTTGGTCCGCTCCTTTTAGCTTGTCAAAGTTTTGCGTTGCAAACACCCAACCGCCGTTATTGAGGACAAAGTCAATTCCCATGTCATTATCAAACTGCAGTTTGTTTCGCTTTTTTTGGTCTTTTCCATCTACAGTGGCCACCAAACGAGAGTTGAAGCCTGTAAAAATCAAACATTACTATATTTCTATTTGCGTGGCATATGTTCAATTTCGTACCAATTAGTTTTTCGGCTGACACTCCTTCTAGTGAGAGCGCCTTTACTGGGGCAATAAGATGAAGAAGCGCGCCATCAAACTTGGTAACGGATCCAGTCAATTGAGCTCGGACAAATTTCCACTAAAACATAAAAGATCGCATATTCTTACCAGTTAAAAATCGTATAAGACATTTTCATACCCAATTTTTGTATTCCAGAGAATCGCTTCGAACACCGATAATGCTCTTCGCCGCACCAGCACGGAATGGATAGTCCAATGCCAATTGGAACGCCTTTTCATCGGCCTGAGGAGCAATGCCCTTTACTATTTCTTTTAGTGAGTTGTAAATATCCAAGATTCGTTTTTCAGTTATAATTTGCTCAACGCAATCGTCACAGAAGTTTTTCACACCATTGAGCTTAACATCGGCCAGATTTCCCTTATAGTTGATTTTGCCATTTTCACTTGTGAGCAGGGCGGGGTAACGCTTGGACTCGTCAAATACAATAACTCCGACCTGGACATCTGTGAAACCACGGCTCCTGAGCGACTCGCGGATATCATTGATAGCAGGGGCTATTAGGTTGGACAGTACCACGGGCGTCACATTGATATCAACGACAAACACCACATCTGCCTTGTTGTTTGGAAGCTTGACAGTGAACTCATCTCCAAGATCGCGCTGCCCCACTGGCCCAACGCACTTGATGCAGCGTGGTGGCAGCAGCACCCATCTGTTTATCTGCTTGACAGCGGAACCGTAGGCAAGAGCAAATGTACACGCAGTAGCCTCTTTGTCCTTCTCGGCTATTTTGGTAAGGGCAATATCGCACGCCTTGCGGTAAGGTCTGGAGTCCACCGTGATGAAATGGAAGGCAAGGGGTGATTCTATTCCGAATATCTCACTGCAGATATCCTCTCGTTTCGAGGCACTGACTTGGTCGTTGTCAAAGACTACCGCTGCACACTTTCCAACTCCGTAATCGTTGCCCAGGGCGGCAGAGTCGGCGGCTATCGTGCCATCTATTCGCAGGAAGTCATCGTATGGCTCTGCGTTGCCGTTGCCGAGAAGTCCCCGAGTCTTGCTTGTGTAGAAGCCATTAATGTTGAAGTGACAGACCTTTAGGTCCGTGGTGCACACTAAACTTACTCCGTACTCAGAGTGAAGGTGAACGGTATAGAATCGACGCCATGCGTGAAGTCCAGACAACTGATGGGGGTACTCAACTGGGTTTCCGTTTACCTTCAAGGCAACATTGTCGGTTACTTCAGCATAGTTACCATCCCGATCGACGAGCGTGATGGCCTTCAGCTTTCCATTTGCAAGCTGACCGATTATTGTAAAGTTATTGTCCACGCTGTCTTGGGCCAGGATGTACTTGCAGTTTCCAGGATATGCGAAATTCTGACCGTCGAAAGTAAATATGTGTTGCCCATCGACAACATGGCCTCGAAGTTCAAAATCATTAAAGAATATCCAGGACTTAAATAAATTTTTATTGAATACAGTCTCCCAATCCTCATTCAAAAGGTAGTTCAAAGTACTTGATCGGAATGAAAGTATGGTTGGGAGAACAGTCAAGGAATCCAAGGAATGCGACAGGGAACCAAACCATGTTTGGAAATCAATTGCGTGAGCAGATGACCCTGGTGTAGTGCTCTTAATCGAGACCCAAATGGAGCGCGCGGCCCTAATTAAAAGCTTACCAAGTTCTTCAAGCGACTTTTCGTCGTTAATTGGTTGTTGTTTCAATTTTGCGCTCAAGTAATCGTGCAGTTTTTGAAGGAACTCAGTGGTCTCAGGAGTTTGAGGTAGAACACTCAACTGATCAAAAAGACTGTTTACAAACTCTAAAGCCTTTTCAATAAGTTGTAGGGCTTTAATTTTGTCGTTAACCTCATTACGAATGCTCTCAAATGACGGAAGGCTTGCGACATATTGCTTAAGTTCTTCGACTACACCTTCAACTGCATGAACCACGACTTTAACTACTTCTTGGACTGCATCGTTGATTGGTTTCAGAGTTTCAGCAACGGCCTTTCCATAGTTTTTCAGTGCTGGTCCATACTTTTCCAGCGCAGAGAGAAGATTTTTAATTGCATTCGTGTAAGCCTTGATTAATTCATTACGCAGCGTACCAATTAATTTGTTTGCAGTTAAAGCAAAATCTTCCCACGCTTTGAGTAGGGAGTCCTTCCAAAGAGCTTGCAGCCTATCATAAATTTCAACAAATGACTTCTGAGCCTTTTCGAATGTTTCCGATATTGTCTTGCTTAAATCATCAATTATTCCGGATATTTTCTCAAATGCGGTACGTCTAAAAAATTAAAGGTAAACAGTTATGCTTTATATATACGAGTTAAATTTATTCAACTACTTACATGCCATCAATAATCGGTGCGATTGAGGGATCTGCCTCAAGCTCTTGAATAAGTCCCTTTGAATTTTCGACCAATTTACTTTTTAGTTTCGAGAAATCTGGAGTAGCTTCCTTTGCCAACCTAACATTTTTATCTGTGGCTTCTCGTAGTTTTTCAAATCGTTCTTTGATTTTTTTAGCAATATATTCCGATTCATTATTAACTTCCGTTTCAGCGCTTATCTGGTTAAAAAAATAAATATAAGTTAAACATTAGTTAGAATAAAATGAATTTTATTTTTTTGTTCTTACCAAGAAGGCATTAACCTCGTCGTCATTAAAAGCATAGTTAGTTTGCAAAAAGTTGGTTGCATCTAAAGCCACGCGCCCGTTGAATAATTGTTTGCCATTACCAGAAACATCAAATTTGAATTCCTTGCCCAATTTTATTTCTGCATTGCCGTCAATTAAATCTTGACGCTTTAGAGAAATCTTAGCAAAAGTAGGTTGTATCTCACTGGCAATTTCAATTGGATTTTTATCAAGAACTTGAACCTTCGTAGTGAATTTTGCAACCCTTTTTTGTCTATTAAAGTCGCCAACTATTAGAATAAGCTGCTTATTTGATTCGCTTAAAGAGACTTCGAACTTTTCTTTATTCAAAACCGATATCGCCTTAACATGGATATCTCTGTTATTATTGAGTTCCACGTTAAAATTATACTCCTGGACCTCGGTATCTATTGCGGCATTGGTGGTTATTTGGTACTGGAACTGAAGTCCAGCAGACTTTACAGTTGTAGTAGACGCGATGTTAAACCCATTGTTGGAACGGGAGTTTCGCAATTCGCTGTTTCCAATAACCCTTTGTTCCGGCTGTCGGAAAATATCAAATACTACTTCAGCACTCGCAACTTGTTGATCCACGTTACCATTTAGTCGTCCCGAAATACTCAATGGGCGAATGGTTGGGTGTTCAAGTGTAATTTGACCATTGGCGTTAAGGGCAACTCGCTCTTTGCCGGAAACGTCAAGAATAGCAGAAACACGGACGACATCATCGGGCCTTTGCAGCTTATCAATAAAGAATGAAGCCGATTGCTCATAGTGGCCAAAAATATTTCCATCTGTCGGTATTTTCTGCACGGTTTCGAACAAAACTTGACGTTTTGGAAGAGTTAGCTTAATAGTGGATGACGTGGGTTGAACATTGGCTGTCAGTTGGTACTTGAAGTTATTGCCGGTTATAATAAAGCTATCTAGATGGTATTGGTACTTAAATCCTTGACGTGTGTTTTGGGACTTTAACTCAAACTCATATGGATATCCAAGCTCACGGAGGTCCACCAGGATTAGGGTGGAGTGTTCCACGCCATCCAGTTTTTGTTCATCCATGGTTACGAGTGATTGGACTTGAATGTTGGTGCATTGTCTCTTTTCTTCGCAAATTGAGAATTTCGTGTTGAATTCCTTGTTTGTAATCTTAATTGTGGATAGACCGTTTTTGGTTCCAAAATTGCCATTGAATGTGTACGAGAAACCAACCTCCTTATCCGTAGTAGCCTCAAAAAGCTGGCGAGTCAATTTAAAACTGCCACTATGGGACTTTCCTTGATACTGCACTTGGCCTTGGCCATCGATAATAGCCTTATTTTGTTCTTTTTTGAGAGCATATGTGGCTGTTCCTAGGAATATGACGCCACTCACATTCTTAAGTTGTACTTTAATGTTCTTACCCTGAGCGCGGGCTTCAAGTTCGTAACCATCAAGCTTTAATTTCTTCGAGCTCCAAGTGCCAACTACATAGAAATCATCTATGCTGACGTACGAAGCTTCACTACTTAATTTAATGTCCAATTCAGCCAAGTTTTGTACTTCAAAGGTTACCTTTCCCTTTCGCTCTCCCAATACTTCGGCAATGCTCGTGATTATAATGGGGGTTTCCTTTAATAAATTCAAACGAATATCAACACCCTTCTTATGGGTCGAACGATACAATTTTGTCTCCAAACCGTATGACTTATCAGCCTGTTTAGCTTGTACATTGACTTCATACGTCGAATCGTCGACAGATTTACGAGTCTGGATATTAAGGTTGATGTCCTTTGCAGACTCAAAGCTAGAATCCAGCACATATATTATATCTAGTTTCTCGGCCCCAAAAGAAAGGGATGCGTCCGTCTTCACGTATTGCTTTCCATACTGTGCATTAAATATGTATTTTTGCTTGCCGTTAAGGTCATTATCTTTTAAGCTGCCTGTTTGCTCCCGCTGGTAATTTCCACTAAATTTCAATGGAGACTCCATATTATTGGTTTGAGCTTCAAAATTATAATTTCCATTATTAGGTGTACCATTCCATACAGTGTTAACACGAGCATATTGTCCCTGGCCGGTTTTGGAATCCAAGAAAAACTCAATTTTGTAAGCACCGTTATTATCGCTCGTTGATGGTCTCAACAGGCTTCCATGGCTTTTAATTTCCACAGACTTTAAGGTGGATTTTGGGATTTCGATGTTAGCTTGAAGCTCATATGTAACTGGTGACTCGCTTTGCTTGTTATCGTACTTTCCATTTGCACTAATTGAGAAGAGCTCCCCGTATTTACTTGTGATACTAACCACAGCATGCTGAGAACTGTACTCGCGGATGACAATGGAGACCTCAATGGGTTGGGGAAGTGGATTTCCATTGGCGCTAAGGTTAATATCCAAGTTTTTAGCTTCGCCGTTAGGTGATTGCTTAATTTGGAAAATAAGCTCAGACTTTTCACCATCCAATGCCGTGTACACTAAAGAGTTGCTTGCAGAAAACTCCTTAGTTTTCGGGTTTAGACGGTCCAGCTTTCCGTTTAGTGTAATAGATCGTTTTTTGTTACTACCAGATGGAGTGTCACTAATCTGAGCATCCATGTTGCCTTGAACTACACCAGTTTTGGGGTTTGTTGAAGCCTTACGACTAACACTACCATCGATGACTCGCCCATCGGGAGTGGTCAATGCAAAAGAACCTTGTATTTCGCCATTTGTCCGCAATTCTCCTTTAACACTTCCACTTGCATCGAAAACAATTTTTTTGTCTTTCGATTCGCCAATATTTTTAGTAGAAAACTTTAACTTATCTATGGTATTTTCAGACTTAAAATGCAGTTTCTTTTCTCCATCGAGCATTAGGCTCGAATCAATATCGTACTTAGGAGCTTGAATGTGAAATTTAGATTCAACTTCTAGTTTATGCTTTGGTTCAGTCCTTAGAGTTTCAAATGTGGCTGTGAAGTCACCCTTGCCATTTTTCGCGACGCGAAACTCGCCTTTGGCAGTTAATTGATTCTTAACAATAAGATTAAGCTTTGCCGCGGATATTTTGTCTTGTGGATGCTGGGACTCACCAGTTAATTTGACAAGCTCCACTGCATCTCGACTTATCTTGAACTCGCTGCTGGTTTTGTCAGGGGTGCCGAATACTTTGAGTACCCATTGAGTAGTTTTGTCCTTTCCACTAACTTGAACGGCGCCCTGAAGGTCAATTTTGATGTCTTGAGCGGTGTAACGTTGGCCTAATTCACCCTTCGCGGTTAGCAAAGTTCCCCAACTAGTTGTAATAGTGTTGTCAACAACATAAGTATTTCCGTTAAAATCGCATTTGGATAGAACATCGACAGAGTGCTTGTTGAGTTTTGCACTGGCCTCCAGAGAATAGTCATGTACGTGTCGTTGATTGCTGTTATATTTAACGTTAAGCGAACCGACTTTTTGCTCACGTGAAATTTCCACATCAAGATCCAATTTATTTACATCAAAACTGGATTTAACCTTAACTGCTCCAACTTGCTTATTTTTATGCTGGACTTTCACATTTTGCACAAGTGAACCTGTGCGTAAAGAATTGGAATCACCGTCTCTTTGGAAGTCAAAACTGGCATCGCTATCAATGGACCAAGCAGCAGCTTTGCCATTAGCCTTTAAGGCATATGACTGATCAGCTATTGTCAAATGTATCGAGCTTCCATAAACACTTTCAGGTGTTCGGTCATCGTTTATAAAGAACCCTGCTGCATACTGACCGTTCTCCAATTCGAAATTACCCTTGATCAAAAATGACTGCTGATCTGATGCGATACGAAGCTCAGAGTTCAATGAACTTGGTCCAACATCCGTCCATCCATTTACCACTACACGGGCATTGTTCGCATTCGACACTTGGAAGTTTTCAAAATTATATCTTGTCAGCTTATCGCTGGTTTTCTTGACAACGATTTTACCATCAGCGCGATACCCATTTATGCTGTTCGATATGCCATTGTTGTCTTGGATTTCAATTAAAGGCTTATATTCATTTCCGTGCTTGCTAAGTCCGATTTTACTCTTCTTTATGTCCCTATCTTGTTCGTACTGACCATATATCACCATTTCGCTATTGTCGTTGTTTACTCCCGCTTCCACTCCAAAGTGGTATTGGGAATTATCAAAGGATAATCTACCATAAGTCCTAGGCTTAGATCCAAGCTCAAAAACAACACTTGTATCATGAGAAACTTTGGATCCAGGAGTGGAATAGTCTAGCTTCCACTTTTGGCCGGCAGGGTCATTTGTATGAACTCCCTTAAAGGTAAATTTTCGTTCAGCAGTCAAGTAAATGGCAAAGCTGAATGGTTTAGATAAATGAAATTGGTCCGAAATAGCAAGTCCTCTCTCTGCATCATTTCCGCTGCCAGCTTGAAAATCACTCAAGCTCGTTGAACTCTCAATGCAAATGTTTAGGCCAACGACTTCCAATTGATTAAAGCATATCTCACTGGGCTGAGAATTCTTATTTTTCTTGCTATTTTTAAGAGCAACTGCTTTTTGTTTGTCCTGCTCAGCTACATACAGTTCTGTGTCAATTTTGATATCAATAAGCTCCAGTTTTTCACGTGGCAGCTCGACGTCGACATTAAAGCCTTCCCCATCCTTAATAACAGCTACGGTTACGTCGTTTCCAGTCGCGGAATGCGCAGATGATACCACACGGAGGCCGGTGGACAGTACTTGGGCATTAAAACCCACCTGAAGGTTAACACTAACATCAACACTTGGAACAACCTTTAACCTATACTTGGCCTTCTGCCAGTTCTGTTCAAGAATAGCATTGATATCAAGATTAACGGCAAGATCAATCTTGGTAGCTGCAAAGCCTTGAGCTACAAGTTCCAGAGGGACTCCAATGCTAGTAGGATAAGCAAAGTCTGTATCAAGAAATAGATTATGACTGGAGAGTTGCTTTTCAAACGAGGATAATTCCTGTTTTGCTGTTTCAAATGAAGATGAGACATAATTTATGATTTCATCCAGTGTACTTGGTATGTTGTCGCCAAGGCTTAAAAATGCCAATTCTGAGCCAAAGAGTTTTAGAGATATGTCTAAATTGAGATCTTGCACATTTTTGCTGCCGTACGTTTTATATTTTTTCGATGTCTTAGCAACCTCTTCGGCTATCGAGCGTCGGACTCGACCCCCAGCTCCAGCAGCTGCACTGTTTCCAACTTCAATGATCTTGACAATTTCGTCGAAATCTTTGTTAAGCAACCCTTTCGGTCCTAGATAGTATTCCAAGACATCCTCAAAGTTCTCTTGTCGTATGCTTGCTTCGAATATGTTAAAGTTAGTTCCAAAAATTTCAGTTGTTACATTGATACGTGATGATCGAGGCAAGAATCCATGTTGCGAATATATTAATTGGTAATCAGAGCTGGCTCCAACACCAAGGGTTTCCAGTTTGTAGGATACCTCATTGTTGAAACTGTATCTCCTGTAGTCCGCGGGGAATTTCTTAGTCACTCGAATGTTTCCCAAGTGGTATCTTTGATGCTCTCGGCTGGCGTCTGTCGAGTCCCGAATGGCCTTCAAGTTAGATGAAATAAAGCCACCGACCTGGTTAACCGTTTCGGAATTGACTATATCAGAAACCTGATTAGCCACCTCTGCGTTGGGACATGAAATCGCGGACAAATAGGCCTCGATGCGTAATTCTGAATCCTCGTTGCGGTTCTTGAGTAATTCCAAAGACTTGGTTTGCAGCGCTCCATTGCATTCAATAGTTGAAAATGCCTGCAAAGCCGCTACACGTATCCGATTAGACCGGCCTGTGGAGGCGCACTCACTAAGGACAGCCGCCGTGTTGCCACCTAGGCTTTTAGCATTTCCAATTCCCTTAAGAATATACACAACACGTTCTTCTTCCTTTTTGGTATTAGGCTTACAGTGCTTCAGGCCATCAGAAAACTTTTTAGATATGGCTTCGATTTCGGGTCCCTGACAATTAGTACCGGAACAAAATTTAGCAACCAAGCTACCCACAGCTAGATATAACTCCTTGGGTGTGTTCGGAGCCAACTGAGCAGCCGCTTGGTTAAGTGTTTCTTTATCCACGCTTTTCACTAAGTTTAGAGACAGTATGGCCAATAATTTCTCCTTTTCGTCAAACTTAGCAAGTTGCTTCAGTACAACTCTAGCTGATTCTGCGGTGCTCGTACGGAACAAGCCATCCAAGTATACCTTGCGGGCCAAGACCTTATTCGGATGTGGATATGCAGCTAATTCTAATAAAGTCTCACTATCAGATTGTCGGAGTAGCCTAATAAACTCAACAAATTTTTTTCCGCTTTCCTTTTTTACATAATCGCCCGTTGAGTCCACAAGGTCTGATAGTGCCGCTTTCAACGCGTTTATATTTTTGGATGTGTAGGTTTCTGGTCTCTGGAAAATCACGCTTCTGACAGTGGATCCTGTGGTTGGCGAGTTGGCCTTGGCTCCGCTAGGATTTTTAAGTTTTAGTGTTGTGACTACCTTTGCACTGATTTCGGAATTTCCCTTACTGGTCCCAATAAACTTGTATGTTTCCGTCAGCTGAACATTTTCAATCAGACTGTTTACAATCTTCGACTCCTTTATATAACTCGCCTGCAATAGCAAACTGGACGTAATGCCAGCTTTCTCGTTCACTTTCCCGGACACCAGACCGCTGTTTATTTGCTCCCTGTGTGCACAGCTGTTTAGGTTACGAACCTTTGTAACTATGTTCGCATTACCCACTTTAGATGTCGAAGTATGTGTGGGGCACTGGCCGAACACGTCAACCTCATGTTCCGCCTTAATTCCCGATTGCAGCAATGATATAACTGCACGCTTAATATTCAGAGAGTAATCCAAGTCGCTGGAATCGGAGCAAATTTGCGGCTCTAGAAGACCACTGACCAGAGTAAACTGCACTGGCTTCTGAATGCTGTTTAAAATCTTCTTCTCGACGGACTCTTTCGTGTTGGACACCTTCACAGCGCTGAGCTGTAAAGTATACCCACAGTTTCCTTTTGAAAAAATTTTCGCTGACCCGGATACTTTAAGACTGGTGTCATCGGATTCACTGAAAGCACCGCTACTCAGTCCAATTGTTAAAATACTGTCGAATGAGTAGTCATAGAAATTGCCAGGTGTGTACTTCAAAAGTCCATCGTCCGCTATAAAGAACAACTACTATTTAATTTCGCAGACACATATTTTAAATTGTTGTGACTTACATTTTGGACATCCTAGATTGCAAATGTTTTCTATAATTAAAAAGAAATATTAAATTAGGTCTTAAATTAAATCATTTAGTGTTTACGATAGAGTTAGGAAAAATATATAGTTTTTCAAAAAACTAATAAGTGTTTATTTGATAATCAAATTTTGATTCAATTCATAAAATTCTTACGTGTTATAGAATTTATTCGAATACTTTTATATATAAGACATTTATACAATAGTTACTTGTCAGAGAATTTTTGTAATTAATGTAATTTGTATATCCTTGCAGGGGGCATAATGATTTCAGTCAGAGGTTTGCAACGCAGTGAAAGAGACGTTTCCGATATATATTCTTGATCAGGATCACTAGACAAGTCGATCTAGCCATGTGCGTCTGTCCCTCCGCCTGTTCTTCCGTCTGTCCGTCCGTTTCTACGCAAACTAGTCCCCCAGTTTTGAAGCTATCAAGATGAAACTTTACCAAAACTCGTCTTTTTATTGCAGGTAGTATATAAGTCGGAACCAGCCGGATCTGACAACTATATCTTATTACAAAAATGTTAAATTTAGATTTGCAACCAAAAAATTAAAGCAGTTTACGTATTATTTTGACATTATTCGATCAATTCTTCCTTTGGCAGCTATATAATATAGTCGTTCGATTTATGTTAAATTTAATTCGAAATTCAGAAATTTTAGAATAAAATTAAATTCAAGAGTGTAAGAAAATGCAATAAAAATTACCGAAGCTATAATTATACCCGTTACTCGTAGAGTAAAAGGGTATATTAGATTCGTGCAAAAGTATGTAACAGGCAGAAGGAAGCGTTTCCGACCATATAAAGTATATATATTCTTGATCAGGATCACTAGCCGAGTCGATCTAGCCATGTCCGTCTGTCCGTCTGTCTGTCCGTCTGTCCGTCTGTCCGTCTGTCCGTCTGTCTGTCCGTCTGTCCGTCTGTCCGTCTGTATGAACGCTGAGATCTCGGAAACTATAAAAGCTAGAAGATTGGGATTTGGCATGCAGATTCTAGGAGTTAATACGCAGCGCAAGTTTTTCACGCCGATGTGCCACGCCCCCTCTAACGCCCACAAACCGCGAAAAACAGTGGCACCCGTCTGTATGAACGCTGAGATCTCGGAAACTATAAAAGCTAGAAGATTGGGATTTGGCAAGCAGATTCTAGGGGTTAATATGCAGCGCAAGTTTTTCACGCCGATGTGCCACGCCCCCTCTAACGCCCACAAACCGCGAAAAACTGTGGCACCCACAGTTTTGAAGCTATATTAACGGGAAAAGAAATGTGTATTTGTTTCATCAATACATATTGATAGACCAAAGTGGGAAACTTCCCCTCCCCCCTAACGCCCACAAACCGCGAAAAACAGTGGCACCCGTCTGTATGAACGCTGAGATCTCGGAAACTATAAAAGCTAGAAGATTGGGATTTGGCATGCAGATTCTAGAGGTTAATACGCAGCACAAGTTTTCAACGCCGATGTGCCACGCCCCCTCTAACGCCCACAAACCGCGAAAAACTGTGGCACCCACATTTTTGAAGCTATATTAACGGGAAAAGAAATGTGTATTCGTTTCATCAATACATATTGATAGACCAAAGTTGGAAACCCCCCTCCCCCCTAACGCCCACAAACCGCGAAAAGCTGTGGCGCCCATAGTTTTAAAGCTAGAGCAAAAGTGTAAACGTTATTTTGTTTGGGTTATTAACGCCTACCGAAATGTAAAAGAAATTTTTTAAATTTTTTGAAGCGGCTGCTTGGTTTGCCCTGCTTGAGACTGCTGACCTTAGTTGAGTAACGGGTATTTGATAGTCGAGGCACTCGACTATAGCGTTCCCTCTTGTTTTTTTCCTATTAAGTTCCCATTAATTTTCCGATCGTTTCTATGGGAGCTATATGATAAAAAGATATTCCCAAGAGCAATAGGTAATATGTCAAAAATCACCGAAGCTATAATTGCGTATAATGATTTCTGTCAGAAGTTTGCAACGCAGTGAAGGAGACGTTTCCGACCCTATAAAGTATATATATTCTTGGTCAGCATGACTAGACGAGTCGATCTATAATGATTTCTGTCAGAAGTTTGCAACGCAGTGAAGGAGACGTTTCCGACCCTATAAAGTATATATATTCTTGGTCAGCATGACTAGACGAGTCGATCTAGCCATGTCCGTCCGTCTGTCCGTCCGTCCGTCCGTCCGTCCGTTCGTCCGTCCGTCCGTTTCTACGCAAACTAGCCCCTCAGTTTTGAAGCTATCAAGATGAAACTTTACCAAAACTCGTCTTTTGTTTGCAGGTAGTATATAAGTCGGAACCAGCCGGATCAACTATATCTTATAGTTCCCATAGGTATAATCGGTAAAATAATTGAAAACAAAAAAGAAAGCAAACTTCGGCCAGCCGAAGTTTATATACCCTTGCAGATCGTTCCTATTCTATTTGAAATATATCAGTTTACGGAGTATTTTGACATTAATCGATCCTTCCTATGGCAGCTATATAATATAGTCATCCAATTTGTGTTAAATTTAATTCGAAATTCTAAAATAATAAAATAAACTTATATTCCAAAGTAGAAGAGAATACAATAAAAATTAACAAAGCTATATTTTGTTCCTATTAATTTCCCTTTAGTTTTCCGATCGTTCCTATGGAAGCTATATGATATAGTCGTCCGATTTTTCTAAAATTTTATTCGAAATTCAGAACAGTAAAAAAAATATTTCCAAGAGCATAAGGTTTTATGTCAAAAAACCCACAAGTTATAATTTTTTTCAATTATTTTTCCGATTATTCCTATGGGAGCTATAAGATATAGTTGTCCGATCCGGCCGGCTTTGACTTATATACTACCTGCAACAGAAAGACGACTTTTGGTAAAGTTTCAGCTCGATAGCTTATAAACTGAGGGGCTAGCTTGCGTAGAAACGGACGGACGGACGGACGGACGGACGGACGGACAGACGGACGGACAGACGGACGGACAGACGGACGGACAGACGGACGGACGGACAGACGGACGGACAGACGGACGGACGGACAGACATACGGACGGACGGACAGACGGACGGACAGACGGACATGGCTAGATCGACTCGTCTAGTCATGCTGACCAAGAATATATATACTTTATAGGGTCGGAAACGTCTTCTTCACTGCGTTGCAAACTTCTGACAGAAATCATTATACCGTCTGCAAGGGTATAAAAATTATAGCTTCGGTGATTTTTGACATATTACCTATTGCTCTTGGGAATATCTTTTTATCATATAGCTCCCATAGAAACGATCGGAAAATTAATGGGAACTTAATAGGAAAAAAAATATAGCTTCGGTAATTTTCATTGTATTTTCTTACACTCTGGAATTTAATTTTATTTTAAAATTTCTGAATTTCGAATTAAATTTAACATAAATCGAACGACTATATTATATAGCTGCCAAAGGAAGAATTGATCGAATAATGTTAAAATAATACGTAAACTGCTATAATTTTTTGGTTGCAAATCTAAATTTACCATTTTTGTAATTTCAAATCAAATTAGAATGATCTGCAAGGATTTATAAACTTCGGCTGGCCGAAGCTAGCTTCCTTCTTGTTATACTCTTGCAGAGGGTATAATGATTTTAGTTAGAAGTTTGCAACGCGGTGAAGGATACGTTTCCGAACCCATAAAGTATATATATTCTTGATCAGCATGACTTGACGAGTCGATCTAGCCATGTCCGTCTGTCAGTCCGTCTATCCGTCTGTCCGTCCGTCCGTCTGTCCGTTTGTCAGTCTGTCTGTCCATCCGTTTCTACGCAAACTAGTCCCTCAGTTCTAAAGCTATCGAGATGAAACTTTACCAAAAGTCGTCTTTCTATTGTAATTTGTGTAAATGTAATAGTTAAAAAAATAGGCACAAAACAAACATTTTTTTAAAACTTTTTTTAAATTTTTTTATTTTTCTCAAAAACGGCTCTAACGATTTTCTTTAAAACATTAATCCGTAGAGGCCTTGAGATTCCTTAAATTTTGGTATGTAACAAGTTATTGAAAAAAGTCACGTTTAAAAATTATTCAAATACAAAAATGCCCACTTTTGATAGCTTGGAGCAACTAATCCTGCTCGAGCATTTTTTTTGTTTGTGCGTATCCAAACTGTATTTTAGATAACTTTTTTTTACATTTGACATTTACTCGTAGAGTAAAACGGTATATTAGATTCGTGCAAAAGTATGTAACATGTAGAAGGAAGCGTTTCCGACCATATAAAGTATATATATTCTTGATCAGGATCACCCCCCGAGTCGATCTAGCCATGCCCGTCTGTCCGTCCGACCGTCTGTCCGTCGGCTTACTCAGTAAGAAGTTATAAGCAAATAATGAAATGTCCGGTAGATGGCGCCCCTTTTAAGCGACTGCTTGGTTTGCCCTGCTTGAGACTGCTTGCTTTAGCTGAGTAACGGGTATTTGATAGTCGAAGCACTCGACTATAGCGTTCTCTCTTGTTTAATATGCATATTAACCATTTTTTTTAGTGACCAATTTTCCCCATTGTTATTATTTATTTTAAACACGTCAAATAACTTTATCAGATTTTGAATAGACTAAAATTATTTATTATTTTTTATTTTCAAATAGAATACATATGTATAAACAATTCAAAACATATCCAAATACACACACATACACACGTACATATCTGTATGCAGGCTCCCGCCTGCTTGATCGGAGGAGCGGTTTATTTTTTTTTAAATCGTCAAGTCAATTTTAAATGTAGCCCCCAAATTTTGGGGGATTTCGAAATTTCTTTTTGATTTCCATTTCAAACCCTAAAATTCGGTAAAATCCAAATTTCGATATAACACTTTAGAAGTTAAACATTTAAATAGATCTTATTTTTTCTCCCAAATATTGATGCTGGAACTGTTTGGTATATACATAGGTCGGAACCGGCCGGATCAGATAACTTTATCTTAAAGTTCCCATAGGAATAATCGGAAAAAATGGAATAAAATATAGCTTCGGTGTTTTTTGACATTGTTCTAAATTTCTATTTTTAAATTTTAGAAAAATCGGACATCTATATATATAGCTTCCATAGGAACGATTGGAAAATTAATGGGAAATTAATAGAAAAAATCCGTCTGTCCGTCTGTCTGTCCGTCTGTATGAACGCTGAGATCTCGGAAACTATAAAAGCTAGAAGATTGAGATTTGGCATGCACGCCGATGTGCCACGCCCCCTCTAACGCCCACTGTGGCACCCGTCTTATGAACGCTGAGATCTCGGAAACTATAAAAGCTAGAAGATTGAGATAATTTTGTTTGTTAAAAATCTAAATTAAACATGTTTGTAATTTGTAATTGAATTAGAATGATCTGCAAGGGTATATAAACTTCGCCCCTTCCTTTCTTGTTTTTACATTTTTTCCTAATGGAAATTGAGAACTCCGAGTTTAATAATTTGGCAACACTTTCAAGCACTTACCGGCATTTGCTGCTATTGTTAATAGCACAGTCAGTAGGATTCCAATAAAAACGCAATTGTTTTTTATCCTAGCCATCGCGCTGGGCCCCCTGGGGATAGCCTGGAGATATGGAACAGCACAGTTTGTATTAAAGTTTTGATTTTGAAAATCTAATTTTTCTAAAGCAAAAATATATATGGTATATTTTTACCTTAAACAGCACAGATATTATTTCACTTTGTTTATACGACTTAAATTGAGAAACACATAGACCGACTCGAATTGAACCGATACGAATACGGTGACCGCTGACTACGAATTAAGCCGGATTACGTGAAAAATCCCACTTTAAATACCTCGAATAATTCCAGAACTCACACATCGGCACATATAGTACATAGTAATTAGGTATGTATATATATATAAGTGATTGCTCTGTAAATAAATGCACACAGACCAACAAAGGAAAAGATGAGCACACTAGTGAGCGATCAGTACGACAGAAAATTTCTTTATCGCGAAGGGTGCTCAAGTCGAAGCCGAGTACTTTATATTATCTCATAATAATCGGACTTCGGCATACTCTGTACCTTTTACCTACACTCAATTATTTTGACTAAATATAGATATAATTGGTGTTAAATTTTCATTTTTTACACTTTAGGATATCATTATTATAATAAACCTTTCAATATAAAAAAGTCATTTCCGGAATTTAGACGACTGGAAAAAAACAAATGGTATGTAGTAATCTCTTCGGGTTGCCTTATAACCCTGTATGCACTAGTATAGACCTTTAATTCAAACTAGGAAAGACTTTCCATTTTATTAGAAAGTGTATATATGTATAAACATATAAGTGCTTCCACATTTCGAGATAGAGATAGAAGATAGAACTTTACTCAAACTTTAAGCAAACAAGAAGTGTGCGTAAAATGTAATAATGTTATTTAACTTTAAATTTTTTTTTCGAACATATGAGAGATCATATGAATGTTCGTTCATAAATTGCAGTTAACGCCTGATAAGAAACTTTAATCTCTAATTAAAAGTTGCTTGAAAGCAAAACGCTGCTCGATAGGCGCGCAAAATGACTGACTGTGTGACCCGACAGAAAAAATTACAGTTTGAAAAAATGTTACTTCTATAATGGTGTTTTCTTCTAGGTCAGTAAATATCAGGAATGCCACAGCAGTAACGGTGGGAGATTAACTTTTATTTCGTAGAACGTAATTACGTAATTCTAACGATTTATTTTAAATATCACAATACAGGATTGGCACGCTATACGCTAGTGTACGCTACGTACGCTAATCTATGGGATATAATCCCAATAATGTACATACAGTAAAAGATTCTTGATAAACGTAACTAGACGTTTTATAAGCGTTTTCTCCAACTAAAAGCCTCCTTCCCTGTTTACAAAGCGGTGCACGATAGCAAGTGTTCTTTTTTCAATTGTCTTGATCGTTCGCTAAGATAGGTTTTGCTAATGGTTTTTGTTGTAATTCCAACCTTGGGACAGCGCTGGAGTTTCGCTTTCACTCCAAAAATATCAATAAAATGTATTATTTTTCCATTTATATGAGCTTTAGGATATAGTTATCCGACTAAAACTACCTGCAATTGAACAACGTGTTTGGGGTCACGATAAAAAATCCTGGTTAGGGTTAATTTTTCAATTATTTACACAGAAAAAAAAACAGAAAAATATGGGCCTGATATGTGTTCATATCAATTTTTTCATAACAAAATGGTATGGATAACATATCAATATGCTACAAATTCATATGTGTATGTATTCTTGTATTCTTGATCAGGATCACTAGCCGAGTCAATTTAGCCATGTCCGTCTGTCCTTTTGTATGAACGCTGAGATCTAGGTAACCATAAAATATCAAATTACTTAGCAAATCAAGACACTCTTTACTAAGTGTTTTGATTTAAAAAATTGGCTTTGCGGTAAGTATAAGTAAACCAAACAAAATGGCATTTACACTTTTACAAAATCTGTAAAGATGTGGGCGGCAGGTTTTTTAAGGCGTTGTGGGCGTGGCTCTCGGCTGAAATATACTTGCGCTGCGTAGGAACCCAAAGAATCTGTCTAGTGAGTTTTAAGTTTCGAGCTTTTGTACACACATAAAAAATGATGTTAGGTTAACATAGAAAAATAGTACTTCACTATTTTCTGAAATTGTTATGTATTCTGTTGTTTTATTTTTTGGGCGATTGAATAGTATTTTACAATTAAAATAGTGGTAAAGCTATTATCAACATTTTCATGCACTTTGTTGTTTTATTCCTTTAGTAAATTAATAGTAACATTACAATTAAATCATAGCAAAACTATTTTATTTGCATTCATGTATTTTGTTTTTTTTTTTTTTTAAATCATTGAATGTTGGTTTTAAGTCTTCCTCTTTAAAAATCATTCCTCGGTGGCCTACTGTTTGAGTGCTCTACTCCGAAGATTGCGACCTCGGTTAGGTTTCCAGCCATACAAAAAAAATTTTAAGCCATACAAATTTAAAACGTAGGATTTAAATATACTATGTGAATACAAAAGTTATGGATAATCAAAAAATAATTCTGCAATGCATAAATAAGTTGGAAAACACTAACGTTTTAAAATATTTTGGACAAGTAAACATTGGAAAATAAATATTTGCCCATACATATTATCCAAAATTGCATTTTAAAGTTGAGAATGCTTGAACGAGCTAATTATACCCGTTAATCGTAGAGAAAATAGGGTATATTAGATTCGTGCAAAAGTATGTAACAGGTAGAAGGAAGCATTTCCGACCATATAAAGTATATATACTCTTGATCAGGATCACTAGCCAAGTCGATCTAGCCATGTCCGTCTGTCCGTCCGTCTGGCCGTCTGGCCGTCTGTCTGTCCGTCTGTATGAACGCTGAGATCTCGGAAACTATAAAAGCTAGAAGATTGAGATTTGGCATGCAGATTCTAGGGGTCAATACGCAGCGCAAGTTTTTCACGCCGATGTGCCACGCCCCTCTAACGCCCACAAACCGCGAAAAACTGTGACCCGTTCTGTATGAACGCTGAGATCTCGGAAACTATAAAAGCTAGAAGATTGAGATTTGACATGCAGATTCTAGGGGACAATACGCAGCGCAAGTTTTTCACGGCAATGTGTCACGCCTCCTCTAACGCCCACAAACCGCGAAAAACTGTGGCAAAAGTGTAAACGCCATTTTGTTTGGGTTATTAATGCCTACCGAAATGTAAAAGAAATTTTTTAAATCGTCCCACTCAGTAAAAAGTTATAATCAAATAATGAAATGTCCGGTAGATGGCGCCACTTTTAAGCGGCTGCTTGGTTTGCCCTGCTTGAGACTGCTTGCCTTAGCTGAGTAACGAATATTTCATAGTCGAGGCACTCGACTATAGCGTTCTCTCTTATTTTACATTTAATTTGAGCTAATACACTCGCGTGTAACATGGCGCGATGGCCCAATGGGCAAGGCGTCTGACTCCGATGCGAGAGGCCCCCGGTTCTAAACCCGGCAAAGGGAGAGTAAGTATGTTTTCTTTTTAGTTTTAAAATAGTTTGCTTTTGAATGAGCGCCTAAAATGTTTATTTTTATTTTTAAAATGTAAATTTTTTTTATTGTATTTTCTTTAACTTAGAAAAGCATTCTGCCACGAAAAAAAATAATGTGGGCATGGCTCATAGGCCAAGGTTCTCAAGGCTCATAGGCCTAGGTTCTGATATTATTTTGTGCTTGGGGGAACGAGGTTCAAATCCCGCTCACAACACAACACTATTTTTTTTGGGTAATTAGTAATCTTATCAATTTAACTTTTTTAACACAGTTTTGTTCTTAGTGTTGCTAAGGAAATGTTAATTATGCGTCTTAAAAACATTTTACTTACTCTGCCTTTGCCGGGTTTAGAACCGGGGACCTTTCGCATCGGAGTCAGACGCCTTACCCATTGGTCCATCGCGCCATGTTACACACGAGTGTACTAGCTCTAGCCAAATGTAAAATTAGCTCGTTCAAGCATGCTCAACTTTAAAATGCAACTTTGAATAATATGTATGGGGAAATATTTCTTTTCCAATGTTTACTTTACCAAAATATTTTAAAACCTTATTGTTTTCTAAATTATTTATGCATTGTAGAATTTTTTTTTGATTTTCCAAAACTTTTGTATCCAAAACTTTTGTATTATAAAATGTTTTGTATTAGAATGACAGTTTAAAACGACATTTTAAAAAATCTTATTTTCTCTGTGTACAAACTTCTGACCAACATTAAGTTACCCTTTGCAATAAAATACAAAATACAATTTTTTCGGGTAACCTACTATTTTGTAGGTAAACTACTATTTTTTGGGCATTTCCGCCGAAGTCTATATACCCTTGCAGTTAATTCCTATTTAATTACAAATTACAAAAATCTGAATTTAGATTTGCAACAAACCAAATTATAGAACTTTTTGTATTATTTTGACAATAATTGATTGATCATTCCTATGGCAGCTATATAATAAAGTCGTCCGATTTATGTACAATTCATTTCGAAATTCTGAAATAATAAAATAAAGTTATATTCTAGATTAGAAGAGAATACAATATTAATTTCCCTTTAGTTTTCCGATCGTTCCTATGGGAGCTATATGATATAGTCGTCCGATTTTTCTAAAATTTAATTCGAAACTCGAGACAGTTAAAAAAACTATATTCACTTTATGGAGTCGGAAACGTCTCCTTCCTTGCAAACTTCTGACTGAAGTCATTATACCCTCTGCAAGGGTATAAAAATAAAAAAAACTAATAATGCAGGAATAAAGTTTATTTTATTACCTTTTCATAGATATATATATATATTAATACTTTTTTTTAATTTTGAGGAGAAATATGCTTAAAAAAAACGCCGCACATTTAGGCCACATTAATATTCGGTTTTTTTCCTTTTTGTACTAAAGCCTTCACTAGTCGAAAAATTTTATTATTTGTAGTGTGAACGAAGTTTTTAGAGTTCACCCGCACAGAGCAATGAAATCAATTGGCGCCAATTTTAAAATATTACAAAATGTTGAAAACACAGGTCGCAAAGCTTTAAGCCTAGTACTCAGTACGACGAAAACTGCTGGCTAACCATAGGAGTAAGCGAGATGCAAATAGTCAGCTAAGGCCTTTAGCTGAGACTTTTTTCCACCGCAGTACTCAGATGAGCTAAGAATATCGTAGGGAAATACCAAAAAATTACCACTTTAGCGGATGAATATCGATGAACGATATTCAAATATTGCCAGATTTGATCTTTGGCTGCCTTTGTACAGGAGCGGTGTGGCAAAAACTAATTTAAAATGGAAGAAAAAACACAAAAACCACTGAAAAAACACCTGCAGCCATGCCAACAGCAAATTTAAAGCTTTACGACCTAGATTATCAACATTTTGTAATGTTTTAAAATTGGCGCCAATTGATTTCATTGCTCTGTGCGGGTGAACTCTAAAAACTTCGGTAACACTACAAACAATAAAATTTTTCGACTAGTGAAACTCTTAGCCGAACTGAGTACTAGGCTTTAAATTAAATTGTCGCAACTCCTGCAGGCATTATTTTAGCTCTTTTTGTGTTTTTCCTTCCATTTTTAATTTGTTATTGCCACACCGCTTCTGTACAAACACAGCCAAAATCAAATCTGGCATTCTTTGAATATCGTTCATCGATATTCATCCGCTAAACTGGTATTTTTTTGGTATTTCTCTACGATATTCTTAGCTTATCTGAGTACTGCGGTGAAAAAAAGTCCCAGCTAAAGGCCTTAGCTGACTATTTGCCTCTCGCTTACTCCTATGGTTAGCTAGCAGTTTTCGTCGTACTGAGTACTAGGCTTAAAAATCATAAAATTTATTAAGGAAATAAACTAAATTTGACATTTTGAATGCTAGCCATTATTGCCTATGAGGGCGTTTAAATGTTTTGGCATTTTTTGATTTTTTTTTGCATATTCTGGGCTAGTTTTACAAACCTAAAACATGGTTGTGCGCGAAAAATAAAACAAAATTAGCAAACGCACACTGGGGTGAGAGACCCCAATAGTGACGATCAATTCAGCTGGCAAAAAATTTGAACATATTATAATTTTGTATTTTGTATTTGATTATTAAAAGTAAAAAAAATAACATTTGGACTTTCCGTATAGTATTTTTTTTAATACATTTTTTCCTTGGTAAATTTTTTGAAATTTCGTGTATATTTACAAACAAATTGATCATTTTTCATTTATAGCGCTGAAATTTTACCCGAATCGTTTATGTATTTAATTAGACTGCATCTATTAAGAATACTTAGAATTGGTGGATTTTATAGTAAATATGCGCCAAAAACAATAAGCTAAAAATTGAAAAAACCTTGCATTCCTTGTATTTATTAAATGTAAAAAGTGTATTTGTATAATTTCGAATTTATTGATGAAAACCATAATTTTCAAAAATATATTATGATTTAAATAATATAAGTATTAATCCGATCCATTTCGGTTTCGCCTTCGCTATCGGTCTTGTTGCTCATACATTCTGCTGCTTTTAACAGAGTTAAAGCTTCCTTTGGAAAGGTGTTCACTTTTTTTCGGCAAACTTTCGTTTATTTGATCGGAGCTAATCAAGAACATATTCAAAATGTCCTAGTTGCTCTTCACCATATCCACTTTTCTCGAATACCATTCCCTGTATTTTTGTAAGTTTTATTGAAGATTGAGATTAAAATTGACTATTTACTATGTTTAATAATTCACAAGTGCCAAAAACAGCTAACTAAAACAGCTGACTAAAGCAGATGAGCGACACAGCTGATCCAAACAACTGACCGAAACAGCTTACCAACCACCAGACATTCAAAAATAAAAAAAACGTATATTTTGTCAAATATCGTGCAACCTTGAATTAAAATAACTGTCTTGGGGCAGAACGGGGCACGAAACACCTTGGTGGGAACTTAGATATATATCTCAAGAATTTTTCAAAAAAAAAAAATGGTTACGTTTGAAGAAACTTTTGGTCTAATTTGGTCTAATTTACTATAAAAAACGTCAAATTTTAGAGGTAATTTTAAATAATTTTTTGAATAGAAATATTAAAAAAAAAATTTAAAAATTGGTAAAAATAGTTAAGGGCTCAAATTTATTATTCATGTTTTCAACAAGTTGATTTGGTTTATTTTTACTTGAAAAATCATCACTCAAAGTGAAAAAAAAATATTCATTTTTCGTAGGTTTCTGTAAGACTTAGGAGCATAATTCTTTCACTTCCTAATGCAGAATTTTATTATCTTTCGCCACATATAACTCACATTAAGCAAATCCAAAAATACCCAGTGTGGGAAGGGGTTCGCCTACCACTAGAAATCTGTTTCAGCTCCATTTAATCATCCCATCATAAAAAATGGATGGGTAGAAAAACAGAGTGGTTAAAAAATTAATTTTTGCTTGAGTTTTGTATGCAATCAAGCACCGAAACACTTATTCTGAGGGACTCTGTTTTTCTACCCATCCATTTTTGTGGTGGGATGTTCATGTTTATGTTTACGCATATTTCTATTCAAAATTAAAAGAAATGAAGAAGAAGAAACATGGCCTTAAGCTTAGAAAATATAAAATGTTTGAACATAGAGTAATTATGTATGTATAGAGACGCCATTTGCTCTGCCACTCTCTTCAGCGAATTCGCCAATGATGCCACCTAGGCGAAAGACGACAATTTCTTTAGTTCTTAATATGTTCGATTCAAACGTGTTCCCTAACCGTAGTTTTATATATTGTAGATATTGCTGTTGCTTCGCACTGTGAGAAGTCGTAGTTCGCATCGAACATGGCCTTAAACTGGCTTTCAGCAGAGGTTGGGCAGAGGTTCGGGCAGAGCATATGAAGTCTCTATATAGTTTCTTACTCTATGGTTTTACGCATATTTAATTACCAAAAAATTGAATATTGAAATGTAGTCTATAACGTTTTTCCCAGCTCTAGTTTCCTATACTTTCTTTTTTACCTTCAAGTAGGGGTAAAGACAGCGCGCAATATAAAGACATTTCGGATCTGGATTTCGATTTTGTATGCTATTTATTTTGACAATAAGATTAGGGGAGCAACATTTTACAACATTTTTCCCGAGTTGAAACCCTCCTTTCATTGCTATGAGATAAGCAACTGCTTTTAAAGTCAGCTGTTATCGGATGTGGATGTGGATGGAGTTCTGTGGGAACACGAATTTCACATTTGTCAAAAATTCCCACCGTTTCACACTGACAGACTATATGAGAAGAGGCTAATAAAATAGTTTTCCCGAGTTGAAACATCCCAGCGGGAAAGTACGAAGGAGGTTCTTATAGCCTCTTCCCATAGAGTCCATCCGTGTGAAACGGTTGGGATTTTTGACAAATGTGAAATTCGTGTTCCCACAGAGCTTCCATCCACCTTCCACCTTCCACCATCCGATAACAGCTGACTTGAAGAGCAGTTGCTCATGTCAAAATTACTAAAGGGGGGTCTTAACTCGGGAAAACAGTTGTATAATGCTGTTCTCCTAATCTTATTGTAGAATAAAACAAAATAAATAGCATACGATAATAGTTTAAAACATGTATCCAATGCTAGAGCATATCCTACAACAAATCTGCATACAAGTTGCTGACGGGGGGGAGCCTAACCTCCAAAACCCCCACACTCCGTTCTTACTACGCCACTGTCTAGCCAATATTAATATAGCAAAAATGTAAACAAAACCAATTGTGTGCTGTTTGGTCATTTAAAGCAATATGAAACTTTAAAGTAGTATATACTACACTTGTAACTAAAATTGGTGATTATTTAGGTATTGCACAATATGTTTTGAATCTTCTCAGCTAAAAATAATGTTTTCGGTCCCAGAATAGCTTAAATTTTGGCCCACACATAATAATTGGCTTGCAATGCCCTTTTCGCTTACAACAAACTAAATGTTAATAATGAATTTCCAAAAATCAACAAGCTTAAACATTTTAAAATTTTTTCCCGCCATTGGTTTGAATATGATTTTAGACTATTGGAAATCCTGTTCCTTTTAGCAGGGAGTGATGGAAAACTTGCTTCTTTTAGCAGGCGACCGTGTAGGGAAAATGCAATTTCCTTTGGAAAACCACCTAGAACCTCCTTCACCCCTTACTTTTTTGTGTCACCCCCGTGCATTTTGAAACCAGAGATGGAAGAATTGTAAGGGGTGAAGGAGGTTTTGTCCCTTCCGCTTGTATGGAGAAACCTCATGAAAATATGCTTTTCTCCAGAGGTTTTTTCCCGCTGGGATCCCTTAAATTATTTTGACATGAGCAACTGTTCTTCAAGTCAGCAGTTATTGGATGTGGATGGAGTTCTTCGGAAACACGAATTTCATATTTGTCAAAAATCCCACCGGTTTTACACTGATGGACTCTATGGGAAGAGGCTATAACTATCGCGTAAAAGATCCGTAATATTTGGATGGGGAACTAACTGGGATATTTACGGAACGGCAAAACCTTGTGGAATATCCATTCAACGGATGGTAGATGGTGGATGGATCTTTGTGGGAAGACGCTATTACTTCATCTGTGTCAGAGTAAAGGAATATACCATATATACATAAGTTCTAAAGCAGTTCATTGCTTTATATTAATAAATAAACTAACTAAAATAACCTAAACAATATTATCTATTTATCTATGTCTAGTACGCTTGCCTAAATGTAACTCTCAGTCTTAACCAACTTAATAAGTGCGATGGAGAAACTGTTTGCCACTAAAAAGAGTCAAATTGTATTTAGTTTATCGTTTTAATTCATTTTCCTTTCATAAAAATACATTTGCACGTCATTCGTCCCCTCGGTTTGGGCTTGTTTATGCCAATCAGCTGTTTTCTTCAGCAATTCTTTAAATAAACAACACTTCCTTCAAAATTGCATCAGCGATTTTAAGCACCTGTATGCAGAGGGTATAAGCCAAGAATGTAAATAGTGTGAGTTTGGTTTTAAGAACAATATATCGATATCTTTGGTGTCTAGTTACAACTAAAGTGGCTTGGGTATCAATATAATCAATACATAGCACTCATTAAATAAATTCTGAAGCAAACTAAATTAAATTGATTAATTTTATCAGTTATAAAAACCAACGAAATAAACAAAGAGGTGAGAACACCGAATATAAAGTTTCTGTACGAACCTAATTAAATTTGTCCGGTTAAAAAAACAATATATTCCAGTTTTCACACAATTTGCAATGGAGTCCTTGGACCAGCAACTTAAAGAACTGTCGTTTTTAAAAGACGAAGCATCAAATAGTTCCTCGCCTGCTTGTACTGGACACGTTAAAGTATCCGAGTTAGTCAACAAGATACGTCAGAAGCAAAGTGAATCTGTTTATAGGAGACTGGACGTACCTCCCAAGCCATCGAAGAAATTTAATGAATTGCCTCAGGTACCCCTTTATCCCTAAAGATTTATAAATGGAAAGAGAGAATATTTAGGGGATACGGGCACAGTCCAAACCGAAAGATCTAGAACAGCCAAATTTTTATACTGATTTCAACTACCCGCCCACTAAGGTTTAACAGTGTCTCCGAAAAGCTAAAAAAAATTTATTGACGCAAAAAATATATATTTTAAAAGCTTAGATGTGGTTAGAAATTTAAAAATTTATGCAGCTTTTGAGTCTCATTTAAGTTACTTTGTGGAAAATATTTTTAAAAGTTTTTAAATTTAAAGTGAAGTATCTTTTAATAGAATTTAAAATTTAAAAAATGTACTCCGGAATACACGCGATTTCCGAGTAATGACAACGAATTCAATTCAGCAAAGTTTGCATCAAGCAACAACAGCGCAACGTGTAAGAACGGGAAAGCAGTATTCGTGCAGCCAAAGAAGTGCTCTCCGGTGCTCGTATTGCTGTTCTCTTCTTAAACGTTGCGCTGTTGTTGTTTGATAAAAAGTGGCTAGACTAAAATCGTTTTCTTTAATAGTAGGACTTGTAAATACAACCATTTTATTTTTAAACTTCGTGAAGAATTGATGAAGTAACACAAAGGGGATAGAAATTTAACTGCGGGAATTAGGGCCGCGGATTATAGCCTCTGCAAGAGTATAATGATGTAGAAATTATCATTTATATTTATATTTATATTTATTGTATTGTCTTCTACTCTGGAATATAACTTTATTTTATTATTTCAGAATTTCGAATTAAATTTAAAATAAATCGGACGACTATATTATTTAGCTGCCGTAGGAGGGATCGATCAATTAATATCAATACAATACGTAACATGATAATGAATGATAATAATGAATTTTAAAATGAATTTCATTTTTTTGGCCGCTCCCTTATTTCCCAGCAGCCATTTTTGACGGAACCGTATTTCGGCGTCCAGAATTTTTTTATTTTTAATTTTTTTAAAAAATATTTAACTTTAAATTTAAAATTTAAAAACAATTTTTTTTTTTAGGATATTAGGATATTCCACAAAGATTTTTCAAAAATAAACAGTAAGAAAAAAAAAATGGGTCGTCATATTTAAATCCTTTGATTGATCAGTATCACTAGACGAGTAGATCTAGCCGTGTCCGTCTGTCCGTCCGTCCCTTTCTACGCAAACTAATCTCTCAGTTTAAAAGCTATCGGGATGAAACTTTACCAAAAGTCGTCTTTCTATTGCAGGTAGTATGTAAGTCGGAACCAGCCAGATCAGACAACTAAATATTATAGCTCCCATAGGAATAATCGGAAAAATAATGGAAAAAATATATCTAAGATGTTTTTTGAAATGCTTTTGGAAATATCTTTTTTTATATTGTTCTGAATTTTGAATTAAATTTTAATAACTCAGAATTTCGAATTAAATTTAACATAAATCGGACGACTATATTATATAGTTGCCCTAGGAAGGATCGATCGAATAAAGTTAAATTAATACGAAACCCACTATAGTTTTGTTTGAAGCGACAAATACGCAAGTAAATCTAAATTTAATATTTTAGTATTTGTAATTGAATAGGAAAGATCTGCAAGGGTATATAAACTTCGGCAGTTAGCTTCTCTACTTGTTCAGAATTTCTGAAACAGTGTATAGAGCTGCTATGCGTACCACTAAAAATTATCTTTAACAAATCATTTCCTAGTGCACACTTTGTGGAAAGATAGAAGATCGCATCCGTGACTCCAATCACTATGGACGGCAGTCCATGTAGTGACGAAGCGCACCAGGAGAGTGTGCGAAGGCGACTACTATATATAGCCGCAAAATTGAAAATCTGCTGTGATAGTCCGATCGTAATGAGTAATACACCAAATTAAAGGTATTGCTAAAACTTAAAGGATTGCATACCAAGACCTCAAGAAAATCAATTGGTTTGGGAGAGAGAGCGGTGAAAGTGTAAAAGTGAAAATTTAGAAATTTGGATCTGTTGGGGTCGGTGGGTAATATTTAATTGGCTCCTCGCACTACGTTAGTTGTATTCCTACTGAAAATGCGCTTAATATGAGGGGTCATATCAGAAAATCGGACGCTCCGTTCAAAAGTTATACCGAAAACAAATTTGCGGGGGCCTAATCAAAATGAAATATGAATTCTGTTTGTCAGTTTGTCTGTGTGTCCCAAAACATGCGATCGTCACTAGTTTTTACCTCGTTAAGAGGTGTTTTTGTTTCATCTTAAAATCAGGGCCGAAGAATAACATTACCAATTACAGGCCTATAGCAAAAAGATCATTAATATCGGTAAACTCTTCGAGCGCATTGTTGACCATAAATTATCATTTCTTGCTAAAACATATATAAGCACTTCTCAGCATGGTTTTGTAGCAGGTCGGTCAACCACGACTAACCTTGCCGTTTTCAGCAACTATTGCGTACATGTCTTTAATATGCGATCTCAGGTTAATGCTATATTAATATTTTGCGAAAACCTTTAACAAATTTAGCCACAGTGCCCTACTGGCAAAACTAGCTCGCTTGGGTATACATTCGGCATTACTTAATTGGACCGTCTTTACAGAGTGAATATTAATAGAAATTTCTCTTATTCCTATTTGGCAACCTCTGGCCTTCCTCAGGGGAGTGCTATGGGACCTCTGCTTTTCATAATTTTCATTAATGATGTGAAGTTCTGTCTATATTCAGAGTGTCTACAGTATGCAGATGATTTAAATATTTGTAAGTCTATTAAAACAGCGACAGTCTCACAATCAGTTCAACAGGACTTAGACTCGTTGAGCTCTTGGTGTAGCCGAAATTTGCTTCCTCTAAACATAAACAAGTGCTTCTATGTTACTTACAGTAAATCGGTATATAAATTCGTCGCATCCTATAATATTAATGGTCAACCTTTACAGCTGCGGGAATCCTTGGATCTAGGTGTGATGTTTGACTCGAAATTTAAGTTCTCAGCACACTTCGATTACTTCTTGCTCAGAGCCTATGCCATGTTTGGATTTGTGAAACGGAACGCATCGCTATTCACTGATGTCTACACCAGACTTGCGCTTTATTTTGCAATTGTCCGTTCTAAGCTAGAATATGCAGCTCCTACTTGGAATCCCAGAAACCATTTCTGAAATACGCTTTATTGCCGTTAAGCTTGTTAGACCCTGTTTCTTCATATCACCAGCAATGTAAGCTTGTTCGGCTACCATCCCTTGCGCATCGTAGAAATATCCTCGCCATTTGCTTCACCTTTGATTTGGTGAATGGTAGTATCGACTGTCCGGAGCTACTCTCGAAAGTTGTTTCTAACGCTCCGTCTAGACAACTTCGGAATTTTGATCCCTTTTTTCTCGAGCTGAGGCGGAATAATTATTCCCAAAACGAGCCCCTCCATAGGGCTTTATATGAGTTTAACGCACTTCCTGTTAATATGCAATTGGAATATTTCCCAAAAAAAATGAATTTTTAACAAGAGAGAACGCTATAGTCGCGTGCCTCGACTATCAAATCTCTCAGACTATCTCAGCGTTCCCATTTTGATCAATCAATGTGTATTGAAGAAACGAATACACATTCCTTTTCCCGTTCATCTAGCTTTAAAACTTTGGGCACCACAGTTTTTCACGGTTTGTGGCCGTTAGGGTCAAGAATATATATACTTTATATGATCGAAAAAACTTCCTTCTACATGTTACATACTTTTGCACGAATCTAATATACCCTTTTACTCCACGAGTAACGGGTATAAAAATAGATTAATCAATTATTTTGTAAATTTTTGTACTTAAGATAAGTTGTTTAAAATGTATAAGTAGCCAGTTAAGGTATATCCGTTGGCGAAATAAATAAATAAATTTGTACACTAAAACAAAAAAACAGCCCGAAATCGGCATTAAATTAGGAAATTCGCCATGGATTTAAGTCGATGGCGATTCACCATACATTTTAGAAAGGATTTTTCTTAAATATAGAAACATTTTTCTAGAAAGTAGAAATATTTTTCTAAAATCAAGAAAAATTTGCCATACATTTCAGAAATTTTATTAAATTCTAGAAAGTACTTTTCTTAAAGTTAGAAGGAATATTTCTTATTTCCAGAACATTTTCTTTCTAAGAATCAGAAAAAATACCACAAATAATTTTTTCAAATAAAATTAATTTTTATTTTGTGCGCTATCGATACGTTAACAAACTCCCAAATAAATATGCTGAAATTATTATATTACCTAAAAAAATCAGAAAGAAGAGAAAAAAATTATTAATGTTTTCTAAATAAAAAAGTAAAAAAAAAACATAAACAAAAAAGAGAAAAGAAATTAAGAAAAAAATGATTAATAATTGAAAAATAAGGGTATTTGCGGAAAACAATTTATTAAGCCAAATATATAAAAATTTAATAAATATAAAAATTAATATTCTGAAAATTTTCACACACTTACCAATTTTATATACACCCTGAAATGTTACATACATATGTACATATTAATATTATTTCAATTACCTACCTATGTATGTATTTGAATAAATTTTTTTTGAGGGTTCGCACTGTACCTTTATTAAATGCATAGATTCAACACAACTTATTACTTTGAATGCTTATTTAAAACTGACTGCAAGGGTTCAAGAGAAGCGCAAAGCCAGCAACATTCTCGGTTGCATTTCCCAAAAAAACAACGCAATAAAATTTACAGTTACGCACAAGAAAATTCTCATTCATATACACATACGCATATAAACATTTACATATACATACATACGCCAAAAACGGCCGTCACAAAGCGCCGCGGAGTAGCCGAAAGAATAAAAACCAAAAATGAGTAAATGGGCACGATACAAATTTTCTAAAATGTATGGCAATTTCCTATTTCCACCTTTCTGTTTTTAAGAAAAGTATTTTTTTTAGGTTTGGTAACGACTTTCTATATTCTAGATAGGTCTGAAGTACATTTTTTCTACATTTAATGGAGAATTAGCCATTAATCTACGAACATTTTTCGAGGACAATATAGCTCAGAGAAGCTGGGTCGGGAAAAATTTCAATTTTGAATTTTGAATATGGGAATCGTTTGTCAATGTTTAACCACTTTTTAGTGTTTTTTGTTCACGTCCAGTTTCAAAAATATGAAATTTCAAAAATTGTCGAAAATCAAAAAGTTGAAATTTTTCATGGAATCGTTTGTCCACCGTTTTTTTACGTTTGACCACCTTTTAGTTTTTATTTGTCCACGTCCAGTTTCAAAAATATGGAATTTCGAAAATCAAAAAGTTGAAATTTTCAAAATTTTATTTCTTGGAATCGTTTGTCCATGTCTGACTACTTTTTAGTTTTTTTTCCACGTCCAGTTTCGAAAATATGGAATTTAAAATATTTTCGAAAATCAAAATGTTGAAATTTTCAAATTTTTTTTCATGGAATCGTTTGTCTACCGTTTGTCCATGTTTCACCACTTTTTAGTTTTTTTTTGTCCACGTCCAGTTTCAAAAATATAAAATTTCAAAAATTTTCGAAAATCAAAAAGTTGAAATTTTTAAAATTTTTTTCATGGTATCGTTTGTCTACCGTTTGTTTATGTTTGACCACTTTTTAGTTTTTTTTTGTCCACGTAGGCTTCGCACTCTCTCCTGGTGCGCTTCGTCATATGTAACCCTACTAACTCATAAAAACAGAATGCAAATATTTTAAAAAATGGTCATTTTATAGCACGAATAAGAATGTCCAATTAATGTTGCTATTATTCTTGCCGCAGCTGTATAACTATTATCAGGGACCGTAAATAATGATTACACGGGTTTACAAAAAAAAATTGATGAAATACGCACTTCATGAAACTGTGATTTTCGGTTAAGGTACATCTCCCTGAGTAAGGAATGGGCACTTTCAATTTTTTGTATGGTACAGTTTTTTTTTTAAGTGTAAAAAACGTTTTTGTGGTAAACCGATTTGGGCTATTAAAGACTCATTTTACAGGTAAAAGAATGCCCTTTAACTTTCTTATACACAGCATTGAGTTCCATTCATTGGTTTAGAAGCTACACTTCGTCAAAGCTGAAAAAGTTGGAAAAAATAATTTCGGTTTTTAGGCGTGTATTTTTAAAGTAGCCATTTATGCCAGCTTTTTTGCATTTTTTCCAACTTTTTCAGCTTTGACGAAGTGTAGCTTCTAAACCAATGAATAGAACTCAATGCTGTGTATAAGAAAGTTAAAGGGCATTCGTTTACCTTTAAAATGTGCTTGATGACCGAAATCGGTTTACCACATCGAGTTAGAAATTAAAAAAGTGCAAAAAACGTTTTTTACACTTTAAAAAAAAACTGTACCATACAAAAAATTAAAAGTGCCCTTTTCTTACTCAGGGAGATGTACCTTAACTGAAAATCATAATTTCATGAAGTGCGTATTTCATCAATTTTTTTTTGTAAACCCGTGTTATCGATGTATTTTTCAAACAAATCATCCACTTGGAAAATCCGTATAAACAAAAGAATAATTATTATTATTGTGAGCGAAAAAAATATCGATAAAAAAAAATGATTATTGTTTGAGCGTTATTTTTTCGTTCCAAATATCGCTCAAAGTACGATATCTTCTTTCTCAGAGGTTTCTTTAAAAATGTTTGAGCAGCGTTGACTATTGATTGACCAAAATGGTAATATAGTTTACAAATTTATTTCTCTTATAAAGCGTGGTCGTATATGTATTTATTACAGGTACCATCAAGTAAGCAGATTTCTTGTTCGCGAGAACCGCTATATTCACAACCTCTCATTGGAAGCGATAAAACAATAAGTGGTGGCATGCTCCTTAGAAAACACGTAAATTCAGATTGCGGACTTGCTGAGATTCCAATTAACAGAAAAACTACATTGGACAATCCGGCAATATTGGAACAGCAATTAGAAGCCCTGGCCTACCACAAACTTCAAATGGAAAAAAAAGGTCTTATAGGAATCCAAATGCAACCATCTCAAACAGTCAACAGCTTTCCCGAGCCGCCATCGAACTCATTGAGAAAAAGCTATATATATGGCAATATGAATTTAGAAAAATCTGAACTTTTACCAAAGGAACAAGGCATTTCTGCAAATACCTATTCAAATGTTCATGAAGCTGGTATGTACTCATATGTAAAAAAAATAAATTAACCCAATAATGTCATTGTTCCTCTCTTAGGTTCGTCACATAAGATTTTATCGGTCTGCACAAACTTGTTATTAGACAACGAAGCAGAAGATGACGTGATGCCACCTCCTAGTCCGGAGAGCGCTGTGAGCTCTTCGTATAGCGAGCTTCGACGAGCCTCCAGCGCCTTTAATAAGCCAATGGATTCTTTGCAAAATAAACAGAAATTAAATCCATCATTACAAATTTATGCAAACCAATATGCGCTGCAGCATGGTGCCATAATGAAGGTACACAAAATATTTATTTTATAATTTAAGATCCAAGAAAAAGGTGTCTGAAATTTTTGTATTTCTTTGTTAGTGCTAACTTGTCTTTATAAAAAAATTCAAAAGATTCTGTATATACTCTACCTACTCTAGCAGATGTTATAATAATTTTGGTAATAGTGTTTTTAAACAATATTGGCGACATTCGCAACAATATTATTTAATTCGGCAGTGATAAATCCCCTTACTAACTCTCAAAACTCGAACCCCCCATAAAAGAAGTTCAAGAAAATCTGCGAATTTGTAACTTTGGAAAGTCCTCAACTTTAGAACGGAGCATCGGATTTTATCATATGTTCCCTGTGCGCTTCGTCATTTATGTGGGTATTGCTCAACCAAATAATATTGTACTCACACTTTTACAAAAGAATCATCGCGAGCTCCGGAAAAAAGCAGCATAAAAGTGAAAAACAAATAACTAAAAATACTGAAGTAGGGTAATAAAGGCAATAAGACGCTAAAAACAGAAAATAAAATATAATGTAATAATTAGTGCTCTGCATTAAACTAGTGCAAAGATATTATAAAAACTAAGATGTGCCACAAGTAATAGCTCAATGAGCGGCGCCAAATCCCACTTCATGGAGCTTGCAGTGTAGAACCCAACCCCCAGCTAAGACTCACAGCTCACTAGCCACGAGAACTGCAACCTGGTTAATTTCTGCAACCGCAGCTACTAAAACAACAACATCAACGGTCTCCGTTACCAACAACGCGATTTCGAATGCGTCATTAGCTTCTGCAGCGCCGAATAAAATTACAAAGCCAATTTTAAGTACAGGTGCCAATATCGGCAATATCAAACAACAACAAGTGGGTCCGGCTATACAGACTGGCATGGATCGTTACATCCAAATCAAACGGAAGCTAAGCCCACAAAATAAAATGGTAGGAAATAAAACCAAACTTAAATGCCCTAATAAAGGCAGTAAACAACCAGGAGTAAAAATAATCAATCCGAAGCAGGCTGTACAAAAGAAGCAAAAGCCACCACCAATTTACATAAGGGAACAGAACTCAAATGCCCTAATAAAGAAAATTGTTGCGCTGGTCAGGAATGACAACTTTGATGTTACTCCTCTTGTCAAAGAGAATATTCACAAAACAAAGCTTTAAGATAAAACTTAAGATCAATTCAGAGCTGTAACTAAATACCTAGATGAGGCTAATAAACCCTACTACACGTACCAGCTCAAGAGTAGGGCATGCAAGTAGTGCTAAAGGGCATAGGGCCCGACCAATCCACCAATCCACCAATGAGATAATAGAGGCACTGAAAGAAGAAGGATTTTTCGCAAAAAATAATATAAATATAATTTGGGGCCCTCAACACAAACGTGGGAAGTTTCATCCGCTAGTGCCCCAAAAACTGGACTTGCCAATCAGACGAGGATCGCACAAGCTCAATGCTCTGAGCAAAATATAATAACACCGCAATAGGACAAATACCAAACAGCATCGAAACCGTGATGCTGACTTTACAACAGGGTATGATGGAATTTGAGTCCTTCATGAAAACAACAATGCAAAAACCTATGCAAAATCAAAACATTTTAATAAATTTGCTCACATGCCAACAATCTAAATACTCGAAGTCTTGCCTTCGAATATCCCTCTGGAATATCCCTCACGGCACAAACTTAAAATAACTTAATTTCTCAATGAAAACCAAATAGATGTAATGCTGCTGGCAAAAGTTGTTATACTTCATATTGCACAGATTATCCGGACGGTAAGGCCCACTAAGGAACTTAATCAGGGAACGCATTAATCACCACTCACCAGAGGTTTTCAAAAAATTATTTGCAGGCTACATCTATAAAATCACAAGCAGGCAACGGCAATATCACTATAGCCAATAGACAGCGGCCACCTCGTTTTACAATAAGAGCCATTCTTGGACTTCTACAACTCACTCGCCAAGCACACGCACTGAAGATCAAGACTCGTGACCCCAGAGGAAAGCAACTGTAAAAGCAATCATAAATTTGAGCAACAAACTCAACTATGTTTCCCCTAGCAGCTCCACAAATTGACCAGCTGACTCCAGAAAACTTCCGACGAAGACAGAGCCAAAACATGTGCTTTACACCTACGAAATGTATTTCAACTACCGCAGCTTAGCTCTGAAATTGCAATTAACCCGATTTTGTTTCAAGCACCTGAAATTGATAATGTCACTAAGAAGCAATTAAAGCCGAAAAAAGCTCTAGGGGGCAATAATTGATAATTGAACTTCCAAACTGCGCAGTGGATGTTATATGCAAACTATTTAACGAGATCAAAAACTTGGCTACTACCAAAAAAATGGAAAGTCTGTGGTTCGTACAGCCTTCGAACATTGGGAATATTGTAGTGCGATAGTCCTTGACGTAACTCAGGCATTCGAGCGAGTGTTGCTTGAAGGCCATATGCATAAAATCATAACATTACTGCCAGAAAACACTCATAAATTACAGAGAAGTTTTTAGCTAACTCGAGGATCGAAATGGGTTACCATGCAAGCCGCGCTATAACTGGTTGGGAAGTATAGCGTCGCCAGAGCGGTAAACTTCGAAAAGCTGATCAAGCCCTTAGTGTGTGTTGGACTTTGTTCTGTCTTTGATCTCTTTCAGAGTTCCGTGACAGATTGAGAAGAATATCCACGAATGCATATTTTTAGGCTTACATACCGTTTTTTGTCCTTTTTTTGTTATAGAGAAGTTTTTAGCTAACTTGAGGCCATGCCGAGTCGTACATCTACAACAGAGTCTTCGAGGTGAGATGCAATTAAACGACATACGACGAGTATAACAAGGTAGCGCACTGGGCCCTTCCTTGTTTGTCCTATACACAGCACACATCCCTACAAGCGAGAGGCTGACTACGTATACATTTGCTAACGACACCGCAATCCTGAGCCGCTCGAGATGTCCAACTAGAGCAAAAGCTCAACTAGCTGATCATTTGGTGGTAGTGGCTATCAGAATTTTCTGGACTTTAAAGTTTTTCTCTACAACTTAACCCTAAAGCTGATTTGGACTTATAACAAGGTAGCGCACTGGGCCCTACCTTGTTTATCTTATACACATCAGACATCCCTACGAACGTGAGGCTGACTACGTCCACATTTGCTGACGACACCGCAATCCTGAGCCGCTCGAGATGTTCAACTAGAGCAAAAACTCAACTAGCTGATCATTTGGTGGTAGTTGAGAAGTGGCTATCAGACTGGCGAATTTTCCGGACTTTAAAGTTCTTCTCTACAACTCAACCCTTAAGCTCATTTGGACTTACGGCTCTCTGCTTTGGGGGAGCAGCGCTCACAATCAAAAATCCTGTTAACAATAACTGGGGCACCAAGATATGTTTAGAATCTGGGCATATTACCGGTTAAAGATTAAATATACAAAACAGAAAGCGGCCTACTATAAGAAGCTTACACTGCACCCAAATAATCTCGAAAGAAACCGAACACGGGTTTTGAGCAGAACTCGTCTGCAGCGAAACGATCGTCAGCCCAGCAATAAATATAAAGGCCCAATAGTCTAAATTCAGTGTACATTAAGTTAGGTTATATTTTTAAGATTTGATATAGTTATTGTTAGTCTCATTAAAGAGAAAATTCAATAAATAAAGCATATATAAACAAAAAAAAAACTTACAAAATATATGCGGCCGCCAAGATTTGCATACCCTTGCAGAGGGTTTAATGATTTAAGTCAAAAAATGTACAAAGCAGTAACCCCATAAAGTGTATATAGATTTGATTAGCATCACTAGAAGTGTCGATCTATCCATGTCCGTCAGTCTGTCTGTCCGTTTCTACGCAAAAAAAAAGGATTGCATACCAAGACCTCAAGAAAATCAACTGGTTTTTTAGGGGAAAGAGCGGTGAAAGTGTAAAAGTGAAAATTTAGAAATTTGGATCTTTTGGGGCTACTATGCTCGTTGTATTTTTACTGAAAATGCCCTTAATATGAGGGGTCATATCAGAAAATCCGACGCTTCGTTCAAAAGTTATACCGAAAACAAGATTTTCTTCTTCTTCCCAAAATTAAATAATTTGTCCCTTTGTTTGTATGCATTAAATCGTGATTTAGGGTCCTGAATTAAATTATACTGTGTTTAGCAGCAGGATATGAAAAACGTTTGTTTTACGACTTTTGGAAAAACCCGCTAGTTTGGCGGGAAATTATTTAAAAAAAGCTAGATTTTGACGGCTTACACTTACATTTACACTTTTTAAAATTCACTTTTTAGGTGAGCTGCAATATTAAAGGCCTATAACGGGAAAAAGGCTGGACTATTTTTTAAGATTTTAGCGTGCCGAAAAAGTGCATTTTAAAAAGTGTATTTAATCATGTGTATAATCATTTTTCGTCGCAAATGCTGATATCAAAACTTTTGTATGTTGAATGTGCGGTCGTCACTAGTTTTTTACCTCGTTAAGAGGTGTTTTTATTTGATATTATATAACTCCCATATAAACAATTGGAAAATGAATGGGAAATTAATAGGAAAACAATTATACATAGCTGCGTTAATTGTTATTGTAGTCTACTGTGGAATATTACCCTTTTTCATTATTTTAGAATTTTAAATTAATTTCAAAATAGATCAGGCGACTATATTATACAGCTACCATAGGAAAGATCGAAAATCTTAAAATAATACGAAAACTGCTATAATTTTGTTTGTTGCAACATATATGCAAGCAAATCTAAAGTTAACAATTTTGTAATTTCTAATGGAATAGGAATGATTTGCCAGTGTACACAAGGGGATAAGCTTCCTTTCTTGTTTTAAGATCCTTTATGGCGATTACGAGCGTTAGAGTGGTAGAAAATGATGGTAGAAAGTACTTCAATATGTTACCCAGTTATGTACACAGTTCCAAATTCCATTAAAATAATTTTTTCTAACATACACGAAAGTTTTGTCAAAAATAAAGAACGAAAAGATTTTACAATAATTTATTTAATAACAAAAAAGTTTGCTTTATTTTTGCTGGTGGAAATAGTAACAATGTATATATATACATAGGTACTGACAATGTTGTCACAATGTTTTCTTATATAATTCATGAGAACGTAACTGATTTAATTATGTGCTAACCAATTAATGTATTTATCATTTAATTGTTATTGTTGTACTTCTTTTTTTTAAACCACTATAATTATACTTAAATTTCCATTAAAATTCACTTATCTAAACACCGAATCCTCTTTAACGGCTATTTCAGAATCTGCAGTCCAAAACGAATCCAAACTTGTATTGCTATGGTGGGCTATCACAGGTACTAACATATTTATATAAACAATAATAAAGAACACTATAGTCCAGTGACTCGACTCGATGACCGTTAATCTGCTGACCAACTCCAATATAAATCTACTTATATCATACTAGCTTTCCCGGCGCAACTTTGTCCGTGATTAGGAAATTTTTTAATATATCTACAATTTTTTTAGTGGCGTCTATATAAATTACTATTGCCTTAGCTTAAATATCTTAAAAACAAAAAATGTAATATTTTTAAACTTAAACTTGACCTTCCCTTTCAAAGCACAAAATTAAAAAAAACCAATTCCAAATTATTAAAAAAAAATTTATTCAGCATATGGCCGCAGAATTAATCGTTGATAAAAAAAAACATTTTGATCGGAGCAGCGGCGTAGATTTATAAAATCAAAAAGTTAATTTTTAATTTGGCCCCAAAATGATAAGGGATTTAAAATAAATCACCCTCCTTTCCTCTGCTTCACCTTTCTTGGCAATCACTCTCTTTAAATTTACCTAAAAAATGGTAGAAATTTTGTAAGATTAAACTTATGCATTTGGACCAGAGAAAAAACATCTTTAAGTTAATTTTTTTTTATGATGTGACTTTCTCTTCTTTCCAAACAGCTCTGCCTCACCTCTTTACAGTTCTATTGGTTGCTCTCTAAATAATTCTTTAAAAATACATAAAAAAATTTAAGATATTTTTCATTTTTCAAATTAAGTTAAGCATTTTAACCGTAAAAGAAATATTGAACCAAAACTCTTCTTGATCGGAGCAGCAGTATAAGTTTTTAAAATTCAAAACAAATTTTAACTTAAATTGCTCCTTCCCTTTCTACCCCTCCTCTCATCAGTTTTTTTTTACTGTTGTTTTTTACTCTCTCGCCATCCGCTGGGCTTCGTTTTCTCGCAGACTCCCAAAAACTAAGAAAATCTAATTTCCCAAAGTAACAAGAAGAAAAAGTAACCGAAGTCATTTTAATGAAAAGTCAAAATTTGGGCCAATTTTGTTCTTATGAAAGCTATAGGATATAGACGTACGATCGGCAAGCGCTTTTACCCTTGTCAAGGTGTGTGAAAAAAAATAAGATTTGAAAGATTCATGACTGATTTCACCCTGTTGTTTCTATGGGACAACGTTTCCAAGATCTTTACGTTTATACTAAAGTAGAGCTTTTGTTTATATAAGCGAAGCTGCTTTACATATATGGTCGGTTTTAACAAATACAATCTATTTTTTTTATTACTCTTTAACGAATTTAATTTTAACAATCTAAAAAAAATATAATTAATTTATGTTTTTGATTTGTTACAGAGTTCTTCTACTTATGATTCAATATATGAACCTATTAACCCTCGACCTTCTGGAGACATGTTGCATCGGGAAACTTCTAATGTGTACGGTTCATATGATAATAACACTCCAAGCAGTTCCTGTGACCTAAATATTTCAAATTCAATTCAAACGAGCCATTCTTTATACGAGCACGATAATGGTCGGCATAAAGGTTATATGGAGAACACTATTCATAAACTTAATGATGAGGGACTGGGTAACTATATTTCAACAGCGCCCGATCCAGTACAAGAGTTTGAAAACTACGGTAGGTTTTAACAATCAATTAGTTGCAATAAATTGGTATTATTCTTCTAATAGGTAGGTGCGTTAAATGCAATTCACGTGTACTTGGAGAGAGTAGTGGTTGCACAGCAATGGATCAAATATACCATATATCTTGCTTTACATGCACAGATTGCCAAATAAACTTACAGGGAAAACCATTCTATGCATTAGACGGCAAACCATATTGTGAATATGATTACTTACAAACTCTGGAAAAATGTTCGGTTTGCATGAAGCCTATTTTGGAGAGAATTCTAAGAGCTACCGGAAAGCCATACCATCCGCAATGTTTTACATGTGTTGTTTGTGGAAAAAGCTTAGACGGGTTATTATTTACTGTTGACGCTACTAATCAAAACTATTGTATTACAGACTTTCACAAGTAAGTTATTTAGTTCATTATATGTCTTTGTGACTAATTAATTTTAAATCAAAGAAAATTTGCTCCTCGCTGTTGTGTCTGCAAACAACCAATTATGCCAGATCCCGGACAAGAAGAAACAGTCAGAGTGGTGGCCTTAGATCGGAGCTTTCACCTTGAGTGCTATAAGTGCGAGGTAAACTAAACAAAATTACTTTAAAAAAACGCATGAGGTCTATTTTCTTAATAATCAAAATAGGACTGTGGGCTATTACTGTCATCTGAAGCTGAAGGACGCGGATGTTATCCCCTAGATGATCACGTTCTATGTAAGAGCTGCAATGCCCAACGTGTTCAGGCGTTGACAAAAAGCATGACATCGGAACATTAAATAGAGTAAAATCATTTTATGGAGTTGCCGAAAGTATATGTCTCATCCGAAAAGCAGTAGCATACTAGAGTGAAAAACGCACAATTTTCATAGAATTGACAAGTACACCGTATAACTGAATTTGAAACTATTACTAACCACACTTAATTTAATATATTTATAATGTTAAGGGAAACACCACTTTGGAGCATCAAAAACAAACAACTTACACTTCTTTAAAGCCTGGCAGCGTTTTTTTAAATTGTGTTCTCTTTTCTCAACATTATTTTTAATTCTTTAGATTAGACACAAGTTAAAAAATGTGAGTTTTTTACGGTAGGGGTGCTATTTATTAAAGTGGTCTAAATATGACTAAAAATTTACAAAAAATAACAACTTAAAAAAAATATATTTTTTATGTTTTTTTTAATTTCTAAATATAAACTATAGTTAGCTCTTAAAACCAAAAATTATTAGTGGAATAGCATAAAATCTCGTTATTTCTAAACAAACAAGAAAGAAAGCTAGCTTCGGCCAGCCGAAGTTTTTATACCCTTGCAGATCGTTCCTATTCTATTTGATATTACAAAAATGTTAAATTTAGATTTGCAATTTCCGATTTGCGATTTCCGAAATTCAGAACAGTTAAAAAAATGATATTTCCAAGAGCATAAGGTAATATGTCAAAAAACACATAAGTGTCAAGTAACACATAAGCTATAAGATATAGTTGTCCGATCCGGCCGGCTCCGTCTTATATACTACCTGCAATAGAAAGACGACTTTTGGTAAAGTTTCAGCTCGATAGCTTAAAAACTGAGGGACTAGTTTGCGTAGAAACGGACGGACAGACGGACATGGCTAGATCGACTCGTCTAGTCATGCTGACCAAGAATATATATACTTTATAGGGTCGGAAACGTCTCCTTCACTGCGTTGCAAACTTCTGACTGAAATCATTATACCCTCTGCAAGGGTATACAAATTTACGATGACATATGATATATAATTTTTGAGAGGGGGTCAGATTTTGTATTTTTTCCTGCAAAAATGATCTTAGTGTTACATATTTCCAAAATTAGGAAACACAAAATTTTTGTTTTCCACTTATGTATGTAGGCGCTTACTTTAAGACGTAAAAATATGTGAAGTAAAATCAGGCGTCCGTCAAGATTGGACTCTTAGTTAATTTCTTTAAAAATGTAATTAAGATTCCGTTTTTGGTCCTGCCTAAAGAAAGTAAATTTAAAAGTAAACCCAAAATAATTCTGATCCTCGGATAACCCAAAACTGTTTGATGTCAATAAAAACGTGTTTCCAAACCTACATATTTACATATATGGACGTATTAATATCTACCATTTGAAATGTGGGTGATGGTCGTATCAAAGCTATGTAAGTATGATAGATGGCAAGAAAGCAAGCTGACTGCGGCCAGCAGAAGTTTATATACGCTTGCAGATCATTCCAATTCAATTGCAAATTACAAAATGTTAAATTAAATCCTATTGGAACTTTATATTAAGGCACCCGTTTACAAAAAAAAAAATTGATGAAATACGCACTTCATGAAACTATGATTTTCGGTTAAGGTAGATCTCCCTTAGTGAGAAAGGGGCACTTTTAATTTTTTGTATGATACAGTTTTTTTTAAGTGTAAAAAACGTTTTTGGTACTTTTTTATTTTCTATCTCGAGTTCTGATAAAACGAATTTCGTCATCAAATACTCATTTCACAGGTAAAAAATGCCCTTTAACTTCCTTATACACAGCATTGAGTTTCATTCATTGGTTTAGAAGCTACACTTCGTCAAAGTTGAAAAAGTTGGAAAAAATGCAAACAAACTGGCATTAATGTCTACTTTAAAACTACACCCCTAAAAACCGAAATTATTTGTATAACTTCTACTTAAAGATTCATCTTTAAGCAAACTTACAAGACCATCAACTCAACTCGATTTTATATAGATTATTTCAGTTGGAAAAAAGGTGTATTAGAGCCCTGTTAGAACCCTGTTAACCTCAGTTAACAGCTGTAAGCGGCCAAAAAACCACCGTTGTCCCGAGCTTAAAAAATTCATATGAAAATAATTTCCTATCGGATTGTTACGATCATTAGCTTGTTTTCTTTGTCAAAGTACAAAGTACAACATTAATTGATCGATGCTTTCTATGGCAGCTATATTATATAGTCGTCCGATTTACGTTAAATTTAATTCGAAATTTTGAAATAATAAAATAAACTTATATTCCAAAATCGAAGAGAATAAAAATTAACAAAGTTATAATTTTGTTTCCATTAATTTCCCTTTAGTTTTCCGATCGTTCCTATGGGAGCTGATATAGGCGTCCTATTTAGATAAAATTAAATTCGAAATCTAGAACTATTAAAAAACTGTTATGCCCAAGCGTAGAAGGTTATATGTCTAAAAATTTACAATTTTTTTTCCATTATTTTTCCGATTATTTCTATGGGAGCTATAAGATATAGTTGTCCGATCCGGCTGGTTCCGAATTATATACTACCTGCAATAGAAAGACGACTTTTGGTAAAGTTTCAGCTCGATAGGTTCAAAACTGAGGGACTAGTTTGCGTAGAAACGGACGGGCTGACAGACGGACAGACGAACGGACGGACGGACAGACGGACATGGCTAGATCGACTCGCCATGATCGTCATGATGATCAAGAATTTATATACTTTATAAGGTCGGAAACGTCTCCTTCACTGCGTTGCAAACTTCTGACTGAAATCATAATACCCTCTGCAAGGGGGATAAAAACTGTACCATACAAAAAATTAAAAGTGCCCTTTTCTTACTCAGGGAGATGTACCTTAACCGAAAATCATAGTGTCATGAAGTGCGTATTTTATCAATTTTTTTTTTAACTGGTGTAGTCGTCCGATTTATCTAAAATTTATCGAAATTCAGAACAAAAAAATTCAGTTGATAAAATAATATTCATAAGAGGAATAGGTAATATGTCAAAAAACACCGAAGCACCGAAGTCCGATTATTCCTATGGGAGCTTTAAAATATAATTGTCCGATCCGGCTGGTTCCGACTTATATACTACCTGCAATAGAAAGAAGACTTTTAGAAACCCGATAGCTTAAAAATTGAGAGACTAGTTTGCGTAGAATATATCAAACAAAAACACCTCTTAACGAGGTAAAAAACTAGTGACGATCGCATCTACAACATACAAAAGTTCTGATATCAACATTTGTGACGAAAGATGATTAAATACACTTTTTAAAATTTATTTTTTCGGCACTCTTTAGAGCCGTTTTTGAGAAAAATAAAAAAAGCTAAAAATATAGTTAAAAAACTTTTTGTTTTGTGCATATCTTTTTAACTTTTACATTTACACAAATTACAAATTACAAATTACCGATGCAGCACAAGTCTGTAGCTTTAGTAGTATAGAAGTTACGGCCTTCCGTATTTTAGCTATTTATAGCTGTTTTCCCGCTAAACTAGCGGGTTTTTCCAAAAGTTGTAAAACTAAAGTTTTTTATATCGATCTGTTGACCATCATATCAACTTTTCAGGTCTTTAAAACCATGTTTTGAACAAACTGAAATCATGCATTTCGCCGATAATTTTCTGCACGTAAATTCCTAAGAAATCGCGGTCCATCGAGGGTAATTTTTCGCAATTTTTGGGACAGGCCCCTCTTCTAGACCGGGTCGAAAACGCTTCCTTCTATATACAATGTACATACACTCAAAAAAAAAACCGCCCGAAATCGCCATTAAATTAAGAAATTCGCCATGGATTTAAGTCGATGGCGATTCACCATACATTTTAGAAAGGATTTTTCTTAAATATAGAACAAATTTTCTAAAAAGTAGAAATATTTTTCTAAAATCAAGAAGAATTCAGAAATTTTCCTAAAATCTAGAAAGTACTTTTCTTAAAGTTAGAAAGGATATTTCTTATTTCCAGAAAATTTTATTTCTAAAACTCAGAAAAAATACCAGAAATATTTTTTTAAAATAAAATTCAAATAAATATGCTGAAAAGAAAATTATTATATTTCCTAAAAAAAATGAGAAAGAAGAGGAAAAAATTATTAATGTTTCCTAAATAAAAAAAGTTAAAAAAACATAAACAAAAAAAAAGAAAAAGAAAAGAAGAAAAAATTAAAATTTTTTTTTTATATTAAGACAGTAATATTTTTACTTACCGGTAAATCACCTAGAACAATACCTGATAAAACTATTTTCTGTAATCGAAAAAATTAATAATAATTAAAAAATAAGTGTATTTGTGCCAAACCATTTATTAAGCCAAATGTATAAAAATATAATATATATACATATATATATAAAAATTAATATACTGAATGCCTATTTAAAACTGACTACAAGGGTTCAAGAGAAGCGCAAAGCCAGCAACATTCTCTGCTGCGTTTCCCAAAAAAACAACGCAATAAAATTTACAGTTACCCATAAGAAAATTCTCGATCACATACGCATATAAAATTGTACATATATTTACATACATACATACGCCAAAAACTGTCGTCGCAACGCGCCGCGGACTAGCCGCATGTCTTCTTCTTATTCATAGAAAGAATAACACCCATAAATAAGTGAAAGGCACGATACAAGTTTTCTAAAATTTATGGCAATTTCCTATTTCCACTTTTCTGTTTTTTAAAAAAGTATTTTTGTTTATTCAGAAAAATTTTTTAAATACAAGGAAAAATATTTTGCAATTTTTTTTTTGCAGTTATTATTTATTTTGCTTGGGGAAAAAGTTTGCATCAAAACATTTTTGTTGTAAGCCCCAGGAAAAATGTTTAAGATTTGACTTTCATAAAAAACTGCGAGTTTATTTTGTTTTTTATTTCTTAATGAGACCAATTATTTTTTTTGTTATATTTTATATATACGAATTTGTTAATAAATATTCAAAGAATAAAGGCAAAAAATTTGGATTCATTTCCTTTACTAATAACTTTTTAATGCGTACCCAAAGTCAATAGTGGCAAACATGTACTCAGTTTTGCTCCCCACTGTATATATACCACCATGAATTTAACCATGTAATTTTAATGTGGACATACTGAGAAAAGTTTTGGAAGATGAAAGTTATTGAAAAAGAAAGTTATTATTATTAAAGATTGATTGAATTAGATTTATGCATTGCATAGACAATATATTTGCGTATTTTTAATTCCCTTAGTAAATGTTATTACGAACAGAAAATTAAATAAAAAAGAAGAACACAAAACCGAACCGAACCGAATTTTAAAAATAATAGTTCCGGTTCAGTTCCCATTCAATTACAAAAATATTCGGCAGTCCGGTTTACGGTTCGGTTCGTTTTCTAAAAAATGTGAACCACTCCGGTTCGGAGTGGTTTTGCTCCGGAATGGTTCACAGCCCTGATAAAAATTGATATCAAGGTTTATCTTTTTTTTGCTGTGAACTTGTGTTATATGTTGAAAAGGACCAAAATAATATTGTTAAACCCTTGCAGAGGGTATCCCCATTAGTTTTTGCGCATTTATATACGAAGTATCAGATAAACTTATGTATATACTTTTGGGAAAGTTTTATCCTGAAAACTATAAAAATGAGAGACTAGTTTCCGTAGAAACGGTCGAAAAGACGGACGGGCGCACCGACGGACATGACTAGATCGCTTTTAGAGTGTAGTGTGACCATTCTTCTCTTTCGCTCACTTTTCATATGACGATCAGATAATACAGCGGTGGCCTGTATGAACAGTGTTAAAACATTTTCAATGATTTTAAGATGTTGGGTGCAACGGGTTATAAGCGTTCTTTCGTTTTCCCCGATTTCGACAGATACTTTGTGTTAGTATGAATGGTATGCTTTAATACAACGACCTATGGTTATCGATATTTTGTCTAGATATAGTAACTCTCCAATTGAATGGTGGCGCAATCGCTGACATTTGAATTTGGCGCAATTCTCACATACACCAAAATAAATTCGATACGATTCCTCCGCTAAGCGATTTCTCTGCATTTAAAAATGTTTATACTTAGAAAACTTATAAAGACACCTCTTTTCCCTATTCCGTGTAGTTGTAAAATGATTGAAAATATACGGAATCATTATTTGTTAAATTGTCAAAAAGGTGTTACACGTAACTTCCTAAACTTTATACTTTGAAATTGTAATTGTTATTTCCATCCTACATACAAATACCATTCAAAGATATTAATGTTGAGTAGCGAGTTTCCAGCAACTCACAAATATTGTCAAAATGCAGTTCGGGATACTGATACATGTTTGATATTAGTGCGCAGACTCCTGAACAAGGCCTTCGTAGACATAAGTTTTCAATTGAACGACAGTCCGAGGAAAAGTCGGCAAAAAGCTTTTCGTTTCGGCACTTCATCGAATCAAACGCGACCGCAAAATCTTGTTAGGCAGTATTGAATTCGATTTTCAAGCAAACAGACGTTCTCAAAATTTCGGTATCTGAATCTAACGCGTCGTGTTCTCCCAGTTCGCTAAAAAAATATATATATATAAATACATATGTAGATATTTTTATGTGCAATTCACAACATCATTTGCCATATTGTCATTCCAAAAGATACTGACAAAAATTCAGACACATCCCTTGGGTTGCAGAGACGTTGAAAACATTTGATTAGTGCACACGTCTGACATATACATACATCAAGTATATAGGTATCCAATTGATAAAATAATTCTATATGCATTGAGTATACTTATATATACATATATTTATATAAATATATACATACCTATAACGATGTATTATTCTCCTGATACAATTCTGGGTCAACACAGATTCATAAATATACAAAACGTACAGATTTTCGATCTAAAGTATGTTAATTTTATGTGTATATACAAAAGAGTGCACAAATTTACATATTAACAAAATTTTTATGTATAAAGGGTTACAATGTTATATTTAAGTTAATAAGTAAAATTACTCGCCTCGCCCCAAGCTTTAAAGGATTTTTAGAGTTTGTATGTATCTATTTATGTATGTATTGACTAATACATTATAAATTCTGCAATTATGTGTGAGAATACTTAAAGTGCCGTCTTAAAGTTTTCATGTAACTTAAATTAAAGTTATTGATTTTATCCCAGTATTGTATGTAACTTATTTCTTTTCGTCACACGTCTCGGACAAAATAATGGCTAAAATAGTAAAGCTCTAAAAGTTCCTGCAGATAGATTTTTTCACGGAAAAACCCGTTTATATTATTTTACACAACTGGATTATTTGCAACAAGTTCTACCTAATGCCCTGGAATATCCTTGTTAAATGGGAAGGGGCGTTTTACCATTAAGCTCAATCAAAAAAGCTTTAGTATATGAAACCTGCAAAGGATACATACTTACGTACAAGTACATGCTGGTACTGTGCCCCAGATACATCCACTTAAGCATGAATTTCTGATTTAGGAAGGAATCAACATTAACCAAAAACACCTGTCGCTCAAATGTTTAATCTCACAAGGTTCAAACTTAATGTTCATTGAAACTTCTAAAGTTTCCATTACCTTTGCAGTACTTTACGTCGAAATCGGTTTTATAATTATATTATTTAATCTTTTGAAAAAACAAAACCCAATCAGTGTATGAATAAAGAGTCTCACATCTAATTATAACTCTAAGTAATTATATTCACAGACATATGTGTAAACATAGCTTTTAAAGAAGCGGCATCTTAAAAGTTCGGACAATAGAAAATGCACGAAGCTTACTAGTAACTTTTGAAAAGAGGCACCTTAAAATTACAACAAGTTTTATTCCGATTGGCATTTAAACATAAAGATAAATATTTTAATCTATTGGTTTTGTTCCAACTCAAGTTCAAGTCTGGTTTAATTTTTTAAACTTAAGTCCTGACTGCCATGAGCTGTGGCACGCCCTTTTTGCTTGCATTATACCGATTTCAGTAAGAAGTTTGCAACGCAGTAAAGGAGACGTTTCCGACCTTATCAAGTATATTTATTCTTGGTCAGCATAACTAGACGAGTCGATCTAGCCATGTCCGTCCGTCTGTCCGTCCGTTTCTACGCAAACTAGTCCCTCAGTTTTTAAGCTATCGAGCTGAAACTTTACCAAAAGTCGTCTTTCTGTTGCATGTAGTATATAAGTCGGAGCCGGCCGGATCGGACAACTATATCTTATAGCTCCCATAGGAATAATCGGAAAAATAATAAAAAAAAATTATAACTTATGTATTTTTTAACATTAAATTTTAGAAAAATCGGACGACTATATCATATAGCTCCCATAGGAACGATCGAAAAACTAAAGGTAAATTAATAGGAACAAAATTATAGCTTTTTTAATTTTTATTGTATTCTCTTCTACTTTGGAATATAAGTTTATTTTATTATTTTAGAATTTCGAATTAAATTTAACATAAATTGGATGACTATATTATATAGCTGCCATAGGAAGGATCGATTAATTAATGTCAAGATACTCTGTAAACTGCTATAATTGTGTTTGTTGCAAATCGAAATTTAACATTTGTGTAATTTCAAATAGAATAGGAACGATCTGCAAGGGTATATAAACTTCGGCTGGCCGAAGTTAGGTTCCTTTCTTGTTTTCAAATGTAACATCCAGGTAAAAAACTGTGTTATAAATATTATTATTCATTCGACAAAAAAAACATTTTTTTTTTAGAATTTTTGTTCAACTTTCTTGCCTATTTTGATTTTGTTTTGTTTATTTTGATTATACAAACTTTCATAAATTTAAGCTTTATTGCAAAATATTTGCAATAGTTGCCACATTAAAGCGGGTATATTGGAATTTAAATTTTGTTTGCAAATACGAACGTTGAATTTTACGTCTTAAGAATATTTTAATTTTTTTTTTTATATTTTTTTTTAAACTTCTTTGAGCCGTTGCGTATTACGATTCGCTGCTTTAAGAGAAGAATAAATTAAAAATAGTGTGGATTTTGTAATGGTTCTACTAATATCTTAATAAAAGTGTTTTTTATACTGAATACTTAAAGAGGATCACCCATGTTTGTGTCTCTTTTTTTAAGGTTTTTCCAAAAATCAGTTGTGTCCGATTTGAGTCTGTTCTAAAGAAATTGATACCTCCTAACAATCTAAATATTTTATTTGGTAAATATAGATAAGTATTTTTACAAAAGCGTTAGTTATTTTGCTATTTCTCAAAACGCCGCTATGAGAACCAGTGCAAGTGTGTGACCAAACCATATCAATTTATCCACCACAATGACTCCAGAATATTTTATATTTTTCATAATATTGAAAGGTAATATAATAATAATATACATATAAGTAATAAACAAACGTAAACGAGATTAGCCGGGGTTGGTCACCAAAGTCGTAGATCGCATCGGGTTAATGCTCGCTGCCTTGTTACTGCCTTCACCAAAATGTGTTTGCTCGAGGAGGAATCTGCCTGCTAGAACTTCTGCACGACATATCTGAAAGTGCTCAAGCTGATCGCCGATCGTCCACCGCATATCGACTTGGCTGAAGAATTACCTGTGGTCCCAGCCAGGAATTTAGCCGTCACCAAATCAGACGGTGATGGACTAGAAAACATATGGGTCGTGATTCGATAGCCTTTATTTACTTGCCCTACCGTATTTAACGTAAATCAGTTCAAATAAGATCTGTATCAAAACTAAACGGCACGAAAAATTATAAAATTTGTACCGTTAATAACTGGGGATCAATTTAAACACAGATCGGTAATGACAAAGAGTTTTTGTAAACATGATCACTTGTCCGCTCACGAAAAACAAATTAAGATTTTGGAGAAACAAGTTTGGAAAGCTTTGGAAATAAGGATAATACCTACTTCCCCATCAGAACTGTGAAAAAGTGTTTTGAGGTCTATTTCGAAGACGTTATAATCAGGACAGGATCCTTACTTAATTTAAATGTGTGGATACTATAGTAGATATAACAAGATAATTCCCATTTAATTACAAATTAAAAAATCTTAATTTAGATTTGCAACCAACCAAATTATAGCAATTTTTATATTATTTCGACTTTAATTGATTAATCATTCCTATGGCAGTTATATAATATTGTCGTCCGATTTATGTTAAATTGAATTCAAAATTCTAGATTATTAAATAAAGTTATATTCAAAAGTAAAAGAGACAACAATAAAAATTAAAGAATCTAAATTTTTTTTCTATTACTTATTTTTTTCTTATTGTTCCTACGGAGCTTTATGATATAGTCGTCTGATTTTTCCAAAATTTAATTCGAAATTCAAAACTGTTTTAAAAATGATATTCCCAAAAAAAGTAATAGGTAAAAAAAACACCGAAGCTATAATTTTTTCTCCATTATTTTTCCGATATTTCCTAAGAGAGCTTTAGTGGTCCGATCCGGCTGGTTGCGATTTATATACCACCTACAATAGAAAGACAACTTTTGGTAAAGTTTCATCTCGATAGCTTCAAAACCGAGGGACTAGTTTGAAACCGACGGACAGGCGGACATGGCTAGATCGACTCGTCTAGTGATGCTGATATATACAGGGGTGGTCAAAAGTATTTGCACAAATTACACGTACTTACTTAAAAGAAATGTGCAAATACTTTTGACTTTGTGGGGTCGGATACGTCTCCTTCACTGCGTTGCAAACTTCTGACTGAAATCATAATACTCTCTGCAAGGGTATAAAAAGACCTGGAGAAAGGATCCCGGGTAATTTGGTTGTACGCATAACTGTTTTTGCCTTTATCGATCTGTGTATAAATTATTCCCTAGTTATTAACGGTACAGTAAAACAAAAAAAATTGTGTGTCGTATAATTAAAAAATAATAAAACATACCTTTTCGGGTTTGTCAATCCATTAAAGCAACCGTGTTTGGTTAAAAAAAGTTTCTGCGACTCACATGTATAAGACTATTCATAGCAGATAATTTAACATTGTATACTATTTATAAATTAAGTTCTTACCCATACTTTTATTTATTTTTTTCTTTTTCCTCAATATTCACAGAGATAACACCTGAGTGTGACTTTGGGGACTGGTTAAAGATTTATAGTCGCAATAGATTTTCTTAAGTGTGCCATCGCGATGGCTGCACCAGCAGCCTGTACGCGTTTTTCGGACAACTACGACATCAAAGAAGAGCTGGGAAAGTAAGTAGAGCAGAGCCAGTGGAATTGAACTGATTATAATTATGCGAATAATGCCATTTCAGAGGGGCATTCTCAATAGTAAAAAGATGTGTCCAAAAGTCAACCGGATTTGAATTTGCTGCGAAAATTATAAATACAAAAAAATTAACTGCAAGAGGTAAGAAGCCAAAAACTACATAACTTTTATCTATGTCAAATAATACACTTTATGTAAGGCTCTGAATTATAAAACAAATCCTATTAACATTTTTTTACGAAAAATTACTATACTTTCGAGTATCAGATACCTGTTACTCAGAAGAAGATATGCAAGCTGCAAAGTGATACCTAGCGTCAAAAATGTTGTTATTTTGCATGATCATAATCAAAACAAATGAGAACACTATAGACGAGCATCTCGCCTATCCCGTTACTCAGCTAAAGCAAACAGTCTCTTAAAAGTGGCTTTGTCTACCGGGCAACTAATTATTTGCACATAACTCTTTAATGAATGTTCCGTTTTAAAAAATGTCTCATACATTTCATTAGGTAATAAACCAAAACAAAACTGCACTTACACTTTTACACGCCAGGACTTTTTTAAGGTCTTTTAAGGCCCTCGGGTGAGTCCATCCGTGTGAAGCGGTTGGGATTTTTGACAAATGTAAAAAACCGTTTCAATCAAAGACGTTGGGTTTAGTCCATTAATATACTTAAAAAACAACGGATTTTGCTTGAATAATTCTATTGCATAAAACTGAATACTATCGCCCGTCAAAGTCCGTCAAATATGGGTGTTGGAATTTTGCAAATCGGAGATGGATGGGTTTCTGTGGTTACACTTTTACAAACATTTTTTTAATTAGGTGGCTATCTAGACTTGAAGCGAAGAACACAGTTGAAGCAAACATTGTCTTAATAGACACTAGTAAAATATAAATGAAACTCTCTAGCTCTAGACTCTCTAGCATAAAAAATGTGGTCGCCAGAGCATCAGATCAAATGCTTCAAACATGCGTACCACTCGGTTATAGTGGTACTATTTGATCGGTACTTAACCTTTCCGATCGGACCATTAGATTTTTATTCATTCGTACTCTTCATGATTGTGTCCATTTGCATAAAAATGTTTATATTGTACTTGCACGTGCACTTATTCACTTCAAAGTATTCGGTACTGAAAAGACTAGTGGCAGAACACGCACAAGACTTGGTAAAAGGTTTAATAGAGTGTATGAATAATAAAGCATTTATCTAGATAAATTGGTTTATTGTGTGTACTTAATAGTGGAAACACAATAGTTTTGAATGGTTTTATATTCTTTCTTCTTTTAAAATATTTTACTGAATAGTTTGTCCTTACATTGCATTTAACATCATGAACGAACTTCTTATACATGCATATGTAACCTAATTAATGTTTTTATTATATTTAATTAAGACTTTCAAAAACTGGAACGTGAAGCAAGGATCTGCAGAAAATTACACCATCCCAACATAGGTAAGATTTTTGCTCAATATAAATTACTACCTAAAATTTGTTGCAGAGCTTGTAGGCCTCATCGAAAATATTTGAGATATGTTCATCAAAATATTATTATAATTTTTTATATATTCTTAACATTAAAATATTATTGTGCTGTTATATAATAATAATAAATCAGTGATAGAGTCCTTGATTATATAGAAGCTATCTGGTGCTACAACAATGCGCGAAACCAACTGTCTTTAGTTGGAAGGGATTTCTGTGAAAACCCTGTATGAAGCAGCTTAGGGACAACCAAATAAATAATACCAATTTTAATATTGCCTAAACTTTGCCTTGCGAAGTGCTTTCAGAGAAGAATTGAGAAAAATAATGAGAAGAATTACCGTCTAGTATGTTATCTAAGCTATTCTAGTTAGAATGCCAAAATATTTTAATTTCATGGTTTAGGTGATGTCAATATGTAAAATTGGTATGTGAGCTGATTTAATTTTGTACCAGTACCTATGCTACATGTAATTTTGTACCAGCACATATGCCATTTTTGTACCAGCACCTATGCCACATTTAATTTTGTACCAACACATATGCCATTTTTGTACCAGCACCTATGCCACATTTAATTTTGTACCAGCACATATGCCATTAGCGGTACTTCAACAGGCCTACAATCGATGTTACCTCTTGAAATATTAATTTTAATAATAAATATGTAAAATAATTTGTTGTAATCTTTTTAATTTCAGTGCGATTGCATGACAGTATACAGGAGGAGAATTATCACTACCTTGTTTTTGATCTGTAAGCAAAAAACTGAATACAAACACTTTTTAAAATATTCCCGTTGTCTACTATAAAAAATGTTTGAAAAATATGAATTTCTAACAAACGCTTATACATGTTGCAATGACTTGACTATTGTTTATTGAGATTCATACTTCATCCTTTTCCCTCCGATCGTTCATACATATGTATGAATACGAATCTAAATTTGTTCAGCGATATATGAACACTTTATTATAATAAAGGGGTTCCTACCGCTATTGTTATTCAAATTATAAACTAAATCTTAATTAAGACAACCAACCCACAAAATTTGACTATGCATACATACATTTGCAGTGTAACTGGTGGTGAACTTTTCGAAGATATTGTTGCACGCGAATTTTATTCAGAGGCTGATGCATCACATTGTATTCAACAAATATTGGAATCGGTCAATCACTGCCACCAAAATGGTGTGGTGCATCGAGATCTGAAACCAGAGAATTTACTATTAGCTAGTAAGGCAAAGGGTGCAGCAGTGAAACTCGCTGACTTTGGTCTAGCCATTGAAGTTCAAGGCGATCATCAGGCTTGGTTTGGATTTGCTGGCACTCCCGGATATTTGTCACCAGAGGTATTGAAAAAGGAGCCCTATGGCAAATCGGTAGATATATGGGCATGTGGTAAGCAATTATAAATTTTAACATATTTGTATTTACGAGGATGTCAATGTAAAATCGTATAGCACTTCAGTAACTAATTATTTTTTTCACAGGTGTTATTCTTTACATACTTCTTGTTGGCTACCCACCATTCTGGGACGAGGATCAGCACCGACTGTACTCTCAAATTAAAGCAGGAGCTTATGATGTATGAAAGCTTATGATGTATAGAACATCTTATTTCCACTAATAATCTTTCAATGTTATTTTATTTAAGTATCCGTCTCCAGAATGGGATACGGTCACCCCAGAAGCAAAGAATCTTATCAATCAAATGCTCACGGTAAATCCAAATAAACGAATAACCGCCGCCGAGGCTTTAAAACACCCATGGATTTGTGTAAGTACAGACTAAACTTTAATTAATACTTCATAAAAAATTGTGCACTCGTGTTGACAGCAACGAGAGCGTGTGGCTTCCGTCGTTCATCGCCAAGAAACAGTAGACTGCCTCAAGAAGTTTAATGCGCGTCGCAAGCTAAAGGGAGCCATACTTACGACAATGTTGGCTACCAGAAATTTTTCAAGTACGTAATATTTAGATAAAATATGTGTAATTATAAACAAGTGCGAATCTTTATTGACTTTGTTTAAGTTATCATAAGCAATAGGGCCGTTATGGATGGATTGAGTTTGCTACCCTTCAACATGTATTTTAATAAGCAAAAAATTTAAACTTAAATATAAATGTGTTCGGATACACAGGTCTTTCAACATTTCTTTTTTATACCCTTGCAGAGGGTATTATGATTTTAGTCAGAAGTTTCCGACCCCATAAAGTAGACATATTCTTGATCAGCATCACTGGCGAGACGATCTAGCCATGTCCGTCCGTCTGTCTGTCCGTTTCTACAGAAACTAGTCTCTCAGTTATAACGCTATCGGGATGAAACTTTCCCAAAAGTCTTCTATCGATTGCACGTAGTATATAAGTCGGAACCGACTGGGTCGGACAACTTTATCTTATAGCTCCCATAGGAAGGATCAGAAAAATAATCGAAAAAAATATAGCTTCCATGTTTCTTGCGATATAACTTTCTACTTTTGGGGATTTCAAATTTAAATTTAAATTTAAATAAACATTATTTTAATATTTTTGAATTTTGAATATTATTTTATAAAAATCGGACGATTTAATATTTTGTAATTATACCCGTTACCCGTAGAGTAAAAGGGTATATTAGATTCGTGCAAAAGTATGTAACAGGTAGAAGGAAGCTTTTCCGACCATATAAAGTATATATATTCTTGATCAGGATCATTAGCCAAGTCGATCTAGCCATGTCCGTCTGTCCGTCTATATGAACGCTGAGATCTCGAAAACTATAAAAGCTAGAAGATTGGGATTTGGCATGCAGATTCTAGGGGTTAATACGCAGCGCAAGTTTTTCACAACGATGTGCCACGCCCCCTCTAACGCCCACAAACCGCGAAAAACTGGCATTCTGTTCTGGCACCCACAGTTTTGAAGCTAGACTAACGGGAAAATGAATGTGTATTCGTATAAACGTATAAACGTGTAAACGCCATTTTGTTTGAAGTAGAAATTTTTTAAATCGGCCCACTCAGTAAAAAGGTATTGGCAAATAATGAAATGTCCGGTAGATGGCGCCACTTTTAAGCGGCTTCTTGGTTTGCCCTGCTGGAGACTGCTTGCCTTAGCTGAGTAACGGGTATTTGATAGTCGAGGCACTCGACTATAGCGTTCTCTCTTGTTTTTAATTTATTAGGAAATGAAAAAATTGAAAAAAAAATTATAGCTTCAGTGTTTTTGAAGGGTATAATTGTAATTTGTAATTTGTAAAAATGATCTGCAAGGGAATATAAACTTAGGCTGGCCGAAGTTTTCTTCCGTTCTTGCTTGATTTTCTTGTTTTGATCGGACTATCGTGATTTCAATTATGATCAATTGTGATTTAATGAAACTGTACTTGTGTATTTTACAGGCAGAAGTATGATTACCAAAAAAGGTGACGGATCTCAAGTTAAGGAATCTACCGATTCTTCTAGCACTACTCTTGAAGACGATGACATTAAAGGTAAATAATACAAATAATAAAACCTTTCACATTTATTAAAAGTAATCTTAAAATGTCAAGCCTTGCAAAAATTAGTATATTAGCTAAGTATGTCAGGGCTTACAATCAACCGCTAGAGTTTTGCACTAAGTCAGAGTACTAGGTAAAAATTCTTCAAATAACAATTATTTTCATATATTCGTAGAAATAAAGTATGTTAATATAATGCTAGCACATAAAAGAACGAAGATCATGATCTTAATTTTATATTTAATTTTGTTTTAATTTACGTTTAATAAGATATTATCATTTGTTGCTTGATTGGAAGGGAAAAACAGGTATTACTAGTGAGTTTAACATAAATGATATAAAGTTCAAAGAGAGCTAATTTAAAATTCCAAATATGATGTACTACAAAAATAATGTACATTGTGGAAAATGGATCTTTAAATATTCTGTTCTTTTGTACGTAAAAAAAAATTAGAAAACAATTTCTAAAAAAGCTGGTCCTATCCTTTTTGTCGAATCCATTTTTAGTGATGCATGTTTTTATAAAGTCTATTTAGACTTCAATCTTTAATTTTGAATATTACATATATGCCTATATGTATATGTTGTGAATATATTTAAATGACCTTGTAACTTAGCTGTCAATCTATCAAGAATGATGTTTCGATTACCCTTGCAGGCTGATATTCTGATCAAATTAATTTCATAAATGGAATTAATATCCTTACATTATATGACTATTGTAAGAAGCTTATTTATATATCTACCTATTTTTGCACGATTTCATTCCTACGTTCCTATTGTGGCCTGAATCGGCGCTTAAAGTCCATCAACTAAATTTCATTTAAAAGTATGCCTCAAGCATATGTCAGAAAGACGACGAAACTAATTTCAATATCAATAATTCCAGAAGCACATGAATGTAAAGATATACTTTTTAAATGATTATTTTTTAATTTTGGTTTTATTCATTAGTTTTCACTTACCTTGAACCTAAGACACGGCAATAAACTGTGGATTGTTGGGAAAGCCATTGTATAAACTTTTTTTTGTACATTTAACATTTTTTTGGAAAATTTGAATACTTAAGGATTTATCTTTACGTTGTTTAGTTATCAAGAAAAATCCATACACTTAAATGTTTTTTAATAACACCATATTTCAACTTTAAAAAACCTTTTAAACTTTAAAAGCTTTAATCGCAAGCCAAGTACTCCTTTGAATAAAACAACTTACGAAATAAAAATCTATAAAAAAATTCGATCATACAATTTTCAATTTGGCTTTATTAGGTTTTTAATAAAAATACCATCTTTTATTTTGTTATGATTGCATAAACTTCTTGTAAGGAAATTTTAAACATTGTAGTGCAAGACTTTGTGAATACAAAATTTATTTTTTATATTTAACTTAAATATATATACTAAAAGAAAATGTTGTATTATTTTCTGGGGTGTCACAAAAATCTCTTGGTGCCAATGACGTTGATGATGAGGTTGGTTAAAAGAGATTTCTGCCACAACACGATAAATATGAACATTATAAACCCAAAAAGCAACTTATTAATTTCACTAGAATTACCTTAAGGGACATATTGGTAAATTTGCAATTTAAAATATGACATTTTTTAATTTTTTTTGTTTTTCCTAGAAGATAAAAAAGGAATCGTTGATCGCAGTACCACAGTCATATCAAAAGAGCCAGAAGGTAAATCTTAATCTGCATTTTTGGGTTATCTGTAATACACAACTTTTGATTTCCCTACTTCTATACGAAACATTTAAACGCACATTCATCTTATCGTCATCTGTCCATTTTCCACTAAGACAATAATAAACATATATTTAAACCGCTATGGTATAATGTTTTTGAAAAGTTCGTTCACCGTTAAATTTAGAAAAGGTTACATTTCATATGTAAATTTATATGTAGTAATATGTACTCTCGCCATCATTGGCATTAAAATCGAAATTGGAAACTGTTAGTATGTGCGAGCGCTTCTGGTTATTTACTAAGAAATATGTAATATTCAAAAGATTGTTGTCGATTCCCAAGAGTCTTATTTTTCATTTCAGCTTTGAATCTTCTGCATTTGGATTGAAACTTTAATGCAACAAAATACCTTAATAATGTGTATATATATATTTATTGATTATTGACTATCAGTTAATTTAACGAAGTTCGACAGGTCTTGAAAAAGTATAAAATACATTATTCAGCAGAAATCAGCTGAACAGACTAAACTTAAAAAACAATTTGTATGATATATAACATTTTTTATACCCTTGCAGAGGGTATAATGATTTCAGTCAGAAGTTTGCAACGCAGGGAAGAAGACGTTTCCGACCCCATAAAGTATTTATATTCTTGATCAGCGTGACTAGACAAGTCGATCTAGCCATGTCCGTCTGTCTGTCCGTTTCTACGCAAACTAGTCTCTCAGTTTTGAAGCTATCGAGATGAAACTTTACCAAAAATCGTCTTTCTATTAAAGGTAGTATATAAGTCGGAACCAGCCGGATCGAACAACTATATCCTATAGCTCCCATAGGAATAATCGGAAAAATAATGGAAACAAATTATATCTTCGGTGTTCCTTGACATTTTACCTTTTGCTCTTGGGAATATAATTTTTTTTAACTGTCCCGAATTTCGAAATAAATTTTAGAAAAATCTGACGACTATATCATATAGCTCCCATAGGAACGATCGGAAAACTAAAGGGAAATTAATGGGAACAAAATTATAGCTTTGATAATTTTTATTGTATTCTTTTCTACTCTGGAATATAACTTTATTTTATTATTTCAGAATTTCGAAATAAATTGTAAATAAATCGGACGACTAATTATATAGCTGCCATAGGGATGATCAATCAAATATTGTTAAAATAATACGAAAATTGTTATAATTTGGTTAGTTGCAAATCTAAATTCAGATTTTTGTAATTTGTAATTAAATAGGAATTAACTGCAAGGGTATATAGGCTTCGGCTGGCTGAAGTTAGCTTCCTTTCTTGTTTAACACTAAATTATATTAAATTGGAATTTTAGATGTAGATTTATCGAAATAATATGCACCATGGCCAAAATATTGTTGTTTTGAAAAGGTTATTGGGTAATTTCACATTATATGTTTTTTTATACCACATTTCCTTTTAACTTTCACCCGAGTGGGTGTTGATCCAAGCATGGTAAATGATCTTGAAAATTATGTCAAGAAGTTCCCTGGTTAATATACTGGGGTGGCGCAGATATCACTTAATTTGTATATTTTTTTTCAGCTGAATATGTATTTGTTAGATAATAAACAAAATTGAATATACGAGGGCGACACAAAAATCGGGTCGAGTTTTTTCGTACATCAATTAAAACTCTAACATAGTTTAGTTGGAAGAAGCACCAGACCGCATTGGTGCGATGATCCGAGGTCTCATTTTTGGGACAGTCAAAATATTGCTCTCTAAATGTTGCAATAAATCCAGAACACTCATGCTTACAATGCGTTTTTAAATACGGCCCAGAAGGTTAGGGGAGTGTAGGGTGAGGTGACGAACGATTCGTTTTTTGAATGTAACTTTTCCAAAAATCAACAATTAAAAGTGTAAAAGCAGAAAGTTGCTGACATCTACTGAGCGCATTTCTGTAAAATGTGGATTCGAAATTCCAACGGAGCTAAATCTTACAGCGCTTGGCGTGAACCATACTTTTTTTTGCACTTCCAAAAGTTGTAGGGTAATGTGACGAACGATTTGTTTTTTAATGTAACTTCCCCAAAAATCAATATTTTTATACCCTTTACTCGTTGAGTAAAAGGGTATATTAGATTCGTGCAAAAGTATGTAACAGGTAGAAGGAAGCGTTTCCGACCATATAAAGTATATATATTCTTGATCAGGATCACTAGCCGAGTCGATCTAGCCATGCCCGTCTGTCTGTCCGTCTGTATGAACGCTGAGATCTCGGAAACTACAAAAACTAAAACATTGGGACTTGGCATGCAGATTCTAGGGGTTATACGCAGCGAAAGTTTTTCACGCCGATGTGCCACGCCCCACGCCCCACAAACCGCGAAAAACTGTGCACCCACATTTTTGAAGCTAGCTTAACGGGAAAAGGAATGTGTATTCGTTTCTTCAACACATATTGTTTGACCAAAATGGGAAACCCTCCTCCCCCCTCACGCCCACAAACCGCGAAAAGCTGTCGCGCCCACAGTTTTAAAGCTAGAGCAAAAGTGTAAACGCCATTTTGTTTGCGGTATTAAAGCCTACCGAAATGTAGAAGAATATTTTTAATCGGCCCACTCAGTAAGAGAGTACGCTATAGTCGAGTGCCTCGACTATCAAATACCCGTTACTCACCTAAAGTAAGCAAGCACAAGCGGTGCAAACCAAGAAGTCGCTTAAAAGTGGTGCCATCTACCGGATATTTCATTATTTGCTTATAACTTCTTACTGAGTGGGCCGAAGAAACAAATACACATTCCTTTTCCCGTTAATCTAGCTTCAAAACTGTGTGCGTCACAGTTTTTCGCGGTTTGTGGGCATTAGAGGGGGCGTGGCACATCGGCGTGAAAAACTTGCGCTGTGCATTAACCCCTAGAATCTGCAAGCAAAGTGCCGATCTTCTAGCTTTTATAGTTTCCAAGATCTCAGCGTATACTATACTTATATACTTTATGTGGTCGGAAACGCTTCCTTCTACCTGTTACATACTTTTGCACGAATCTAATATTTCTTTTTACTCTACAAGTAACGGGTATAATGATTAGCCTTAAAGCACACTTACCTTAATCGAAAAGGCAAAGAAATTGTAATAATTGTAAATTGTAATACAAAAATGAGAGCCGATTATAAATTTAGAAAATTGGATTTGTTGGGGCATAATTGCCCCCTCACACTAGCATAGTTGTATTCTTACTGAAAATACGCTTAGTATGATTTCGATTATGATGTATGATATTCCATTATTTATTATATTTATTCTGTTGGTCAGTCTGTGGTTTTAGGGCTCTAGAAAGTTAAGGTGGTGTTAACCCTGCAGGAAAAATGCGAACTAGTCTGAAAATCAACTAGTTGTACAACTAGTAAAAAAGCTACCTGAATTTTTCTAGGTGCATTTGGACTACACAGGGTTTATAAAATTTGTGCTATTCAAAAAAATAAATAGTACAAAACTAGTGAAAAAGCAAATTGTCTCGAACTGGTCCCTTTTTAACAAAAAAAAAATCCTAAAAACATTTAATTGGTAAAAAAAATACATGTTAAAGTATAGTTAAAAGGCAACAGGAATTTAACTAGTTGCACTTGAACGCCATGTGTAGTGTAGTAGTGTAAATGTCTTGGGAAATTTAACACCAAACAAATCAAACAGTTGAGGTCCTCGGTTCAATCCCCAGTCTTTGTAAATTATTTTTTTGTTTGCTAGGTGATGTTTTAGTTTTATTTTTAACTTAGTTTAATCTATCGTAAGCAATATATATATATATTATGTAAAATATCACTGCTTTAAAAATATAACACACCATAATTTATAAACCTTGTTAGTGCATTACAAAATGTGATGCGTGTATGGCTCTACAAATCTAAAGGTCCCCGGTTAAAGTCCTAGAGAGGTCGACTAGTTCGAAAAAAGTAAGTTTGATTTAATTCTATTTATTTATCATTTGCCGTATTTAATTACATAAATTAAACATCTTCAAGTACGAGTAAAATCCAATGATTTAATGGTTCATACACCAGTTTTTAGATTTTTCGAGAAAATAATTTTTTTAGTGTAGTTTAACAGCTGTAACCGTAAGTTGGTTAACAGCCACTAGTGCAAAACTAGTAGCAAATGGTCTAGTTGTTTCCGATGACAAGCCTATGAAAAATTGACCAGTTCGTTACAAGGAAATGGACATAACTGGATCTAGTTAACTTTCCTGGCCGCCCAACTAGTATTTTACTGGTCCAAAACTGATTCCCTTCCCTGCAGGGTAACAACTCGATATAAGTAGCTTTAGTTCTACCACTTTTTGAAAAACCCGCTAGTTTAGCGGAAAAATTGCTACAATTCGGAAGACCGGAACTTCTGATCTACTGCAAGTTCAGAATTGTGCTGTACCTCGTTTAAAAGTTATTTTGAAATCCTACAAACGACTCCAAAACGTAATTATGTGTATATACAAAAGTTTAAAAATTATGTCCAAAATCAACATTTTTAAATTTTTGTATAAAACACACTTAATTTCAACATTAAACAATGGAGAACGCGTTAGGGGCGCCTCGCCTAAGTTTAAGTAGCGCTATTTAAAATAGACAGTAACGTTCCATTTTGTTTAGGATTCAGAGTATGTAGTAACAAAAAATATTCAAGGAAGAATATGTTTTCCAACTAATTTAATGTATAAAGAAGACTACATAAGCTACATAAGCAAACAAGACTACTGTCGAGTGCCTCGCTTTTTAAATACCCGTTACTCAGGTAAAGCAAGCGGTTGCAAGCAAGTCAAACCATTTTTAATGAATGGTCAGATTTCAAAAATGTCTTACACATTTCGGTAGTTATTAATAAACCAAACAAAATTGCATTTTCACTTTTACCAAATCTTTTTAAGGTTCATTAAGGCCACTTGCGCTACATAGAAACCCCAAGAATCTGTGTGGTGAATCTCGACTTTCTAGTTTTTGTAGTTTCCGATATCTCAGTGTTCAAATAGGCAGACCACAGACGGATATGGCTAGATTGACCCGGCTAGTGATGCTGATCAAGAATATAAATACTTTATAGGGTCGAAAACGCTTCTTTCTCCCTGTTAGATACTTTCCGACGAATGCAACTACTCTTTACTCTACGAGTAACCAGTATAATTAAAGCATAGGTTACCCTTGGAAATTAAATACGTATTCTTCTCCACATACAAAGGGATAATTAAGAATATGAAAGTTAAACTCTCCAAGAACTTTATTGACCAACCCCAGGTTAAAATCTTCTTCCTTGGTGAGTATTATATTGGCATTTTTTATTTTCCTATCATATTAAGGTTTTTTTTTTATAAAAGTCCTGTTGTTCTAAGGGTTTTTAGGCTTTTTACATTAATATGTTATTCATAACAGGGCTCCGTTTATATTTAAAAATATATGAAGTTCATGAGAATACATATTGTACTAAATGCCTATACACATACATATTTTTCACCCACTCCGTAGACTTTAATTCATCTCATATTCCTAGCCATAGAGGAATAATTTTCATTACTCGCATTACAAAAACTAATCTCTTGTAATGATTTTATTAAAATTTATAATTTGTATAAAAATTGATTTTTATACAATACAAAATGTGCGTTTTAGATATAAGGATACTGTGTCCTGCAAAAACTTGCCAGCAAAATACAGGAAACTCGCAGTGCTCGTCAGGTATGTATTATACCAAAAAAAAAGTTTGGATTTCCAAGTCTAAAAAAATGACTTCAAAGATAAAATCACATTTAGAGAAATCTCAACTTGTATTCATTCTTCAAAAACCATATAAACCAATCAGAAAAAATGAATTTCGAATATTTTGATTGCCGTTTATAAGAATACGAGCCCTTTTGTAGAGCTGATATTAGGTCAGAAAGCACTTGCAAAATGAGTACACACATCAAATATGTTTTTGTAAATTAGTATATAACCGTATGCTTGTATACGTGCATGCTACCCATTTTTTATTATTATAATGCCTTTTGCACTTCTTATTGAATATCATACTTACGAACACAAAAAGAATTTCCATTTTAACAAATTTTACTGCTGTGTGCTTTGTTTCCTCTAACTTTTCCTTTAAAATTTTTAAATTTTAAATCAAGCCTATATTTATTAAGAAGTCAAAAAATATTTTTTACATAAACAAAATAAACGTAGTCGTGCTTCTGTTTAGTCTTTCTAAAATGCAAGTACATTAACAATAAAATATAAAATATATTCGGTTTTATTATTATTATTTTTATTATTTTCGGAATAAAAAAAGTGTAAAAAGAAAGAAGTTGGGACATTTCAAATTGCTCTCAGTTAATGAAAACGACTACTCGAAAGTGTTACATCTAAATAAATTTCGAATTATAATTTACATTAAAACAAATACTAACCTTCTTTGGCAAATATTTCTGTAAGGCTTCCGATAGGGACAATAAAAAATGTTTTAATGAATACTACTCGTAAAATTAAAAGTTCCTATGACAAGCCCTTATAAATATTACAATTAGGAGAAAATCAAAAGTGACTTATTGAAATACTTTAAAAAACCCTTGTCTTAATACTGTATTCGAATTAAACCATTTAACTAGAAATACTGCATTCACACTATAAGTTATGCGATTATGCAAACTAAACTAATATTAAGATAATGGCTTTATTTGTTCTAATAATGAAACATACATACATATAATAATAAATTTACCCAGAACAGTAAAAAGAAAGATTTTCCGCCATAATAACAATTAGAACTAAAAGATCAAAATTAAGTTACAGGATTTCTGGAATTGAATTTCATTTTCGGAATGTCGTCTATTAAAACTTATAATTATTGTTTGATAAACTATGTATAAACCTATCAAACCTGAGCCGCTTTCTTTATTTACCAAAACATAAATAGGTCTGGAAGGGTATTGCGAGATCTAAGCTCCAAGGCTTAAAAAGCCTACTACGCATGTTTTATAGCTTTTAATTAGTTGATAGATTGAATTCAATAGGTTACACTAGATATATGTATAAACAAAAAAATAAAACGTTAAGGTTATGTTACCGTATAAAGAATTAGGATGCTGCTGTGTCCATAGATGTATGAAAACGGAGATTAACGTAATTTAACATCAATAAACTAATATAAATAAAAAAATAACCTATAGAACTGTTTTTTATCAAAGCAGCTAGACGACAAGAAATAATAAAGATTACTGAACAGTTGATTGAAGCGATTAACAGTGGCGACTTTGATGGATACACGTAAGTTAAAACTTTAAGATAGATATTTCATTTTGTCAAAAGAAATGTTTTTTGTTAAGTTGTTTTTTAAGTTATTGGCTGTTTTCGAAGCTATCGGTTTTATAAAATTATGTAAGGGGTCAACATATTAAACTTGCCAAAAAAAAAACATTTTCTTTAAATAAGCATTGCCTTTTGCTTAACCACTTTGATGAACACTAACCCACTAATAACACAGAATATTATGTATTACTAACTGATAATGAAAAACTCGCATACATAAGCATGTACAAAAATAAATATTTTAATCTGGAAACCTTGTAAACTCAAAATGTTTTCAATGTAAAATTTTTTTGCTCTTTAGCAAAATATGTGATCCGCATCTAACTGCCTTTGAGCCAGAAGCTTTGGGTAATCTTGTCGAAGGAATTGATTTTCACAAATTCTACTTTGAAAATGGTGAGTAAAGTAAAAAGGTTTAAATCGCAAGGTACATACCTATTTATCTAATTCGTATTTCAGTTCTTGGTAAAAATTGCAAAGCTATTAACACAACCATATTAAATCCCCACGTGCACTTATTGGGTGAAGAAGCTGCGTGCATTGCCTATGTAAGACTTACGCAGTACATTGATAAGTAAGTATCTGACTCAAAAAAACACGACAAATCTATTCAAATTGTTTCTACAATATATGCAGACAAGGACATGCACACACCCATCAGTCTGAGGAGACGCGTGTCTGGCACAAACGCGATAACAAGTGGCAGAATGTTCACTTTCATCGTAGTGCGTCTGCCAAAATAAGCGGTGCTACTACATTCGATTTTATACCCCAAAAGTAGTGGGCGTTAGTCAATGGAATATAAACTGTCATTATGCACATGTCAATGAAAGTGCTATATTTATACATAATTAGAGGGCGCAATAGTATGTTGCAAATAAAGTTGTTAGTGCGAATTTTATTATTTTCTTTATTTATTTCAAGTGTTTTATGTCTCCTGTTATTCTATGTTAATATATACAATACAATTTGAATCATGTATCGCAATTTAGATATCCAACACAAATATGGTCACTTAAAAAATTCAAAAACAAACAACTCAAATAAAAAAATACAAGATAATATTGGTGCATGGAATATTTTATGTAAATGTCGTGGTACCAATCAGAAGATTGTAAATTTGAATGTTGTTAAGAAAAGAAACCAGTTTATCATTTAACTCATATTGATATCAATCTTAAAATAAAAAATAAAAACTTTGTATCTATTGGAATAAGCAAGAAAATAATTCCAACCACTTAACTTAATCTTCTAAAAATAATTGCAAACAATTTAAAAGGCATGTATCACCTATTAGGATACAAATAATCATTTGTTTGTGCAGTCCGCTTATTCTTGTTCTTAAAATACATACACACATACATAGCTTTTTAAAATGTGTGAAGGCGAATACAAATTACTCAAGTTAGCATTAACGATTTATGAAACTGTAAAGCATTAGGTAACTACAATGTAGCATTTAAAATTTTGAAAAATTAAGTACACAAAAACCAAATGAAATTAGCTAACTGAAATATAAAATTAAGCCGAATTAATTAAAAGTATGCGATTACTTCGAATTCGCTAGATGACTTAAATCTATGTATATCTACTTCGCCATTCTGTCCGCATGTACTATATCAGTATATAGAGATGTTCTAAAAATACGACTTGACTGTGCGGGCAACATATGTTCATACATACTGACATCTGGTTCCAAAAATCCCAGTAATTCGACTTGCGTCACATATATGGATGTTCATATTTAAATATATCCTAGGGCGAGATAAATAATTACCTGTTATTTCGTTTTAAATTTTCGTTTCCTCTCACGTGACTATTGTGCATGTTGTCATTATATATTATTGTTTGCTAAGGAACATCTTAATTCATACTTATCAAAAAGAGGCATTAAAATATTTTACTAAGAATTTTTAACGTTATGAGAAATGGTGGCACAGTCAATAGAATCCCTGGGACCGATCATGTTAGATACCAACATGTGTGAAAAGAAAAAACGCAACATTACAATTTAAAAAAAATTATGGTATTTTTTTAATTTATTGAAACTTTATGAACATACTTAAATATTAAACAATTTTGCAATGCAATAATAATAAAGAAAGCTAATATTAATCAACTCTCTATGAAAGTCACAAAAATATTACATAACAATCCTCCTATTTTTCAAATTTCTATTTATAAAATGTGTATTAGGTTAAGTCCCTTTACTTAAGGGATCTTTTTGTGTATAACTCCATATACGTTGTTATGAGCATAAATGCAAATATGTATTGTGTGTATGAGACTGTATCATCGTAAAATGATTACAACTTTATCTCGATCAGATGTGTATAAAAAATGGATTATAAAGCATTTCAAAAATTTACCGCACATTTATTTGTACTTAAAAGTCGAAAACGATTCTCTGATAAACGTTTAAAAATATATTTAATTTATGGTCCGTCTCCCAGTTGTACTTTATATGCAACCCACTCGTCTAGCTTTAAATACTTAAAGGGTAATGCCTTTACAGTGCTTGGGATGTATTTATGATTATTTTTAATTGTCTAACCCAATAAGTCAATCTAGGAATGGGACTTATTCACATGGTTATCAAATGTAAATGCCGTTGCTAAAATTCATTTTTAGGACCTAAATGTCTTCTGAAATAATATTTAACTCTTACCATACGAAAAAAGCTAATTAAACCATTTGGACAAATTAAATTGATCGAAGAGCTGTTGCTCCTAAGGTAAACGTTCTTAGAATAATAACTACTTCATTATCTGAATTATGTTTATCAAATCCAAATAATAAATTAAAAGAAACAAGGAATGCTAATGGCCTATACAAATTATTTTTATTAGTGGATGTCCCTTATATTTTAATGAAATTAAAAGTAATGCAATTTTTAACCCATAATGCAAAGTCCATTACACAATTTAAAAATTCCAAATATTAAATAAATTATTACATATATATGATTTATTAAATACAAATAAATACTTAATAAAAATGATAATAAACATTTAAATTTTCCTTGTGCGCCTTTGGGTTAATTAGGAAACGTTCACAATCGTTTATAAACGTTAACGTAAAACGCGGCCTCCTCTGTATTTATATTTTTATACCCGTTACTCGTAGAGTAAAAGCTGTTGGTGAAAATATATTCGTTTCTTCTATACCTATTGATTGAACAAAAAAATGTTGCTTGCTTAAGCTGAGTAACGGGTATTTGATAGTCGAGGCACTCGACAGTAGCGTTCTCTCTTGTCCAAGTTTATTAATTATTATTATTTTAAGTGGCCCATATAATTAGATTTATCTAAAATGTTTGTGAATTACTATAAAAGAGTCGTCATTAAGAACAATGTCCAATATTTTTGACGTCAAAGTTGAACTTAAACTTTTTTATAACCTTTCTGAGGTTATAATGATTTTAGTCCGTAGGGTGCAACGCAGTGAAGGAGGCGTTTCCGACCCTATAAAGCATATATATTATTAATCAGCATCACTAGACGAGTCGATCTAGCCATGTCCGTCTGTCTGTTTCTACGCAAACTAGTCTCACAGTTTAGCTATCGGAATGAAACTTTCCCACAAGTCTTCTTTCTATTGCAGGTCTATAAGTCTGAACCAGCCGGAACTATATCCTATAGCTCCCATAGGAATAATCTGAAAAATAATGGAAAAAAGCTTCGGAGTTTTTTGGACGTAGTACATATTGCTATTGGGAATATAATTTTGTAAACTGTTCTAAATTTCAAATTAAATTTTAGAAAAATGGGGAAATTAATAGGAAAAATTATAGCCTTGGTAATTTTTATTGTGGGTTCTTCTACTCTGGGGTAAAACTTTATTTAATTATTTCAGAACTTCGAATTAAGTTTAACATAAATCTACATTTAACATTTTGTAATTTTGAATTGAAAAGGAATGATCTGCAAGGGCATATAAACTTCTTCGGGGCGAAGTCAGTTTCCTTTTTTGTTTAAATAAAAAAACGCTTCTGAAAAATTTTATTAAACATTTGTTTGCCTTATTCTTGGATTAATGCGTTTTATGCGTATATATTACTGGATTAATACTTTGCGGTTGGAACTTAGGACTGCAGATTGGTTTGTAAAGTTTTTTTAAGTACTTTGCGAGAGTGTAATTTAAATAAATATTTAACTCTGGACTGCAGTCAAAGTACTGCCGATTCCCATTGGCAGTGTCCGTATGTAATTAAAAGAAAGTATTGGTTACCAGTCTAAATTCCCTTATATGCCAGATGTAGGTCCACTTTACACTTATATTTGTAGCACTAGTCACTTTAAATTGATAACTTATTTTAACTAAAAAAACACTAAAGCTTACATTTTTTACTAACATTTTTGGTTTTAATGTCTTGGTCCTGGACGAAATTTAATCAATAAATTCTTATATTGTTAATAAACAATTGATTAAAAACTCGATTTGCTTTTTTATTATTATATTTACTTTAATTTTATTTAAGTATTTGTTTTAATTTATTAAGTATCGATAGGAAATACATACAAAAACAAATAATTTGACAATTATTTAATCCAAAATAATTAAGAATATTGTGTAAATTATTTATTAATTAATAATATTCATTTGTTTAAATTGTTGTTATTGATATTCTCCAACAAAGTAGAAAAAAGTTTCACAGTACTGTGCAAGGAAATAACGTTGACCAATACTGAAATTCAAATTTCAGGCGCCAACCAGTTATCGGCCTAACATTGCAAAATTCGAGAATCGAAATAAAATCTATTTTACAAAGAATTTTTTCTCAGTTTTTACGATATCAACAGACGTCTTACATTTGAACAACTTTTAAAATTTTCCGCAAATTTTCTACGCAAACTAGTCCCTCAGTTTTGAATTTGAAACTTTACCAAAAGTCGTCTTTCTATTGCAGGTAGTATATAAGTGGGAACCAGCCGGATCGGACAACTATATCTTATAGCTCCCATAGGAATGATCGGAAAAATAATGGAAAAAAAAATTATAGCTTTCGTGATTTTTGACATATGATCTAATGCTTTTGAGAATATTATTCTTTAAGCTGTTCTGAATTTCGAATTCAAATTTAGAAAAATCCGACGACTATATCATATAGCTCCCATAGGAACGATCGGAAAATTAATGGGAAATTAATAGAAACAATTTCGTTAATTTTTATTGGAATCTTTTCTACTCTGGAATATAACTTTATTTTATTTATTCAGAATTTCGAATTAAATTTAACATAAGTCGGACGACTATATTAAATAGCTGCCCTAGGAAGAAACGATCGAAAAATGTCAAAATAATACAAAAACTGCTAACTAGTGTAATCACTCTAGAAACGGGAGGATTGTTTTAGGTGTACTTTCGATATTTGTTTAGTCCAGCTAACTGTGTTGCTGAAGCCCAAGTTAAGTAGGGGAGAGGTCTGTAAGTTGCGACGGTCTGTAAGTTGGGACACCCCAATTTCTCAAAACTTATCCACAAAAAAATTTAAAAAAACATTTTGTTGTATGTCGTTTTTAGTAACAAAACATTGAAAGCCAGGCTCAAGCCAGATTTAAACTGTGACACTTGTGTACCGTTTTGCACCTAAAAAGTTTTGGTCCACTATTTTGAAAATTCTATAAAAAGTATAATAACGCCCTTAATTTAAATTGGTAAGAGGTTTAAAACATTAGTAATTTATCTGTAAATAAATTAAAAAAAGAATTAGATTAATTTGACAGTCAGAGAAAAAGGTATTAATTTTTTCCAAAACTACCCATTTTGTGTAAGTTAGGACACTTTGAGCGTGTAAGTTGAGACACACGTTTTGCATACAAAAAGACCTCTGCCCAACAGAGATTGTAAATTTCTCTGAAATTTGGAAAAGTGTGATCGTTCAAAGAGCATTTTGGATTTATTTATTATTTGGTCTAAGTTATTTAAAAATGGACGGGAAATAAGTTAAAACGAACTAAAATTTTTTTTAGGTATCCGTAAATAAAAAAATAATTTTTTTTGGTTTTTTTTAGTTAAGAAAGAAACTATTTCATTGGTATCTAATGCGTGACGTTTTAAAAGCGATTGTCGAAATGGCAGATCAAAAACAAAAGGTGTACCAACCTACAGACCTCTCCCCTATTTAGGGCGTTTAATTACTCGTAGTAAAAACATTTAACTGCTTAATTGGGATGCTTAGTTGTGATTTAATGGTTTAAAATATAAAGAATTATAATAAGAATACCAACCGGATGGGTTTGAGCAGCCATTTATTTTATTTTAAGCAACGTCTTGTACAGTTGCGGCAACAAAAACGACACCATTGTTTATACCAATACCAACTACAAGAAGTTGGCCTTTTCTTGTACTTCGATTTCTTGCAATGATTTTAAAAAAGTGAACCCACAATTTCTTTCTGTCGAAATTGCAAAATTTAAAATAAATTGTTTTTATTTTTCCCCTTCCAGAGGGTATTATAATTTTGGTCAGAAGTTTGTAACGCAGTGAAGGAGACGTGTCCGACCCCATAAAGTATATATATTCTTGATCAGGATCCTCCCCTATTGAGTCGATATAGCCATGTCCGTCCGTCTGTTCGTTTCAATACCGTTTGCGAGCTCAGTTTAAAAGCTAGCGACTTAAAACTTTTACAGTCATCCTAAAACATGTGTACGCAGATTAAGTTTGAAAATCGACCCGATCGGACGTCTATATCCTATAGCTCCCATAGAAACAATCGGATATAACTTGCAAAAACTGAAGATTTTTCGCGCAGTGTAAAAGCTATTGACATGAATCTTTCCAAATCGTATTTTTTAGCTTGCGTCCTCGTTTTTAAATATTTTATATAAATTTTAGTCAGAAGTTTGCAACGCAGTGAAGGAGACGTTTCCGAATATTCCGAATAAAGAATATATATTTTTGATCGGTATCACTAGACGAGTCGATCTAGCCATGTTGGTCTGTCCGTCCGTTTCTATATGAGCTGATGATGATCAAAAATATTTAATATTATAGTGTCGGAAATGACATTTTCAATGAGTTGCAAACTTCTGACTGAAATTATAATATGCTACTATTATATGCTGTTTTTCTAAGTTATATTCATTTTGGGGTTTCTGACGATCTAAAATTTTACATATTTTCACTTTCTTGTAACATTTTTAAAGGTCGGATCATCATAGAAGAAACTCCAATCTGCTTGTGGGCTGCTCTAAAACTGCATTTTGCTTTTATTATGGTTTAGTAACAGCATTAGCGTAATGTTTAAATATTTTTTATTGAGTTCTTTACGTGTATTGAATTCCAATTTGATGTTACAAAGCATATTACAATTCAATGCATAATTCAATTATTTGCTGGTAATACGACTTTATAGATTTTGCCAGTAATGTTATTTAAGCAGCTTCCTTTGCCAGACGGTCAGCCTTCTCGACAACCTCTTCGATTGGGCCGACCATGTAGAAAGCAACTTCAGGGAGATGGTCGTACTCTCCAGCCAGAATCGCTGAGAAGCCCTTGATGGTTTGTTCCAGTGGCACGAGTTTGCCCGCATGCCCCGTGAAGACTTCAGCAACTTGGAATGGCTGCGACAAGAAGCGCTGGATCTTGCGAGCGCGTGCGACTGTGAGCTTATCTTCCTCAGACAACTCATCCATACCCAGAATGGCAATGATATCCTGAAGGGATTTGTAATCCTGTAGGATTTTCTGCACGCCACGAGCAACGTTGTAGTGCTCTTGTCCAATGATGTTGGGGTCCATAATTCGAGAAGTGGAATCCAAGGGATCCACAGCAGGGTAAATACCCAGCTCGGCAATCGCACGAGACAAGACGGTGGTGGCGTCCAAGTGAGCGAAAGTAGTAGCTGGAGCAGGATCGGTCAAATCATCAGCGGGCACGTAGATAGCCTGGACAGAAGTAATAGATCCCTTTTTGGTGGTGGTAATACGTTCCTGCATAGAACCCATGTCGGTGGCCAAAGTTGGTTGGTAACCGACGGCGGAGGGAATACGACCCAACAACGCAGACACCTCGGAGCCAGCTTGAGTGAATCGGAAAATGTTGTCGATAAACAGCAACACATCCTGTCCTTCTTGATCACGGAAGTACTCGGCAACGGTCAGACCAGTCAGAGCAACACGGGCACGGGCACCTGGGGGCTCATTCATCTGGCCGTAGACCAGGGCCACCTTGGAGGTCTTGTCCTTAAGTGAAATGACACCACCCTCGATCATCTCATTGTACAAATCGTTTCCCTCACGAGTGCGTTCGCCGACTCCAGCAAAAACGGAGTATCCACCGTGAGCCTTAGCCACGTTGTTAATCAGCTCCATGATCAACACAGTTTTACCCACGCCGGCACCGCCAAACAGTCCAATTTTACCACCTTTGGCATAAGGAGCCAGGAGATCAACGACCTTGATTCCAGTGACAAGAATCTCCTGCTCGACGGACATCTGAACGAATTCAGGAGCCTCAGCGTGAATTGCAGCGGTCTTGTCGGTGTCAATTGGTCCACGCTCATCGATGGGTTCGCCTAATAGAAAAAGTTGTTAGGCTCATTCCGTGGTCACAGATCAGATTACGTACCAATAACATTGATAATACGGCCCAGGGTTTCAGCACCGACTGGAATACGGATTGGATACCCAGTATCGAGAACCTTCTGTCCACGAACCAAGCCCTCAGTTCCGTCCATGGCGATGGTGCGCACGGTGTTTTCTCCCAAGTGCTGGGCAACCTCGAGCACGAGCCGAGGAGAGCGGTTGTCGACTTCTAGGGCGTTCAAGATTGGCGGCAAGTTATCATCGAACTGCACGTCAACGACAGCACCAATTACAGCGACGATTTTGCCGTTGGCCGCAGCAGCAGCCTTTGCAGCCTTGGCAGCATGGCCACGAGCTGAGAGGAAGGACAAATGGTACAAACATGTGTATTTTATTCCAAAACCAAAAAATCATGCCACCCTTGTTCGTTTTCTAACAATTTTCTAAAACTTTAAATAGAACAATTCAGACAGTCATTCGATTTTAATCGATTTTACGGATAAATCTTTGATTTTGAATACCTATGCACATATACAGGCTTTACAGCTTTGAAATATGTTCTTATCTGATTGGGATCAAAATACAATCAAAAACACTATATGCATCAACATAAGGATTCTTTTAAAGCAACATAATCGGGGGTATCACAGCTGGTTTAGTGCATTGATATACGTAAGAAACATAACGGTTTTCGGTTGGAAGAGATTTCTGTGACACCCCCGAATGTATAAATTAATTTTCCTCTATGATGATTAGAGCGCCACTAAAAGAAAGGATTCACATATTTCGGCTTGCTGGTTCTAACGGATTACAAAGTATAAGCATTTACCATTAAACTTCAGTAAAATCAAATTGTTGAAAATGTATTAAATGTACATATGTAGATAGAACAATGCCGAAATCTTTTTCATGGCGTAAAACTAATCATATACGTAATAGAAAACCCGATTTCTTTAAAATTGAAAAGTAGTTCGGAAGGACTACAGGTTTGCTTAAATGTCTGTGCTTAAAGTTAGTATAACACCTAAGTAACCTTAAATCATTCCAAATTATCGTTATGTAATAATTTTTCTTCACTCGTAACATTTTTCGCATGTCTAGGTTATGTTCGACAAATGCTCAATTTAATCAAGTCTAATAACGTTTCAAAGTGAACCTCTCCTTTTAATCCAAGTTCGCATTGTTCTGACCAAAATATCCATTTTTTATACTTACACAATTGCCCCAAAAATGGAAGCAAATTCTTATCGGCTTTGGAGGCAGCACGTAACGCGAACATTTTTCTCGGACTAACTGAGATGTGTGAAATGGAAATGTGTGGGAGTATGTGTGTTATAGAGGCAGAAATATCGATGCATCGATGTTCTTCCAATTATTCAAAACATCGATGTTTTCTTGGACCATCGATGTTTCTAGAGCCATCACTGGTTAAAGATTGTAATTGTTACATTTTTCGTATAATGTTATTACAATGTTTAACTGCTTGAATCTATAGGGAAGGGTATCTCATTAAACTGTAAAATGATCTCGTTTGACTGAAATTTTAGTTTTGTTTTTTATTTGTAATTTCATAAATGAATAAATGTTTTGATTTTTATTTTTATACAAATTCCATTGAGATTTTTAAATTTATTTTATAATATAAACAAATTTTCGAAAACATCGCTGTTTTATTCGATGTTTTTTGAAAAACATCGATGTCTGCAAACATCGATGATTCTGCACCTCTAGTGTGTTAAAAAAATAAACCAGTGTTGAAAAATTCATGATTTTTGGAAAAAAGGTTGGCAGGCTGCGCCTTAGAAATCAGGGTGGCAACGCTGCCGGCAGCTTTTCCGATTTCCGAACCTAGTTTGAGTCTCGGCTGGCGTTTGAAATCAGACCTTAAACGGACTTTTGAATCGCCGTATGAAATGTATATTTTTGAAGGTTATTCTGTCATTAATGTCATGACCGATTTGTACAAGTGTGTTAGCTCAAGGATATCTGCTTGAGCTTTATCACAAGAACAACTTTACTTCATAAAGTTCAATTACGTTTTATAAAACAGGGAACAGAAAATTGCCACAGCCCTGTTCTTTTTGAGCTGCAGCTCAGTTACGATTTCAGTTGGCCCTCACAAAGGAAAAAGGTGAGCTGCTCAGCGCACACTTTTTTCGGAGGATTTCAATCATAAGAGCTGTACCGTGCGCTCCATGTAGCCGTCCATCCGTGTGAAACGGTTGGGATTGTTGACAAATGTGAAATTCGTGTTCCCTCAGAGCTTACATCCACATCCGATAACAGCTGACTTGAGGGGCAGTTGCTCATGTCAAAATTATTAAAGGGGGGTCTTAACTCGAGAAAACAGTAATATAATGCTGTTCTCCTAATCTTATTGTAGAATAAAACAAATATGCATACAAATTGCTGACGGGGGAGAGCCTAACCTCCCGTACCCCCACACTGTCTAGCCAATATTAATAGTGCAAAAATGTAAACTAACTTGTAACAAAAATTGGTGATTATTTAAGTATTGCACAATATATTTTGAATCTTCTCATAACATCCCATAACAATTTGCTTGCAATGGCCTTTTCGCTTACAACAAACTAAATATTGATAATGAATTTCCAAAAATCAACAAGCTTAAACATTTTTAAATTTTTTCCAGCCATTGGTTTGAATATGTTTTCGTAGTCAACGTTCCAAGTTTCACAGTCAGGAGGAAGAATTCAGAGTTGCACCGAAAAATCATCGTCTAACTATCGCATAAAAGAGCCCGTCAAATTTTAACGGGGAACTAACTGGAAAATTTTCGGAACGGCAAAACCTTATGGACTATCCGTTCAACGGATGGTGGATGGGTCTCTGTGGGAAGACCCTATAAGCTTGTTGATTTTTGGGAATTCATTATTAATATTTAGTTTGTTGTAAGCGAAAAGGCCATTGCAAGCAAATTGTTATGGGTGGGCCAAAATTTAAGCTATTCTGAGACCGAAAACTTTTTTTTTGCTGGGAAGATTCAAAACATATTTTTCAATACCTAAACAATCACCAATTTTTGTTACAAGTGTAGTATATACTACTATAAAGTTTAATATTGCTTTAAATGACCAAACAGCAAACATTTGAGACCTTTAATTATTTTGACATGAGCAACTGCCCTTCAAGTCAGCTGTTATCGGATGGTGGATGTAAGGTCTGCGGGAACACGATTTTCACATTTGTCAAGAATCCCAACCGTTTCACACGGATGGACTCTATGGGAAGGAGCTATTATAGTTTGGCTATGCTATAACATCGCACTTTTTTTTTAATTATCGATATTGACCCTCAAGGGTTGTCTTTAATTATTGGTATGGTTCATCTCTAGTTGTTGCTAATCGCCCATCGCAATATCGATAACGTTTTCGTACAATAATGTGTAAAACAAAGTGTAGTGTAATACAAAAATAAAAAAGGAAGCCATGTCTAATGTTTTGCGATATAATGAATTGGTACTTATCAAATGTTTGTCAAAACTGTAATTACTAAGCCGCATTTTGTAATGCCCAGTAAAGAAGTGCTCTCCGCCCAATGATTCAGATATACATACAAAATCAAAAACCGACCCCGCTCTGCTTATAAAAAATGTAGCGTCTTCTATTTGAATATATGTACATATTGTAAGAAGTATTATATTCGGAAATTTAACTTTCGTGTGCCGTTTTTATGACTTACATTTAAAATCTGGTATTTTACACAACAACTTACACAAATATGAAGTTGTGAACCCTTGTCTATACGTGAATTAATATGTACGAATTAATGTATCATATTCTTAATGCAATAAAGTACATAGATAGAGGTTTTTTTGTTAGCTTGAAAAATGTTACAACGGTTTTCGTATAACTTTTATTTGAGTGCTTAAAAATAGTCGGTTCGATTATTATTGCAAGGGGCGTGGTATATACGCAAGGAAATACATATGTTTAAACTGTGATTGCTGCAAAAGAAGCATACGAACGTATGCACATATGTATGTACATATGTGGGTGCACCAGTATCATCAATCAGATAAATGCAAAGGGATCATGTACATACTAAGTTATAGTCGAACCTTACAAATGCTTTATAAGAGCTTAAAGTCATGTATTGATTATAGGAGGAAGAAAAATTGTAGTTGCTTTAATTAATCAATTATAAATGCATTTATAGTACTATCACTACTGCGCTTCATTTCCTTGACGGGAAACTTTGAACCATTCCAAGTTATTGAATAAATCGTCTGGTATTTCACAAAAACTGAGGTTGGGCGCTGGCCACTCATTCCCAAAATAGTGTATAATAAATACATAAAGGAAAGAATGGAGCGGCTTCAACCAAATATTGTGGTCCTAATGAAAACAAAGCTTACCCTCAGTTGGATAGGATATGAGAGTTTTAGATCAGTTTAGAGTATATTAAATGATTACTTCCGTTAGTTAAGGATTCTTGTTCTTGATCAGTAGCAACAGGCTTTATAAACGAGTTGGACAGTCCGCTCTATTCTTTATTTTACATTTATCAAGTAAACACACCCCTTAACTAGGGAAAATGTCGTGTTGATAGCACCACAACATATAAAAATTCCGAAATCAATTTTCGATAAAAAGAATTATTTGAATACTTAAAAAAAATGATCGTAAAAAGGTAAACAAATAAAATATTTTAGAATTTCACCTATTTTGGCATTTTCTATTAAAGAAATTTTTGTTTTAAATATCATAGAATAGAATAGAATATTTGAGAAAATATATTTTTATTTAGTCGAATGAAAAAGCATTTGTCGTTCCAAAAATGCAACATAAGAACTTTTGTATGGTGCGGGTACGGTCGGCAATTCTTTTTTTTATCTCGTTAAGAGATTGGTTGATATCACAAGTTTTTGTTTAAGGGGGGTATGGTTAATTCGGTCGTTTAATGTCAGATCAATTATTTTATTAGTATATCAAAGTACAACTTTTAAACTATGTTTTCAGAAATTTTCATCGAAAAAAATAACAAAATGAGCCGTCTGCGGCCAAGCTCCGTAGGCGCCTCCAAGAAAAGAGGTTTTGCGGTGATCAGCATAACTCTAATTCATTACTGGATCATCAGAAAAAGAAAAAAATGTCCATTAGTTAAGATGTTTCTAAAAGTCACTACGTCGAGTTTTTTTTTTTTAATTTTTGGATTTTTGTTAAAACTTTGAAGTCAAAAACGTGATTTTAGCCTAAAAATTTGATATATTAGTTATTATAAAATAAAAAAAAATTATTAAAAAAAACTCGACGGATTTGGGTAGAGAAATAATGTGCAAAATTTCAGAATGATCGGTACATTAGATTTCGAAGAACACTGTTCACCGACTTAAAAATACCACTGGCCATTAAAGGCGGAAATGTAGGCGCTAGCCCGGTTTTTGCGTTAATGGGTTTGTGGGCGTTAGAGTGGGCGTGGAAACATTTTTTTTGGTCAATCAATATGTATTGAAGAAACGAATATACATTTCTTTTCCCGTTAATCTAGCTTCAAAACTGTGTGCGCTACAGTTTTTCGCGGTTTGTGGGCGTTAGAGGGGGCGTGGAACATCAGCGTGAAAAACTTGCGCTGTGTATTAACCCCCAGAATCTGCATGCCAAATCTCAATCTTCTAGCTTTTATAGTTTCCGAGATCTCAGCGTTCATACAGACGGACGGACGGACAGACGGACATGGCTAGATCGACTCGGCTAGTGATCCTGATCAAGAATATATACTTTACATGGTCGGAAACGCTTCCTTCTACCTGTTACATACTTTTGCACGAATCTAATATACCCTTTTACTCTACGAGTAACGGGTATACATATTTTTTGACGTTTTTTTCACTTGAAGGTGGGTTGAGTTCTAGCCCTAAGCTTGAACTAGAAATCAGACTGAACTAAAATGTAAAAAATAACAGGGACCCCTAAATCAAAATGTTCCAGCTTATGTATCTCTATAACTAAATAAAATATAAAAAAATGTCCCACTAGATAACTTAAATAAATGTTTAAGCTTGAAAAAGGTTTCAGATATTTTAATTATTCTGCATGACTGCAGAAATTTAACAAATAATAGGGACACTTGACCACAAAATTTTTGCAATAAAGTATTTTAAAATAATTTATTGATACTAAGCTAATCACAATAAGTTTTGCTTTTTGAAAAAATATCATTATTGACATTTTAAAATATCAGTTTAAAATATCGATATATCGATGATATTTTCTATTTTTTTTTTCGAAATATTTAAATTTTAATGGGAGAGTACATCACATTCACAGCGCACATTACCGTTAATATGTTGCTTTAACATACCAGATATCAAGAAATTCAAGAAATCTATTTCACATTTTTTATTAAATACAATGCCGTTTTTTGGCTGTGTCCTGGGTGTACAAAAAAAATTGATGAAATAAGCACTTCATGAAACTGTGATTTTGGGTTAAGGTACATCTCCCTGAGTAAGAAAAGGGCACTTTTAATTTGTTGTACTTTTTTAATTTCTAACTCGAGTTGTGGTAAACCGATTTAGGCTACAGGTAAAAGAATGCCCTTTAACTTTCTTATACACAGCATTGAGTTCCATTCATTGGTTTAGAAGCTACACTTCGTCAAAGCTGAAAAAGTTGGAAAAAATGAAAAAAAAAAGTTGGAAAATATCTTTAAAAATACACTCCTAAAAAACTCAGGGAGATGTACCTTAACCGAAAATCATAGTTTCATAAAGTGCGTATTTCATCAATTTTTTGTTGTAAACTGGTGTAATTTTACAACACAATGTACACTTTGCTGAGTTTATTGTAAACCCAGTGATAAACTTAAGGCTTTAAAGGCACCAACCATTAGTAAGGACAAAAATATCATCTACAAATAATATCGATATTCGATATTTCGGCCCATAAAATATCGCGATAATAATATTTATACCCTTGCAGAGGGTATAATGATTTCAGTCAGAAGTTTGCGACGCAGTGAAGGAGACGTTTCCGACCCCATAAAGTATATATATTCTTGATCAGCATGACGAGACGAGTCGATCTAGACATGTCCTTCTGTCCGTCTGTTTGTCCGTTTCTGCGCAAACTAGTCCCTCAGTTTTAAAGCTATCGAGATGAAACTTTACCAAGAGTCGTCTTTCTATTGCAGGTAGTATATAAGTCGGAACCGGCCGGATCGGACAACTATATCTTATAGCTCCCATAGGAATAATCGGAAAAATAATAGAAAAAAAATTATAGCTTCGGTGTTTTTTTGACATATGACCTAAAGCTTTTGGGAATGTTATTATTTAAACTGTTCTGAATTTCGAATAAAATTGTAGAAAAATCAGACGAATATATCCTATAGCTCCCAAAGGAATGATCGGAAAATAATGGGAAATTAAAAATAAACAAATTTAGCTTCGTTAATTTCTATTGTAGTATTTTCTACTCTGGAATATAACATTATTTTACTAATTCAGAGTTTCGAATTAAATTTAACATAAATCAGACGAATATATTATATAGCTGCCATAAAAAGGATCGATCGAATAATGTCAAGATAACAAGAAAACTGCTATAATGTTGTTTGCTGCAACATATACGCAAGTAAATCGAAATTTAACATTACATTTAATTTGTAATTGAATAGTAATAATCTGCAAGGGTATATAAACTTAGGCTGGCCGAAATTAGCTTCCTTTCTTATATTTCTCTATACTTTTTTTTTGTTACACAATTGTCGAGATATTACACTGTCCTTATATTGGCTCCCCAACTGTTCTAATGGGAACGGCCCTATAGGCCCTTGGCCAAATATAAACAATAGACCATTCAACAAGAGAGAACGCTATAGTCGAGTGCCTCGACTATGAAATACCCATTACTCAGCTAAGGCAAGCAGTCGCAAGCAGGACAAACCAAGCAGCCGCTTAAAAGTGGCGCCATCTACCGGACATTTCATTTGGTTAATCAATATGTATTGAAGAAACGAATACACATTCCTTTTCCCGTTAATCTAGCTTCAAAACTGTGGGTGCCACAGTTTTTCGCGGTTTGTGAGCGTTAGAGGAGGCGTGGCACAACGGCGTGAAAAACTTGCGCTGCGCTCCTAGAATCTGCATGCCAAATCTCAATATTCTAGCTTTTATAGTTTCCGAGGGTGCCACAGTTTTTCGCGGTTTGTGGGCGTTAGAGGGGGCGTGGCACATCGGCGTGAAAAACTTGCGCTGCGTATTAACCCCTAGAATCTGCTTTTATAGTTTCCCAATTTCTCAGCGTTCATACAGACGGACAGACGGACGGACATGGCTAGATCGACTCGGCTAGTGATCCTGATTAAGAATATATGTACTTTATATAGTCGGAAACGCTTCCTTCTACCTGTTACATACTTTTGCACGAATCTAATATACCCTTTTACTCTACGAGTAACGGGTATAAAAATAAGGAATACACAGTGAAACATGTTTAGCAATAAGTGTTATATAATTGCTTAATAACAACTTAAGCTCTTCAACAATGTAGATTTATTAATTTTTTTAGTCTAATACAGCGGTCGGCACACGCATACAAAGACATTTTGCTTTATAGTTGTGTGAATAAATTGTACGGGGCAGCTTATCAATGTGTATGTGCAGGCCGCTGCTCTACAGTGTACGTGAGCGGCAGCGGCTGGGCAGAACAAAACCCTATGCTCACTTAATAGGGCGCTGCCGACCGCTGGTCTAATATATCAAGTGGTATTCGTGGTAATGTCACGATTTTAATAACTAGAGAATTCCCAACAACATGGACCCATTAAATATAATCAAGCCTAAATAATCCTTTCCTTGGGATTCTATTAATATTTTTTCTACCAAGAACATTAGCTTCTATTGAAGCTCAAATCTATTAATAATTTAAAGAAAATCAAATAAAATATTTTATGACTTTTTTCTAAATATAACTAATCGTTTTTAATTTGTCTACGATTTTCAGATTCAATGATGTTGCCACTCACACCTGCAAATAAACTCCTAAAATTTTTGTAAAGATATTTACTGCTACAAATGGAAAACAAATAAAAGACAATTGAGAGTAAACGGATATAAAAAATGTCGGCAATTTAAACCAAATATAAATAATTAAAATCACTAAAAGTAAATAAGGGCTATATAGAGGCGATTGTAACAGAACTCTCAACTTAAGAAGTGAATTGGATCGTCCTGTTAAAGGAGCGATTGTGGAGATGAATTTTATTCTTAGTGTGCTGCTAATAGCAACTCTGGGAGATAAATATGACCATAGGCTGCACTTAAGAGCAGGCTCTCAGGCACTGGCAGCAAATATTTGGTCTGACAAGACCGCTATTAAAAATGAACCCATTAATTTGACTGATGCAAATACGACGATAAAGGATGCAAAAAACTATAGCACCACCATCACAAATGTAGCTACGTTTGACACGAAATTAAATCACTTGTTAGTAGACACCATTACTGGACGAGTCTTCGTTGGTGGTGTTAACAGGTTATATCAGTTGTCGCCTGATTTGGAGCTCTCCGAAACGGTTAAAACCGGACCCCAAAACGATTCGGTAGAGTGCAGTATACTGGACTGCCCGTTAAATGCTGTTCGCAGTCCGACGGACAATTATAATAAAGTCTTGCTCATAGATCGTGCAACTTCTCGGCTTATTGCGTGTGGATCACTTTTTCAGGGAACATGCACAGTTCGAAATCTTCAAAATGTCAGCATAATTGAGCATGAAGTGCCTGATGCAGTTGTTGCAAACGATGCAAACTCATCGACTGTGGCATTTATAGCGCCTGGGCCTCCCCAGCACCCGGTGACAAATGTGATGTACGTCGGAGTTACTTATACGAATAATTCCCCTTACCGAAGTGAAATCCCTGCAGTTGCTTCCCGCTCTCTTGAAAAGACGAAAATGTTCCAGATTGCTTCTTCGGCGGTTACAACTGGAACGAGAACTTTTATTAATTCTTACGCACGTGAAACATATTTTGTGAATTATGTTTATGGATTCAGTTCTGAGCGATTTTCGTACTTTCTTACGACACAGTTGAAGCACAGTCACCATTCTTCCCCTAAGGAGTATATAACAAAGCTTGTGCGAATATGCCAAGAAGATTCAAACTATTATTCATACACTGAGATTCCAGTCGAATGTATTAGTGATGCTCAAGGCGGCACTAAATTCAATTTGGTTCAGGCTGGTTTCTTGGGAAAACCTAGCTCGGATTTGGCTCAAAGTTTGGGTATATCAATTCAAGATGATGTTCTCTTTGCTGTTTTTTCAAAAGGCGACGGAATAACGGCAACCAACAACTCTGCACTTTGCATTTACTCTTTAAAATCCATTCGACGTAAATTTATGCAAAATATAAAATCCTGTTTCAACGGTAATGGAATGAGGGGACTCGACTTTATATCACCTAGCATGCCATGTGTTTTAACGGTAAGTTTATATACATTATAGTGTCCAAAGGTGGTTCACTTCACATGGTATTTCAATATTCTTATTTTAAATTACAACTTGTTTTGATTTAAAATTAATATTTATTTGAATTAAAGTTCACACAATTAGGTAGATTTTTTAATAAGGTATGTGCTAAGTTTGTATTTTTGGACGCCCCTTATAGATTTTAATCAGTCTGGGAGCTAGTTCCAGAGGCGAGCAGCATAACAAAAAAGTGGTACGAAGAACTTGACAACTTGGTCCTACTTGCAATTAAATTGTTTATTCTCTGAGATGCTGTAAAGCTTAACTTAGAAAACAGGTACGACGGTTGCCTAGTGTGAATAATTTTGTGTAGCGTTTTGGGTGTAATTCGATCGATGACAGATTTGAACACCCCGCGTAGTACATGGAAATGAAGTCTATAAAAGTTTAAAAGTGGTTTCGGAAATATTCAAATATTTGTCAATCTATTGCCATTATTTGCTCGAAGGCTTTAAAAATATAGGGAAGAATTGCCTATACTCATCGTTATAATTTCCTACAAATCAGTCAATGTTGAAAACGTAATGCCAGAATTAAAAATATAGGTTACATATGGTACTATTTGAGGCAGTATAATTTTTATAAAATTTGAATTAATATCGTCCAAGGACATCACCTTGACTAACACATATAAAGCTAAACATTTTATCACAGTTGGATAAAGGAGTTGTGTTCAGGTACGAGTTAAAAACGATATCAGGTACTGAGACATTAACGAACAAATTATTGAGGTGCTTAACATCAATGTGTTGTTGAAGGGTGATCTGTTTCTTTCCAATTCCTAGGGTTTTTCACAATGACCAAGTTTATTTGGTATTTATATCTTCATCAAACTTTGAGCGGTAGTGTAAGTCCTGATATAATGACGTATGGACCTTCGTACGTAGTTTCCTGAATTTTGCATCCATACAATTTGTCCTATATCCCTACCACTTGTTGTATGCCAGGTTTCTCATCTTTATTGTATTTTTAACACTTTAATCAAACCAGGGTTGTTCACTAGGTCTGAAGGACTTCTTACGTAGTGGGACTAGTTTGTTCTAAATTTGGACTACACTGGACTGATGGACTAGATTGAATTCCAGTCGCATGAATGAAACTCATTAGAGAGTTTCCTCTTACCTAGGTTTTTAAAGTCTTTATATTCCATGGAATGGACATTATTTTGGATGTCAAGATTATAAATTAAAAAAAATGAGGTCATGTTTTGAAAATACAGAAATTTATATATAGAAGGACCTTAGAGTTGTGCAATACGTACCCGCGGCGGAATACCTATTGATTGATCAAAAAAAAGAGGATCGGAGTAAGGGATCTGCCATTTGGACATTAGTTTATGAAACCTTACGTGTTAGATATATCGAATGCGTAGTCTTTTAACTTTAAAATAAATCCCCTACACAGTGTTTTTAACAATATTATGTAGAAAGTGGAAAAAATGGAGATTGAACAGACGAATTCCTTCGAAAGTACGATTTTCTGGAAAAAAGAACACCAGTTCTTTTTTATACCAATAAAAATTTTAAAATATATGTTTATTGTTATTTTTGCAATAAAATTATTATTTTTATTTATCAATTTCATTTTAATCCGACAATTTAATTTCAGAAACTACAAACTATTGGCGAGGATTTCTGTGGACTAGATGTAAATTCGCCATTAGGAGGAGAGAATCCTATAACATCAGTGCCTGTGGCCATGTTTAACACGAAGTTAACTTCTGTCGCTGCAACGAGCACCAGTGGATACACCGTTGTCTTTGTGGGCACAACGAATGGATATCTTAAAAAAGTTGTAGTCGAATCATCATCTGTTGCTAATGAGTATGCTAGTTTTCCTGTGGACATGGGCTCTGCCATTAATCAGGATATGCAATTTGACAACCAAAACCTTTACATGTATGTCATGTCTGAAACTAAAGTGTCGAAAGTTAAGGTGTTCGATTGCTCCGATTACAAGACATGTGGAGAATGTTTAGGAGCTCGAGACCCATATTGTGGATGGTGCTCACTGGAGAACAAATGTAGCCCACGCTCTAACTGCCAGGACGACGCCAACGATCCTTTGTATTGGGTCAGCTATAAAACTGGAAAATGTACTACAATAACAAGTGTTGTTCCCCACCAGCTACAACGTACTACAGCTCGGACTTTAGAACTTATCATAGATCATTTACCGCAACTTAAGGAGAATTTAATATGTGCTTTTACCACAGAGGACAAAGCACTCTTCACTAATGCCACGAAAAAAAGAAATGGCGTGAACTGTACGACACCACGAACAGACATGCTTCCCCAAATTGAACAGGGGAAACATCATTTCACAGCCAAACTATCTGTTCGTACTAGAAATGGACCTGACTTAGTGTCCACGGACTTTACTTTCTTTGATTGCAGTACACACTCATCGTGTACACGTTGTGTGTCCTCCGAGTTTCCGTGCGATTGGTGTGTTGAGGCACATCGGTGCACTCACGACACTGCTGAAAATTGCCGCAACGACATTTTGGTCACAGGCGTTAGCCGGATAGGCCCAAGTTATAGATCAGGTCCTGGATTTTGCCCAACGATCAACGCTACCGGTGACGGAAGTGAAGTTCTTGTGGCTGGTGGAACTAGCAAATCTATAAAAGTTAAAGTTCATATAATAGGACAATTTATAGTTCAAACGCGATTCGTGTGCCAATTTAATATTGAAGGACGTGTAACGAGCTTAAATGCACAATTGTTAGGGGACACCATTTACTGCGATAGCATGGAGTTTCAGTACACCTCAAGATCTCCCAATTTGACAGCCACTTTCGCTGTTATATGGGGGGGTTCCAAGCCTCTTGATAACCCCCATAATATACATGGTAAGTTTTAAGTGAAGCACTGTCCTTGTTTTTTCGACTTTTCAAATATTATCTTTTGCAGTTGTTATTTATCGATGTCGGGAAATGGCTGACAGCTGTGGCATTTGTTTGGCCCTAGCTGAAAAATACAATTGTGGATGGTGTTCATCCACTAATACATGCGAAGTTGAAGAGCAGTGCAATAAAAACAAAGAAGGGAAAACCGATTGGCTAAATCGAAGTGAAATTTGCCCAAACCCGGAAATTCATACATTTGAACCAAAAACGGGTCCTTGGGAAGGAGGAACCAACATAACAATTCGTGGCATTAATTTGGGAAAAAATTATAACGACATTTATTCTGGCGTTCGAATAGCTGGCATAAATTGTATGCCATTTCCACAATTTTACATTGACACCAAGCAAATCGTATGTACTGTGGATAGTCCTGGAGAACAAATGTACAGAAACGGCAAAATAGTGGTACAAATAGGGGACTATCGGGGTGAATCTAAGGAGGACTACGAATTTGTTGACCCGAAAATTTTGGATTTTAATCCAAAGTTTGGTCCAACTTCGGGCGGAACTGAAATACATATAACTGGAAAGCACTTAAATGCTGGCTCTCGTATACAAGCATCCATAAATGATCATTTGCCTTGCAAAATCCTAAGCACGGATTCTTCACAAGCTATATGTCGGACCTCCCCTTCCCCTGGTATTATAGAAGGAAGACTAAAAATGTCGTTTGATAATGGTCCCCGTGAATTTAATGACTATAACTTTAAATATGTGCTAGATCCTACAGTTGAACACGTTAGTTCAGGACCAAGTGGGCAAATAAAAGTACCGAAAGGAATACCAGCTGGCGGCATTCGAATTTCAGTGATTGGTACCCAATTTACCAGTATACAAACTCCTAACATTTACGTCGTATATAATGGAGAGATATATGCAAGCCAATGTCGAGTCCAATCAGATACTGAAATGGAATGCGCATCTCCAGTTATTGAAGTGGACAGCAAAATTATTGAAGCGGAAAGACCCATGCTTCTTGAATACGGATTCCTTATGGATAATGTTTTGCGAGTGCAAAATTTATCAAAGATTCATAACAACCATTTTGAACTTTATCCAAATCCCGAGTATTTCATATTTGAAGAAAGAGTAAAGTACTTTAAGAGTGAATATTTGACAATAAACGGTAGAAATCTAGATCGCGCATGCAAAGAAACTGATGTGGAAGTAAAAATAGGAAATGGATTTTGCAATATTACGTCTCTTTCAAGACAACAACTTACATGTAGACCTCCTCCTGAAGCATCGGCAACTAAAAGCATAAATGGGCCCGAAGTAATTGTTCGCATTGGCACTTCGCTGGAGTATCGTATCGGTATACTTAGCTATGAATCATCAAACATCATTTTGGATTGGGGAGAAAATGTAATTTTTGCTGTAATAGCCACGATTATTATTTTACTGCTGATTTTTGTTGCTCTACTTGTGGCGTATAAAAAGAAAAGTTCCGAGTCGAACAGGGTGCTTCGAAACATGCAGGAACAGATGGACATATTAGAGCTGCGAGTTGCAGCTGAATGTAAGGAGGCGTTTGCTGAACTTCAAACAGAGATGACTGACCTAACGGGAGATCTTACGTCTGGAGGGATTCCATTCTTAGATTATCGATCATATGCAATGAAAATTCTTTTTCCGAATCACGAAGACCACATTGTACTGCAATGGGAACGTCCTGAGCTTCTCCGGAAGGAAAAAGGGTTGCGTATTTTTGGTCAACTTATTATGAACAAAACTTTCCTGCTACTTTTTATTCGAACCTTAGAATCGAATCGATATTTTTCTATGCGAGAACGAGTTAATGTGGCATCATTAATTATGGTTACACTACAATCGAAATTGGAATATTGTACAGATATATTAAAAACTTTATTGGGAGACTTGATTGAAAAATGTATAGAAGGAAAGAGCCACCCGAAACTCCTATTAAGACGAACTGAAAGTGTGGCAGAAAAAATGCTAAGTGCTTGGTTTACCTTTCTTCTTTACAAGTTTTTGAAAGAGTGTGCTGGAGAGCCGTTATATATGCTTTTTCGTGCTGTAAAAGGTCAAGTAGATAAAGGTCCTGTTGACGCTTGCACTCATGAGGCAAGATACTCTCTTAGTGAAGAAAAACTTATACGCCAGTCGATTGATTTCCGACCAATGAATGTCTATGCAAGCATTATTCAGCAGCCAATATTTTGCAATAACTTAGATATGTTGCCTCCTCACACCGAAAACGTATCCGTAAAGGTTTTGGACTGTGATACTATTGGACAAGTAAAAGAAAAATGCTTGGAGACCATTTATAAAAACATTCCGTCAAGCCAAAGGCCTCGAAAGGATGACTTAGATTTAGGTAAGTAACTCCAAACAAAATAAAACTGTTTCCCGAAGTCAAGTTACTTATATAAATGTTACCTAGATTAATTGGTAATACTGTAGATTACACTAGTTTACAGCCAAAATACATAAACGCTGGGACCCATTTTTTCCGATTACTCTTGAGTCACTGATCACCATAAAGAAAATAAAAAAATTTTCCAAAGAATCGTTTTGGAGATATTCGAGATAGCCAGATTTTGGACCACTTGTTTTGTTTAACTTAACAGTTCTCAAAAACCGATGGTCCTATAATTTTGAAACTGGTCCCATTTTGAAGAAAATAGATGCACCTTTCCGAGAAGGTATGTCGCTTTGCGATCGGACGTGAATTAATGGAGATCTACCATCTGAAAGTAAAAAAAAAGTTTAATTTCTGGCTTTTTTGTTTAGTAGCTAGATTTTACACAATTTTAAAAAATATTAATAAATATTTATAAATTATTTTGAGCATACAGATCTATAGAGCCGTTTGTCCCAAACAATTGAGGCCAAATTTTTCCAAATCGAGTGTACATTCTAGGAGATATGCATATTCTAGCGAAATGGCTCAAAGTCATCATAAGTCAGCAGTGGTACCAAACATGTTTTTCAAGAGAGGTCGCTGTTTTTTCGATTTTATATTTCAAGAAACGATCAAAATGGTGTTATTTATTGTATGTACACTTGATTGAAAAACATTTAAAGAATTAAAAAAAAAAATTTTTTTTTTTAATTTTTGGTTTTTTTTGACAAAAATAAATTTTGATTTTTTTAAAAATGTCTTTAAATGGTTTTTAATTAAGTGTACATACAATAAATAACACTATTTTAATCGTTTCTCGAAATAGAAATTTCGGAAGAACAGGCAACATCCATTGAAAAGCATTTTTAGTACCACTGCTGACTTATGATGACTTTGAGTCATTTCGCTAAAATATGCATATCTCCTAGAATGTACACTCGATTTGGAAATAATTGGCCTCAATTGTTTGGGACAAACGGCTCTTTAGATCTGTATGCTCAAAATAATTTATAAATATTTATTAATATTTTTTAAAATTGTGTGAAATCTAGCTACTAAACAAAAAAGCCAGAAATTAAACTTTTATTTTACTTTCAGATGGTAGATCTCCATTAATTCACGTCCGATCGCAAAGCGACATACCTTCTCGGAAAGGTGCATCTATTTCCTTCAAAATGGGACCAGTTTCAAAATTATAGGACCATCGGTTTTTGAGAACTGTTAAGTTAAACAAAACAAGTGGTCCAAAATCTGGCTATCTCGAATATCTCCAAAACGATTCTTTGGAAAATTTTTTTATTTTCTTTATGGTGATCAGTGACTCAAGAGTAATCGGAAAAAATGGGTCCTAGCGTTTATATATAAAAAAAATCTAAAGTTGTAAACTAGTGTTATGGGACTCACCCATGAAATTCACGAAAAAAATTAAAATTTTTTGGTGCAAAAGGAACTTGGCGGTAAGCCATGGTTATCTTGTAATTGAAATTCAAAGTTCCCAATTTTGCTTTTAAACGAAGTTCCTATAAATAAAAAAAATATTTATTGAGTTCCAATAAATCTAATTAGTGTTTTAAATAAGTTCCTATAAAAATCATAAGGGATTTTTTTCAAATTTTGTTTATAAAAACAAGAACGGAAGGTAACTTCGGCCAATCAAAGTTTATATATCCTTGCAGATCATTCCTATTCGATTACCAATTAGGATGTTTTAAATTTATTTTTACTTGCGTACATATATGTTGCAACTATAGCAATTATAGCAGTTTTCGTATTATTTTGACATTATGCGATCGATCCTTCCTATTGCAGATATATAACATAGGCATTCAATTTTTGTTAAAATTAATTCGAAATTCTAGAATAATAATATGAAGTCCGCATGGTAGCCTTTAACTAAGAATTTCCATTCGTTATTAGGGCTTAAAGCAGGAGTGCTCAGTCATATGTCACGCGTACACATTTATTTTTGTTTTGTCAAAAAGCATGCGAGCGGGCACTAGCCTATCTCTCATAGGTAACACGCCGATTCTTCTTTGGGTCATTGTTCGTAACGGGCAAAGCCAACAACAATTCCATTGAATTCCCAAGACCAAAAGGTAATATGTCAATGAACACGGAAGATATAATTTTTTTCCATTATTTTTCCAATTATTCTTATGGGAGCTATAAGGTATAGTTGTCCGATCCGGCTGGTTCCGACTTATATACTACCTGCAATAGAAAGACGACTTTTTAGTAAAGTTTCATATCGATACCTTTAAAACTGAGGGACTAGTTTGCGCAGAATCGGACAGACAGACGGACGGACATATGGACATGGCTAGATCGACTCGTCTAATCATGCTGTTCAAGAATTAATATACGTTATAGGGTCGGAAACGTCTCCTTCACTGCGTTGCAAACTTCTGACTGAAGTCTTTATACTTTCTTCAAGGGTATAATAATTTTAAAAATCGTGATTTTTCAAAAGGGCAAGAGATTTATTACAATTTTAACAATAATTTTTGTTTTAGAGTGGCGAACAGGAGCTACAGGTCGAGTGATTCTTTACGATGAGGATGTAACATCTAAAACAGAGAGCGAATGGAAGAAACTGAACACTTTGCAGCACTATAATGTTCCAGATGGAGCCGGACTAAGCTTAGTACCAAAGCAAAGTTCGATTTATAACTTCAGTATTTTGTCGGATAAAAATGATAAATCTCACAAGTAAGATATTTTTTCTTGGAAATCAATATACATTTCTTAACATAAAATTTTAATATTTCATTATCAATATTAGGTATGAAACTCTTAATATATCGAAATACACCTCCTCCTCTCCGACATTTAGCCGCGCCGGAAGCCCTCTTAATAATGATATGCATGATAATGGCCTAAGATACTGGCATCTAGTAAAACACCATGATAGTGACATGCAGAAAGAAGGGGAACGGGTTAACAAATTAGTATCAGAGATTTACTTAACTAGACTATTGGCAACTAAAGGTACTCTTCAGAAATTCGTAGACGATCTTTTTGAAACAATATTTAGCACCGCTCATCGAGGATCGGCACTGCCCTTAGCTATAAAGTACATGTTTGACTTTCTAGACGATCAAGCTCAGTTGCATGGCATAACTGATCCAGAAGTTGTGCATACTTGGAAAAGTAACAGTTTGCCCTTGCGGTTAGTATTGATTAATTTAACTTAGTCGATTATTAAACAAAATTAATTCTTTGTATTTATAGGTTTTGGGTGAATTTAATAAAGAATCCTAATTTTGTCTTTGACATACATAAGTCGAATATAGTGGATTCCTGCTTGTCGGTTGTGGCACAAACATTTATGGACTCTTGTTCAACTTCTGATCATCGGTTGGGTAAGTAGGGCATTGCTAAGTAAAAGCAGTTTAATATTTAAACTTTATCTTAGGTAAGGACTCACCAAGCTCGAAACTACTATATGCTAAAGATATACCAGAGTATCGCAAATGGGTAGATCGGTATTATAGAGACATTCGGGATATGTCCCCAATATCAGATCAGGATATGAATGCCATGCTTGCAGAAGAATCAAGGGTTAGTATCAACATGATTTAAAAGTAACTTTTGAAATTAATATATTATTTGCATTTCTTTTTTTTCAGCTGCACACAACCGAATTTAATACAAATTGCGCTCTTCATGAGCTATACACATATGCTGTGAAGTACAATGAACAGCTAACTGTTACACTTGAAGAGGATGAGTTTTCACAGAAGCAGCGATTGGCTTTTAAATTAGAGCAAGTTCACAACATAATGTCGGCAGAATAAGAGTTTTCTCATCCTACCAAGCTGACGAAATAAATACAAAAAGTAAGTTTATTTATAAATCTAAAAGCTAAAACATCAGAGAAAGTCATAGAAATTTTTTCGAATATATAGATTGGCCCTATATCCAAACTGTTTTTTAAGACATTTATTGCAGTAAAAAGCCTCTTGATATGATACTTTAAAAAATGTTAAATGCTAGTAGTCTGTAGGCTGGGAAATTTTTTTTTTGTTTATTGTTTTAATTTGGTTAACCATCTTATTTGGTACTTAGAATAAATTACATTGAAAACTAAAATGAAGAATGACTTACACTTTCCCTAATTTCAAAGGAATTAACTGGACAGAAGGTGCATCCTGTCGGACCAAGTTGTTTTTGTATGCAAAACCCAACTAAATTTCTAATAAAAAAAGTGTTTTATCAAAAAATATATAATTTTTCTGTTAGACTATATTGTAGTGCACAAAAAAATCTTAGAGAGGTGTTACGTGTAAATATTCGGGATCGGTAAACAGTTTCCACTGCAGTCAAGTCCAAAGTTCTAACTTTTAATAACTGCAGTGATATAAAAAGTCATGAATCTTCTTCAATTACGTCTCATGTTATCATTATACCCTTGTTTGTGTAACAGGTAGAAGGAAGGATTTCCGACCTTATAAAGTATATATGTTCTTGATCAGGATCACTAGTCGATTCGATATAGCCATGTCCGTCTATATGAACGCTGAGATCTCGGAAACTATAAAAGCTACAAGATTGGCATTTGGCATGCAGATTCTAGGAATAAATACGTAGCATTAGTTTGTTTCAAAGTAGGCCGCCCTCTAACGCACACAAACCGCGAAAAGCTATGGCGCCCACAGTTTTAAAATTAGAGCTAAACTGTAAATGCCATTTTGTGTTGTTTATTAATTACCAAAACGTAGAACAAATTTTTAAAGTCGGACCACTCAGTAAAAAGTTGTAAGCAAATTATGAATTGTTCGTTAGATGGTGCCACTTTCAAGAGACTGTTTGATTTGCCCTGCTTGCCACTGCTTGCTTTATTTTATTAAATCAGAATTTTGAATTAATTTAAAAATAAATCGGACGACCACATTATATAGCTGCCATAGAAATGATCGATTAATTAATATCAAATTAACACTTCAATTTTCTAATAAGTTCTTTTTTTCTTTCAGATGCAATTTATGAAAATCATTTGTAAATGTCGTATTTGCTCATTTAATGCTTAAATAGTATGGTATTGTATGTATGTATGTATTTGATATAAGTAAAACTGTAAGATCTAATATGCAAGATAAAGTACTGTAATTGAAAAATCGACTGACTTTAATTTTAACTTAAAATAAAGTAATTGATTAACATTTATATAGTTTCGTACCTATGTTGAAGATTAAGAATATTCATGTATTGCTTTTTTTTAACTGCAGTTCATGGTACTAAGTCACATTCCTAATGGTAATTGTATAAGTATCACATTTTTTTAATTTCTGTGATCTTTATCGTCACAGAAAGCACTTGTCAAAGTCAAGGAAATTGAAAAATGTATGTGTATAAACAAAAACCCGATGTCGGTCATCTTTATGTAAGTTCAAAAAATATTGTAAATTGATTCGTAATATACAAACGAAAATATTTACTTCATGAACTCTAAGTTACTTGGGCTTGTAAATGCTTCAAAGTGATATATTTGAAGTGATTGAACGCGAAACCGTTTGTTTGTGCTTTGTTTTTTATGTTTTAATTATAACCACGTCAAAGTTTATGTTAAATAAAGAGTGTTCGAATTGTTTAGCCAATAATAAAATAAATATTTTTTATTGAACATTTAACGGCGAAGACTCATACAACAAAGTTTGGTTGTGCGTAAAAAAAGATGAAGCCCATTGAATGAAACCTAAATTTCTCTACTATAACTTAGCCAGACATTCTTATTTTACATTGTAACTTCAGTGTTAATTAAACACAGTCTTTTAAAGTTTATAAAAAATCAATAGGGAAGAGGTCTGTAGGTTGGTACACCTTTTGTTTTTAGTGTCCCATTTTTACAATCGCTTATGAAACTTCACGCATTAGATACCAATCAAAAGGTTAGTCCTGTAACTTAAAAAAAAGAAAACTAAAAATAATTTTTTTTAAGTGCCAAAAAACGAAATTTTGAAAAAAGGTCTGTAAGTTGGGACCCTTTTAAAAATGTATAAAACTTACACCAAAAGCACTCCAAACTTAAAAAAAAAAACTATTTAATTATTAATAAATAATTTAAAAATTTAATCAATGTTAGTTCGTTTTAACTTATTTCCTGTCCATTTTTAAAGAACTTTAACCAAATAACAAATAAATACAAAATGCTGTTTGAACGATCACATTTTCCCTAATTTCAGAGAAATTTACTATGCTGAAAGCGACCTCTGTTGGGCTGAGGTCTTTTTGTATGCAAAACGGTTGTCTCAACTTAGACACTCAAAGTGTCCCAACTTACACAAAATGGGTAGTTTTCGAAAAAATGAATAACTCTTTTTCTGACTGTAAAATTAATCTGATTCTTTATTTAATTTGTTAACAGATAAATTACTAATGTTTTAAACCTTTTACCAATTTATTTTAAGCCCGTTTTTAATGTTTTATAGAATTTTCAAAAAAGTGGACAAAAACTATTTGGTGAAAAATGGTTCACGACTCTCACAGCTTAAATCTGGCTAGAGCCTGGCTTATAACGTTTTCTCCAAAAGTTTTCTCACTAAAAAAGACTACAAAAAAAAATAAACAACATTTTTTTGGTGGAAAAATTTTGAGAAAATTGAGTGTCCCAACTTACAGACCGTCCCAACCTACAGACCTCTCCCCTATATGTTTTTAAAATGGTGCGCACGATGCAATAGTTTATGTAAATGTTTGGCAGTCAATTACTTCTGTAACATATTTGAACACTCTTAATTTTGTGATTAATGATATTAAATCAGGAAATGAAAAAAATTATTTTGCAAATGATATAACGGTTTGGAAAATAACTTAACTAAAAAGTGTCCAGAAGTAAAACAAATCAAGCCATGGTAACATTTCGCTATAAAAAATATTTTAAATGACACATTACACAAGAATATTTAAAATAATTTAAAATTTAATTTGCAACTTTATAAAATGACTTTTTTTTAATATAATTATTTGATTTGTATTTGCAAAATTGTATTTAATGTGCATTTGCAAAATTGTATTTAATGTGCATTATTATTTTATGATAAACGTATTTATTATCTTAAGTCGTATTATAATTGAAGTAAAAGTTTTTTATCCATTTTATTAATGTATAAAACCATAAATAAATATCAAATGGCCTTTGAACATTTATTTAGTGTTTACACGTTCTTTGTTTTTTTAACATAAAAAAGTCGGTAAAAGTGGTAATTACTTTATATTTCTTGATTCGACATTTCATCTGGTCAATTTATCTCTTTTATAAAAAATTACTTATGATAATAAGAGAATACAATTGTAGCACGTAAATGTTTTAGATTATAAATTTCACGTATCTGTGTATGTATGTAAAAATGAAAATTAAAATTAATTTATGACTAAAAACCATACTTTAATAGTGTGTGTATTGTACATATTTATTTGATTGCTCAGATGTCATACTACACCCAGCATCAATGTGTACCAAGTTTAATAGCTGGAAAACGCAAATAAAAATATAAATTTAATATTCTAATATTCACAAAAAATTCCCACCAAATCGATACCCCAATAAAAATATGTATAATAATCAAAATATGACTTCGGATAGCCGAGGATTAAATACCCTTGCAAATGTAAAACGCAAAGGAGTCTATTAAAAATCTACCACTTTTTTGATGCAAGTTCCTACTTCTAAATATTCTATACTATTATTTTTTTTAAATCATATACAAGTAAATGTGTACCTATAAATATAATTTGTTTTAAATGTGGATAGTGGTGGTCCCAAAATTACTATGTACTAAATAATTAACTACTAACTGCCCATTGCAGTTAACAATGCAATTGCATTGCTAAAATTGTCGTAATGCAATTTAAAAAAAAAAAACAATATTTATTATTCTTTTGTTTGTTTTTTTATTTCGAGTTCTAAAGCGATTTCGGTCATTGATGACTTATTTAGTTATATAACTAATTTCCGGTTTTAGGCGTGTATTTTAAAAAGAAAATTTTTGCAGTGTTTTTGCATGTTTTCCAACTTTTTAAACTTTGACGAAAATGACTAGAACTTAAGAAAGTTAAAGGACCTTATATTATCAAAAAATTTGGCACTATACTAAAAATTGTAAGTGAGATGTAGTTTATCGCAAAACCAAGGTCGTCTTTGATGAGGATTGATTTGGTCGATTTTATTTTGTAAACTGGGGTAGTTGTAAAAAAATTATGTTTAAGGCTTAATTTTTCTTTAATTCCAAGCCATAACTTTACTTTGATTCATTTTTTTATAGAACATTTCAGTACTTTCTTTTTCGCATCGATCATAATTATTATGACACAATACAACCAAAATTAAGAACGTCTTCCGTCAATAGCAAGAATTTTACTTATCGCAAACTGATCGATCTTACCTGTTTGTTGTCTTAGACATTACACACAAAAAAACTATATAAAATTAACTATTTAATAGTGAAGTCTGCCACAACCCATAAAAAATAGAAAATGCCCAACATAATAGTAATTCACCCATAAAATAGTAGGGTACGCGAAAAAATTGTATTTCAACTTTTTGCTAAATACTATTTAGACCAAAAAAAATAAGACAACAAAAAAATAAAAATTCAGAAAATAGTGAAGTACATTTTTTCTATGTTGATTTTACATTGTTTTTTTTTTGTGTGTAGCTCTCTGACATTACATTTCTAGAAAAGAAACGGTACGAAATATATATTACACTGATGACTATTTTCTTGGTTATAAGGAGACGAAGTTTTCTTTATTCGCCCGTAAAATGAATACATACCCTATATTCTTATCTATTTCTTATCTATTTCCTTTGTTACTTGTTCGATCTTTTACGTTTCAGGTAGCATACATATGTGTTAGTATAGATTTAAACTATCCACAGACAGTTATGCCAAATTAATTCAGCTTCCTTATCCCAAGATGCAGTTTTGCCCAGAAAATTTGAAACAAATAGATTTCCACTTATTTCGGTAGAATTTTTCAATTTAATGTAACTTTTAGTCTGTTTTTACCGATTTTGGTCGTAAGAACTTTTTAATTTAATTGGTAATCTAAAGTCCCTTAACTGTTCTGTACACAAGATATAGCGCGGGCACAAAAATTGTTTGTAAATTTCAGCTTCGTATAGAATTTTGACGATTTTACAAAAGTTTTTATATAGTTTATACACCTTGATGTGTTTGTTGTGAACATAATATTACTACTCCTAAATATTTAAAAAGGTACCTACTGTTGCGTATGGGCCTCAACTATCTTTTCATATGTTTTAGGATTAAAAGGCTTCATCATCCAATAAACATATCGCACAAAAATGCTCTGATATAAACAGATATATACCCTCAAACGAATTTCGTGTTAATAAAAATATATATTACACATGATTTCTATTAAAATTTATCATTTTTGACATGAATATTGTAATATACTTGCTGCAAAATAAATTATAATAACAATGCAAAGTATAATGGTAGATTAGTATGTATAAATGTACTGACTTAAATCATTGTCTTATAGGGAATCCGATGTGTATTTATAAAATAAGCAGAGTGAAACAATAAAATAAAATGAATTATTTCAATACATATTTGCTTAATAATTATCGGATCAAACAATTCAATTTTTGTTAGTTCCGTAAGACTCTATATATTTTGCAAGGGTATATATATAAGAATGTCGTACTAACTCTGGAAACGAAACGTTGCACCAGTCTTACTACTTGTATTCTCTAAGTAACATTTATATAATAATTATGATATTTAAATCTATGTGTGTGTATACGTGCGTGTAATATATTTGAACAAATATACAATTGTAAACTGTGTAAAATTGTCTTTTTTGTAAAAAAAAAACATTTAGATAGTAGGGACACTAGCTCTGACCCTTAGTCCGTCGGTTTTTACGCAGACACTTTTCTTAGTTTTTAAGCCATCGGAATGAAACTTTGCCAAATATATCTATTTATAAATATCCAAATTTATCTATAGCTCCCTTAAAAAATTGATACAGTTAATTGGAAACAAATCATAGCTTCAGTGTTATTCGAAGTATTACCTTACCCTCTTAAGAATATTATTCGTAAAATATTTGTTTATTTCGAATTAAAATAACATCGTACGACTGTATCATATAACTGTCATAGGAACAATCGGAAAATCTGGGATATCACTTTTTTACCCCTTACAGGTAGAGTAAACGGGTATATTGTATTCGTCGAAAATGTCCGGACCACCTGTCTGAATGAACGCTGAGATCTCGGAAACTACAAAAGCCAGAAAATTAATATTTACCACACCGAATCTTGGGGTTCATACGCAGCGCAAGTTTGTTTCATCCGAGGGCCACACCCACTCTAACGCCTCAGTCGCCTTAAAGGACCTCAACAACATCCTGGCGCCCACATCTTTACAGATTTTGTAAAATGTAAATGCATATATTTTAAATCGGACCTCTTATTAAAAAGTTATGACTAAATAATAAATTGTCCGGTAGATGGCGCCAAGCGACTGCTTAGTTTGCCCTTCTTGCGATTTCTTGTTTTAGCTGGATAAAGGATATTTTATAGTCGGGGGACGACAATTTAATATTTCTGAATTTTGCATTAAAATTGTATAAAAATCGGATATTATATACAAAGCTGCCATAGAAAGGATCGAAAAATTAAGTAATGTAACATATAAGCAGTTGATTTAATTTAACTATTTTTGTTATTAAATAGATATGTTCTGTAAGGGTAAATAAACTTTGGCTTGCCGAAGCTAGCTTCCTATCCTGTTGATCATATTTTTTATACACCCTGGTAGAGTAAAGGGGTATTCGGTGGAAAGTATGTAAGATTTAGAAGGAAGCGAATCCGACCCTATAAAGTATACATATTCATGATCAGGATCACTTGTCGAGCTGATATAACCATAACCCAAGCTACCAAGCTACAAAAGATAGAGTGTTGGGATTCAAAGTACAGATGCTAGGGGTTTCTACGCAACGCAAGTTTGCTGCTGCCAGGGCGTACTCTTTTATAGGCTCACGCTTTATAGGCACTAGTAGAATCTGTGTAAAAGATTTGTTTGAATGTCCGATTCGCAAATTATTTGGCATGCTGAAATTAATTAAAATTACAGAATTTACTTACATTTAACGTTTTTGTTTTATTATTTCAGTCTAAACACCTGGTTACCGTTTTCTATGCTGATTTCAAGTCCACCTTTATTTAAAAAATGTAAAAAAAATGTTTCGAAGAGAACAAATTAAAAACAGAGTTTATCCATTGATGTACGATTTTATTAAATCCTCCTTAAGAACATCAGATACATCTGCATATTCTGAAATGTTACATTAATTTGTTCTAAATATAAATTTGAACCATACATATAATATATATACGCTTTTATTACATAAACCTGAAGGCTTTAGGGGAGGTGTGTTTATTTGGATGAGATGTTGGCGTAATTCATTTATTTGTGTCAAGTTCGTTGTAATTTTGTTCGATCAGATGTTATATATATATTCCTTCAATTCAAACATTTTTTACACAAACGGTATATTGTTAAAAAATTCTTTGCAATTACAATTTTTTTAAATACATTTTTTTGCTCGTTTTAAATTAAAAAATACAAAAATTGGAAATTAAGATACTATTTCTTGTTCATTAACTCAAAAACGAGTCATGTAATAATAATATTTTTTTTTATAGTATTCATCCACAATTTACTTTACTTTAATGCAATCTGAAAAAATTGGAATTTTTAATAACTATATGGTTTTTACTTATTTACAATGTCGATAAAAAGTTGTATGCGCTTGTATTATTTCTCTCTCAGTAAAGGGTTTTTTTTTTATACATTTGCAAGATTATAATTTCGGTCAGATGTTTATAAGGCAGCGCAGAATGTGTCCTTCATATAAAGTATACTCATATATTTTTGAACAGCATCACTTGACTGGATCGCTCATTTTGAAAAATATCAAAAATTGTATTTTGATTTTGTTCTTTTTAATCAGAACATATGCAAAATAATGTTTATAACTTCGTTGTTTTTGACGTCCTTTTTGGTTAGTTTTCTGCATATATTAAATGTATAATTTTTGTAATAACTGCAAGAATATAAAACATTTGTTTTCCGAACAAAAGACAAATTAAATAATATCATTAAGTTGTATAAAATACATCACTAGAATGAAAAAACAAATATATGCAATCGTTTTACGGCTCAGCTTTTATTTAATTTTTTTTGTGCGTTAAACAGAAAAAATTAATATTCCACTTTATTTTTTTTCCAAAGAAATTAATTTTTTTTTTTTTTTATATGATTTTCGTATAAATCTAGAGAAATAATAGCATCATGCCACAGTAAAGATGGTAAAAACTTTTCATAGGAAATCTTTTTTTTTTTGCTTTATTGTAGTAATACTTCTGTTTTTAATTAGTATAATGGAAATAAGGTTAGTTATCTATACGTATGAGATCTCCGAAACTTTAAGCGCTGACCATATATCATGTAGTTGCACGGCTCACGTTTATTAATAAAAATAAAAAATATCTATAATCCAAAAATTAGTTTTTATTATATTCAACGAAATGTATGCTGTTTTTATATGTACATTTTATTATCGGAGAAATACACAAATAAAAATTAGTATATTAAAACTCTTAGTAGATACGTAATTAACAAATTAGAAGACTTGCTTACGAAAAGTCGATGTGAATTTTTGTCTTTAACTTACTAAAAAGCGTGTAAGAACTAAGAACTAAAAACTAAAAAACCCGGAGTTTGTATTTATTCAGTGACAACAGTATCAATAAAAATGGTCATACCTAAAATGATTTTGCATTTAATGTCGTTTTAAAATCCAGTTTATTCATAATGTTTTGATGGCTAACGCTTTGTTCTATGAATCTATGAATCTGCAATAAACTCGATACCGTTTGACCTGTGCCTCTTTATATTACATGTAAATCCCGCTGGCTCGCGTTGGGACTACCAAATGATACCGATTTGCCTGGAATACGACCTTGGCCTATGACAACATCTACATCCTTCCCCGCCCCCACGTTCATGTTTAAATATCTTGATGAAGAGCACATTGTCTGACTATTCAAAGTAGGTGGGTTATTGTTGCTATTTGTAGTTTGGATAGTAACAACCGAATGCGCTTTTTGGTGTTGATGCTTTTCCTCAACTGCATGTGCGGCAGCGATTGCAGCGGCAGTTGCCTTTGATAACAGATCTGATGGCAAATTAAAGATTGACGATCACTGAAGACGTGGCCAGTAATTACTTCCCGTAAGGTCGGATACATTTTGTGTTGAAATCTGGACAGGCACCGAAACGCCTGCAGAAATTACACCTGCAAAATATATAATGGTATATATAGCCCAGAAAATACTATTCTAGAAAATGCAAACCTTTACCTGTATTTGATGATGACATGGGACTGTTGGCATAAACACCATGCTGAGGTGGCTGTTGGTGCGCAGCCGCAGGATTGCAAGCTGTATTTCTGTGGTGGGGTGGTACATAGGGAGATCCAAGTGATAAAGGATCGTGAAACATGTATGGATAGGCGTCTCGTTGCTGTAAGCACGACGGGGTCATCGATCCCAATGATGAGCTATTGTATAATGAATAAAAATAAAATACTTTTTAATATTTTTTCAGACGTAAAATGATTTCGTTTTAAACAGGAGAGAACCCTATAGTCGAGTGCCTCGACTTTCAAATAACCGTTGCTCATCTTAAGCAAGCAGTGGCTTGCAGAGCCAACCAAGCAGTCGATTGAAAGTGGCGGCATCTACGTGGCGAACAATACATTATTCTCATATATATATATATATAATGGACGTTGATGCACTACGAGCAGTACAATCAAGTGGCCCAACGACACCAAGCACGTGCTTGTGACGGCATCAATTTGGGCAAAAATACGGGTAAAACAAATTAGGACGGGACATATGTATGTATAATGAAAATAAATAAAGAGGCCGAAGTGCAAATGAAATGATAAAGGATATTATAATTATTACATAGAAGGCGACAACAATTTGATGTACACCGTGGCAAATTAAGCGGATGATGATTTCGTTAGTATAACGGGAACATTAAAAGTTATAACTTTTTATTGAGTTGTCCAATTTAAAAAACCTAGGTTTGGGTAGGTATTAATAAACAAAACAAAATGGCGTATTAATTAGTATTAAATATGTGCTTTCAGGAATAGGAATCTTACTTGTAATTTTCGGCCATTGTTGCTATGGGTTGCGGGATAGATGAGTACATGGTGTTGAAACCAGTGTTCAAAGGTAGCCGCGGTGCGACTGCCTGAAGTGGTGGACTTTCGGAGCTGGTATGTGCTGCATTAGCGTCTCCACCCAGAACCTATTAAATACATTAAATGAAAACTTATTTAAATCACCAAAAAACCTTCTTACAGTTGGTCCATTTGGTGTTTCCGGTAGGGTATTGCTAATTATAGCCGATGATGTTCGTTCCGAACCGTTGATTGTTGAGCTGGGAATGCCGGGTGTTGAATTATTCGACGTTGCTACAGAGGAAGATACTGCAGTTCCTGAAGGATTATTCGCCGTGGTGGTTCTACCACTGCCACCCACGTTATCAGCCGACCGCCTCTGAGTTCGCATTTTTTCTTCCCGACGCCATTTGGCTCGACGGTTTGAAAACCAAACCTGTTATAAATATTCCACGATAGAATTTATTAATTTGTATACTCTTGGATGGTAAAGTGAGCTTGGACTATAGAAGAAAACAGAAATAAACTTAAAAATTAAAAATCGGAACCAGAGGTTTAGAAAACAACCATAATGGGTAGTTATAGTTATACTAACACGGGAAATCATAATACTCGGTCTGTTAAAAAGAAAAAAAAAACTTTATTTACCTCTGGGTACTGAAATTAAAAAATTTAGCGCAGTTATCTTGAAACAGTGTTTTTCAAAATATTATTTTATTAAACAAAAAATTGATTCGTTTTACCTCGAAAAATCATTTCTGTTGTCCTTGGGCTGGGTTTATATTACGTATTCAGCGATTTTTATGTAATGTAAAGATGTTACACAGGAACACAAAATTAAACTTTGTGAGATTTCCACAAACCATTTCTAGTTTTCCATGATATTTAGGTTCTCCTGAGTAAAAGTCCCATACAAAATTATTTCCCATCACCTACAGGTTCCGCGGTATAGCTAAGAATACAAAAAACCGATGTTTTCCGACATTTTTAATTGCTCATTTTGGTCAATCAATATGTATTGAAGAAACGAATACACATTCCTTTTCCCGTTAATCTAGCCTCAAAACTGTGGGTGCCACAGTTTTTCGCGGTTTGTGGGCGTTAGAGGGGGCGTGGCACATCGGCGTGAAAAACTTGCGCTGCGTATTAACCCCTAGAATCTGCAAGCCAAATCTCAATCTTCTAGCTTTTATAGTTTCCGAGATCTCAGCGTTCATACAGACGGGTGCCACAGTTTTTCGCGGTTTGTGGGCGTTAGAGGGGGCGTGGCACATCGGCGTGAAAAACTTGCGCTGCGTATTAACCCCTAGAATCTGCATGCCAAATCTCAATCTTCTATCTTTTATAGTTTCCGAGATCTCAGCGTTCAAACAGACGGACAGACAGACGGACGGACAGACGGACATGGCTAGATCGGCTAGTGATCCTGATCAAGAATATATATATTTTATATGGTCGGAAACGCTTCCTTCTACCTGTTGCATACTTTTGCACGAATCTAATATATAAACCATTGCCCATGTCTCTGGAATTTGACACCAAAGTTGAAACTCCCAAAATTTTCACAATTTCTCTGATGAAAAAACAATTCTAAAAATTAAATCTTGAATGAAACTAATTTTTATTATATATTGTATGATTTAATTTCGGTTTACGGCATTTTTATGAGCACATCTTATTGGATTTATCATACCAATAAAACATTTTTTTTTGGTTTTTTTATCTACTCCTAAAGGTTGTAAAATTTTAAAAAAGTCATGGCAACCTCTAGAATGAATAAATTAACTACGTTCACTGAACATAAATAGAAAAACATTCATCCTTACTCGCAATCTTAGGGTGCCTTTGACTTATTTGAAATTTTACAGCAAATAGGAGTAGATAATAAAATAAAAAAAACGGTTTTATTCGTTTAATAAATCCAATAATATATCCTCATAAAAACGCCTTAAACCGAAATTTAAGCATACAATGAAAAATAGATTTAATGAATAATAAAAATTAGTTTTATTCAAGATTTAATTTTTATAATTGTTTTTTCATCAGAAAAATGATGAAAATTTTGGGAGTTTCAACTTTGCCGACTTATTCCAAAGACAATGGCCATGGTCATGAAAAACACAAAATGGATCGTGGAATTTTTAGCTGTGTACCTGTGTAATCAATTCTACATACAAAAGACACTTTTGCACAGGAGTAATCAATTGCCTGACACCAACCCTTCCCAGGTGATTACGTAATATATGGACAGCCCCTTAGAGTAGAAAATAAAAGACTTAGCTCTTTTTCAGTTCAAAAGAAGAGTAGTGTTATATACAATTTAATAAGAGAAAACGTTATCTTTGAAAACTTGTACTAAAATATACCCGTTACTCAGCTAAAGTTAGTGCAAAAAAGATGGAGATATGTAAGATGCGGCCTCCAAGGGCAAATGGGTACATAATAAAGATTAAATGCAATGGACTTATTCGAAGACATTGTACGGCTCATTCATTAGAGCATTCCGACAATCAAACAACAAAATTATCTAAACTAGTTAGGTCTTCTCACAGAAAATGTTTGCAAGGGAAAAACAATTTTTTAATTCTTATGTAAAATACATTTTTATACCCTTGCAGAGGGTATTATGATTTCAGTCAGAAGTTTGCAACGCAGTGAAGGAGACGTTTCCGACCCTATAAAGTATATATATTCTTGGTCAGGATCACTAGCCGAGTCGATCTAGCCATGTCCGTCCGTCTGTCCGTCCGTTTCTACGCAAACTAGTCCCTCAGTTTTTAAGCTATCGAGCTGAAACTTTACCAAAAGTCGTCTTTCTGTTGCAGGTAGTATATAAGTCGGTGCCGGCCGGATCGGACAACTATATCTTATAGCTCCCATAATTGAAAAAAAATTATAACTTATGTGTTTTTTGACATATTACCTTGCGCACTTGGATATATAATTTTTTTAACTGTTCTGAATTTTGAATTAAATTTTAGAAAAATCGGACTATATCATATAGCTCCCATAGGAACGATCGGAAAACTAAAGGGAAATTAATAGGAACAAAATTATAGCTTTGTTAATTTTTATTGAATTCTCTTCTACTTTGGAACATAAGTTTATTTTATTATTTTAGAATTTCGAATTAAATTTTACATAAATTGGATGACAATATTATATAGCTGCCATAGGAAGGATCGATCAATTAATGTCAAAATACTCCGTAGACTGCTATAATTTTGTTTGTTGCAAATCGACATTTAACATTTGTGTAATTTCAAATAGAATAGGAACGATCTGCAAGGGTATATAAACTTCGGCTGGCCGAAGTTAGCTTCCATTCTTGTTTTCACATTCCTTATATTCAAAGTTGGCCAACCTCAGTGTATAATTTATTAGGCAACGTTATAGGGTGACCTAACCTAACCTAATGTTAAATAATGTTAATATTAAAAAATATATATATTAAAAAAAACCATAAAAAAAATGTGCTTTAAAAAAATTGCAAAAAAATTTATCTATACAAAATGTATGACATATTGACATGACACCCCTAGGTCCAGCTCTATCAGGGACTACCATCGTCCTTTTTATTGCATTTTTAATAAATTATTTTGTAAACTAGTGTTTTCATATCATAGTAGGTCAGGAAAGTAAGTTTCTATAATACATTGGTTTATTGAAAAAGGAAAACCAACAGTCCTAATGAACCTATTACTTTGGTCACGGTGAACTGAAACTCTAGTGAGTACAAAGGGGTGAAAAAGGATTACAATGCTTTTATGCTTTAATATTTTCCACTGTGACATTTATTGCTCAGCGTTATTGTTGAAGCTCCCACTCCAGCTGACATGTTCCCCTTAGGTCCTTCAAACTTGGTACATCCTGATTCGCCCCCGTTATTACTACTCAATGAGAAAAATTGCAAGGAGTTTCAAGTATTTTTACAGTCAAATTGTTTTTATTCACTTAAACAAATAATCAAGAGCGTAACGATGAATATTTCATCTCGCTCTGACGACAAAAACGTTTTGTAATAAACAACACAGTAGCCATAGGGGTGAATAGTAAGTTTGAGGGGTGACTTCTAAACCATCCGTTCCGTAGCTTACACTTGACTCCTGGAGTTAAAATGCTTCGCAATTACGTTACAACCTACACGTACAAAAATCACGTGGCGGGTTAAATTATTAGGATTTAGACGTATCAAAGAGCACTTATAAACGTAAAAAATAACAAGTATTCCCTTGTTTCCTAGCGTATAAGGAAGAATCTTTTCAATTCATTTTTTTTACAATTTAAAAAAATGTATTTTTCAATAAAAAATGTTTTTATGGTTACTGAAAAGTAGGATGGCTTTTATTGCGTGGACGTGAAGGAAGTTCTTTGGAAAAGTGACATGTAGATAGCCTAGGACCGGAGAGACATGGCTAAATGAACTAGTCAAGTAGTGCTGTTCGGAAACGTAATGTAACTTCAGCGCATTCTAAGCTTCTGACTGAATTTAATGCCACCTCCAAGAGTTGTATCGGTAAGCTCGACAAAGAGGTATTCAAGCAAATATTCTAGAACCAACTTCATACAAAATTTAAAAAAATTAACATTGTTATTTTTCCCTATAAACAATAGAATGGTAAATATGAGAGTCTTACTTCTAAAAATGATTTATCACAAATTACTTCAAATGCCAAATATATTAAAGTTTAAATCGATTTAATAAGTTTAAAAATTTGGTAAATATTACGCGAAACTGAATCTTGAAAAAATAGAACTACAAACTGAATATAATTAAACAAAACTGAAAGACAAACCTGAATACGTGCCTCTGGCAAACCAATTTTATCTGCAAGTCTTTCGCGCGCAAAAACATCCGGATAGTGCGTTCGTTCAAATTCTGTAATGCACGTCAAATAAAGGTTCAGTTACAATATATATTTAAAATGTTTATAAATTTGTTATCACAAATTTTTAGCCAACAATTTTGAATAGTGTTTTGTTAACAAAATAAAAATACAAAAAAAGCGTTTAAGTTACTGCATTCACCGACTATGAGACACACTCTACTCATTAAAGATATGTTCATCTTATCAAAACAATTCGTGTACGGCAATTTTCCTTAAAACGGTTTCTGACGGTTAGGCACACATAACGCAAATCTTTTACGCCGAAAGGGATGCTTTATTATTAAAAATGTGGCTGCCATGATTTTCAAGCTTAGTTTCCGATATTTAGTGATGCTGATTTGGAATATATATAATTTATTGGGTTATGTTGCCTACTTTTTATTTGATAACTCGCTTTTTCTTCACCTACATTGGATGTTGATCTGGATATACGCACCACTTTTTCCCAGGGTTTGAAATTTGTTAGTTACAAAATAAAGTAAGCAAAGAAATTGTCAGTAGCAAGAAACCTGTCGCAATGTTATCTATCTATCCTTTTATTGCTTTAAATTTCTTGATCAGCCGAAGAAAAAATTAAGAAAATATATTTCGGTATTTTATGATAAGGAATATTAAGATGGCATAAACTAAATTATTTATTATATTATTAAATAATTATTATTATTTATAAGTTATTTTTTATAAATTTCTGAAAACGTTACCATTAGACATCTGAATATATGCAAAATAAAAAAAAAACAAGAAGGGAAGCTAACTTCGGCCAGCCGAAGTTTATATACCCTTGCAGTTAATTCCTATTTAATTACAAATTACAAAATTCTGAATTTAGATTTGCAACAAACCAAATTATAGCAATTTTCGTATCATTTTGACAATAATTGATTGATCATTCCTATGGCAGCTATATAATATAGTGGTCCGATTTATGTTAAATTTAATTCGAAATTCTTAAATAATAAAAGTAAATTTATATTCCAGAGTAGAAGAGAATACAATAAAAACTAACAAAGCTATAATTTTATTTCTATTAATTTCCCTTTAGTTTTCCGATCGTTCCTATGGGAGCTATATGATATAGTTGTCCGATTTTTCTAAAATTTTATTCGAAATTCGGCACAGTTAAAAAAATTATATTCCCAAGATTAGAAGGTAATATGTCGAAAAACACCGAAGATATAATTTTTTTTCCATTATTTTTCCGATTATTCCTATGGGAGCTATAAGATATAGTTATCCGATCCGGCCGGTTCCGACTTATATACTACCTGCAATAGAAAGACGACTTTTGGTAAAGTTTCATCTCGATAGCTTTAAAACTGAGGGACTAGTTTGCGTAGAAACGGACGGACGGACGGACAGACGGACGGACAGACGGACAGACGGACAGACGGACAGACGGACATGGCTAGATCGACTCGTCTAGTCATGCTGATCAAGAATATATATACTTTATTGGGTCGGAAACGTCTCCTTCACTGCGTTGCAAACTTCTGACTGAAATCATTATACCCTCTGCAAGGGTATAATGACAGTTTAAAACAAGGAAAAAAATTTAGTTACATATCCCAATTAAAATTACAATTAAAATTTCGTCATTCCTTATTGTAAAAGGGAATAGAAAACATCCAAATACAGCTAATTTTTAGGTTTTTTAATTTTAAAAAATTAGGCTTAAGAGATAAATAAATGAAACAAAATTTATTTGACAGTTAAAAGTTCCCTTTATCCAAATAATTTTTGTTAAAATTTATGATTAATAGATTAGAAGGAGAAAAGCGGACTTGAAGTTAAATGTGCTAAGTGTGCCAACATCAAAGTTCGGCACTATATATATTCTTGATCAGCATCACTAGACGAATCGATCTAGTCGTCCGTCTGGCTGTTTGTTTCTACGCAAAGTAGTCTCTCAGTTTTGAAGGTATTGGGATTAAACTTTCCTAAAAGTCTTCTTCCTATTGCAGGTAGTATAAAAGTTGAAACCGGCCGGATCGGAATAGTACAAACAAGTTATAGCTTTGGTGTTTTTAATAGAATACCTCCTTTTCTTGGGAATATCATTTTTAAATTTTATCTGAATTTGGAATTAAATTAAAAAACAAATTGGACGACTATATAGTATAGAAAGTTCAAGGGCATTCTTTTACCTGTAAAATGAGTATTTGATGACCAAATTCGGTTTATCAGAACTCGAAATAGAAAATAAAAAAATGCCAAAAACGTTTTTTACACTTAAAAAAAAACTGTACCATACAAAAAATTAAAAGTGCCCTTTTCTTACTCTGAGAGGTGTACCTTACCCGAAAATCATAGTTTCATGAAGTGCGTTTTTTGTAAACTGGTGTTATTGTCAACAAAATTATAATTTGTTTGCTTGTAAATGTTGTAATTTGTCATTTAATAGTAATAATCAGCAAGGCTATATAAACTTCTACTGGCCGAAGTTAGCTTCCTTTCTAGTTTGCTACGCACGTAAATCTATTAAATGGGCAGGTTTGTGTTATAAATTACAGTATTTTTATAGAGTTTCTGTTTCCAAACACATTTTTTTAAATATATAAAGTTAATCAAGACACCAAGCTTCCATTGGTTTGTTTGTCATTTTGTTTTTGCCTCCTTAAAAAGATAGTAAATCATGTGCGGGTATCTCAAAGTGGTGTCACTCAAAAAAATGTAAAATTATGGTAAAAATGTTTTTATATAAAATATGCTCCAACACCAGTATTAAAAATAAATAAACTTTTTCATAACTTTTAAATGATTAAAAAAAGGTACACTTTTACTTTTGTTTTAAATATTTGTTACCTTTTTCTAGACTGTCAATTTGCTCATTAGAGAATGAAGTCCTATTGCGCTGTAACTTCCTTTTCAGCCTCAAACGCATTTGAGAATCCTCGTCGCCAGATGAATTATGTTCAGAATTGCCATCCGATGTACTATCGTGAGAGTTGGGGTGGGAAACGTCGGCTGAATATTGTAAGTCTGAAACAAAAATTACAAATAAAATAACACTTTAACAGACAGTCAATAAGGCAAAAAATTAAAAGTTCTACCAATAAACATGAAGGTTTGGAAGTCTATAGGAGACTTACGCAAAAACTTTTTAAATTTGAAGTAATCGATTTTATACCTTTTATACCTTGGTTTCAGTCAGAAGTTTACCGATTATATAAAGAATATATTTTTATTCTTGACTAGACTGGTGGTGGGTAAGATGAAACATACCCAAATGACTTCTTTCTATTACAGGTAGTATTTAAGTCGGAACATGCAGTATCGGATAATTATATCTTATTGCTTCTAAAAGAATAATCTTAATGATATTAAAAGAAATAAAATTCTAAAATGTATACGTTGTTACTTGAGTTTTTTTTTGAGATTTTAGTAAAGACGATATGAGTATGCAAGACTAGAAACTACTCATGCGAATATCGAATTGACCGCGACGTGTTTTTATACCTGTTACTCGAAGAGTAAAAATACAATATATTCGGGGAAAAGTGTGTAACAGGTAGAAGGAAGCGCTTCCGACCCTATAAACTATATATATTCTTGATCAGGATCACTAGCCCTGTCCGTCCGTGTAAAGGCTAAGATCTCGGAAACTATAAGAGCTAGAGAGTTGGGACTTGAAATACAGATTCTAGGGGTTCCTACACACAAAAAAAGCACGTTCCCGTAAATTCGATATGGCCAATGTAAATGGCATGTTATTCATACCCACATCGTTTTTACATGAAACACTCATCAAATTTACATTATTAAGGTCATTTTGCCGAATTTTCTATCTCGGAGACTCCCTCACTTCGAAAAAGAGAGCAATACCCCATATGGAGAGCAAAATGACGTGAGTTGAAACGAGAAAGACAGATTCGAAATTCGAACTGGCGTACTTCGAACATGATGTTTACATTTCGGCCATATCAATTTTACATGGGTCCATATCAAGTTAAATTTGATCTTAAAAAATGTGAAATTGACCTACACTGATAGAAAAAACGTAGTAAATCCAAAGATTTCATATTCAATCCAAATATTTTTCGCTTTGATTTTCATCCATTGCGGTTTTTATTAAATTTAAATATGTGCATATTAACTTTTTTTTTCAATATTAAATTTAAATATGGAAATATTTACTTTTAAGTATAGAAATATATTGATTTGAATGCTATTGTAAGCATTCTGTCACGAAGGAAAAAAAATGGGCATGGCTCAGGCGCTAAGTGTGCTTGTTCTGATACTATTTTGTGCTCGGGGGTATGAGGTTCGAATCCCGCTCAGGAAACAACTAATTTTTTTCTTTTTTATTAATTAATGTAACAACTTTTTTAATACATTATTGTTTTTCAAATTGTTATAGAAATGTTAGATATGCATCTTAAAAACTTTTTACTTACTCTGCCTCAGCTGGGTTTCGAACCGGGTCCTCCCGCGTTAGAGGTGACGCCTTACCAATTGGGTTTTCGCACCATGTTTCGCGGGAGTGCATAAGTTTAACTTAAATGTTAAGTTAACACGTTCGCGAAAATTTAAAACATTCTACAACTTAAAGTGGAACATCTTCCAAATGCAAATTTTACTTAACTTACTTTAATTTGTTAAAAGGCATTTTGTCAAGTAATCAATTCTAAAATGTTTTATATTCAAATTAAAGGTGTTCATATTTCGGATAAATTGCTAAAGTTTTCAATCTAAATATGTAAAATTTTTAATTTGAATACGTTTTTTTTTAATTCTGAAAATATTAACGACTTTCTTGGATTTAAATATTTAGTATTAAACTAAGCATTTTAATATGTTTCGTATTTAATACCATGTTATTTGTATTAAATTTAAATACGAAATAGGAGATTTTTGATTCAATAGGCAGATATTTAAATTTACTATTCCATTTGTTTATCAGTGTACGTTTCGTATCGATTTTTTTTGTGTGCAGTTACTCGTAGAATAAAAGGGTACATTAGATTCGTCCAAAAGTATGTAACAGGTAGAAGGAAGCGTTTCCGACCATATAAAGTATATATATTCTTGATCTGGATCATTAGCCGAGTCGATCTAGCCATGTCCGTCTGTCTGTTCGTCTGTCCGTCCGTCCGAGTGAAAGGGCTTATTAGATTCGTGCAAAAGTATGTAATAGGTAGAAGGAAGCGTATCCGACCATATAAGATATATATATTCTTGATCAGGATCACCAGCCGAATCGATCTAGCCATGTCCATCTGTCCGTCTGTCGTCCGTGCGTTCGTCCGTATGAACGATTGGGACTTAAAATGCAGATTCTAGGAGTTAATACGCAGAGCAAGCTTTTCACGCCGATGTGTAATTTATTTTTTTTTTCAGAATTTCGAATTAAATTTTACATAAATCGGATCGATAAATTAATGTCAATGCAATACGTAAGCTACTATAATTTTGTTTGTTGCAAATCTAAATTTAACATTTTTGTAATTTCAAATTGAATTGGAATGATCTGCAAGGGTATATAAACTTCGGCTGGCCGAAGTTAGCTTCCTTTCTTGTTCGTCACAAATGTTGATATCAAAACTTTTGTATGTTGAATGTGCGGTCGTTACTAGTTTTTTACCTCGTTAAGAGGTGCTTTTATTTGATATAAGATTTTGTTTAAACATTAGTCATATCAAATATATCTACTACTCTCTTATTTATTCTTTTGCTGTCATAGTATTTATTATTAGGGTTTTCATCTCGCTAAGCTAGCGGGTTTTTTTTTTCAAAAGTCGTAAACCAAAATACTCCTTTGTGGAACGGTTTAAAAGAATTTTAACGATTCTTTGACCCTAAAATACAGTTTAAATACCCACATACAAAATTCAATGCTTAGGCAGCGTTAGTTGTTTTGGGCTGGCAAAAGTGGCGATTTTCGTTTCTGAATAACTTTTAAACGTGACTTTTTACAGTAATGTGTTATATACCAAAAGGGCTATATATCTCAAGGGCTATACAGTTGAAAGTTTTAAAGAAAATGGTTAGGGCCGTTTTTGAAAAAATAAAAAAAGCAAAAAATAAAGTTTAAAAAAAAATTGTTTTGCGCATAACTTTTTAACTATTGCATTTACACAAATTACATTCAGGACGCGTTCATAGCATTTCACAATACCTTTTAAACGAGGTACAACACAAGTCTGTAGTAATTCAGCAGTTGCGGTCTTCTGAATTTTATCTATTTATAGCCGTTAAACTAGCTGGTTTTTCCAAAAGTGGCAGAACTAAAGTTTCTTATATCGAGCTGTTGAGCACCATATCAAAATTTTCAGGGCTTTAAAATCATGTTTTGGACAAACTGACAAACAGAATTAAATTTTCATTTTGGGAAGAAGAAGAAAATCTTGTTTTCGGTATAACTTTTGAACGGAGTGATTTTCTGATATGACCCCTTATATTAAGCGCATTTTCAGTAAGAATACAACGAGCCAATTATCCCCACCGGCCCCCAAAATTTCACTTTTACCGCTCTCTCTCCCAATCCAATTGATTTTCTTGAGGTTTTGGTATGTAATCCTTTAAGTTTTAGGAATACCTTTTAATTGCCGTAAACTGCCGTCCAAAGTGATATCTAATGTCTAAATAATACGAAAAGTGCTATAATTTTGCTGCAACATACATATGCAAGTAAATCTAAATTAAATTTTTTTTTGTAATTTGTAATTGAATAGAAATTATCTGCAAGGGTATATAAACTTTGGACGAAGTTAGCTGGCTGAAGCTAGCTTCAATATACAATTTACCCTTTTACACATTAAAAGTAAGACAATTTAAAAGAATACTCTTTTTTTAGCATTACTAGTGTATACGAATAACACAACAAATTTCTTAGTCCAGCGTGGGGTACTTCCTAAATATTCTTTGTTTAATTTTTCAGAAATATTTGTTTTTGAAGTTGGTTGAAGTTGCAATCATGACACAGGAACGACATTAGATTAAATTGAATGATATAAAGGGGACGGTGGATGTTTACTGGCAATGAAGACATATGTTAGCACAATTTATTGATTGAAGAAGAACAATTCAACAGTTCAGAAGCTGGGACAAAATAAATGCATCAATAGACCTAATACTTAATAGCAAATAACAAATGACCAACAAATTAACTATTTGTTTGCCCTGATGTTTGATCATCTGTGACAAAATACTTGCAATTGTTTGATTGCTATGACTAAAGGGGGTGGAATTTTATTTAGCGAAGGACCTTTTATAATAGTGACGAGGGAAATTTTAGCATTGACAATATTACCCCTCCGCTGAGCAGCCTCAGGATAGCCTCAGCAGCCTCATCTAGTTTCATAATTAGTCTAAATTTTATAAAATCGTTTAACCTTCATTTTATTTATATAATTATAGTATGGTATTAAGATTTGTTTAGGAGAAACTAATGATTAATATTACTGAATGTATCAGTGTAACCGGGACCGCACCCTCAACAAACAAATCTGGTGATATCAACTTTTGTAACGGCCGCATCGCACGCAACCACACTTGGAAGTCTTTCAAAAGTCGAACCTTCAGAAAATGTGAAACTCTGGAACATCTTTTATGCAATTGTCCGGCAGTTACTAGCAAGAAGAAAATACCTCGGTACTCGAGTACTGGACTCGCTAGTAGACGCCTTCAGCAGGGATCGTCCCGTGAGGGCCGTACGGGTTAGGCTAACTTAACTTTTGTAACGAAAAATTGAATCTACTCTCCACTAAATGAATACACTCCTCTTTTTTTAATTCGCCCCGATTCAGACAAATGTTTGGCCTTTTTGTATACACATGAAAAATTATTATTATTTATTATGTGTGCTGAATTAGAAAATTTTAGAGAGAGCATTAATAAAAAATGTTTGCAGCAAAATTTAATATCACAACTATTTTTTTTTTTTGCTTTAAACGGTTTAACCGTTTTTAAATCAATTTTATAAATCTAATAAGAAATTACTTTGTAGTCTTAAACTGTCGGTATTACTCTCAATAGCTTTATATATAAATTGACAAAAAAAGGAAAAGTTTACTAAAGTTTTAGAGAAAAATGCTATTCTTTTGAAAACTTACTTAGGGCGAAATCACATTTGCAGACCCCCATATAAATATAACCCATTTTTAAAGCAAGCGTAATATTTTTTGCAAGAAGAAAATACAATAGCTTTAAAGTTGTGATTAATTATGCAGATTTTAAGAGTGCCTGCGTAGCGTAACTTTATTTCAGCCGATTTTTATACAATCTACCACATACAAATCAGAAAATTTAGTCGGTACCGTCACTTTCTGTTTTAAATTCGTTAATAACGATCATAAAAAATCGCCTTACAATTCAGTAAAAAATATATTTTCCAAAAATATTTTTCAAAATTATCGTGCACTTTTAAAAAACTTTTTATCCTTTAGAAATTAAGACAAAATCGCCATTTAGAAAATTACTTTAATCGGTAGCGTAGGGGTCAGAGGCGTGCGGATTTTATGTTATGTTACAGGCGTAATATTTGTGTGCCTCTTTAACTTTATACCCGTTACTCGTAGAGTAAAAGAGTATATTGTATTCGTGCAAAAGTTTGTGACAGGTAAAAGGAAGCATTTCCGACCATATAAAGTACATACATATATTCGTGATCAGGATCACTACCCGAGTCGATCTAGCTATGTCCGTCAGTCCGCCTGACCGTTTGCATGAACGCTGAGATCTCGGAAACTATAAAAGCTAGAAGATTGGCACTTTGCATGCAAATTCTAGGGGTTAGTACGGAGCGCAAGTTTTTCACACCAATGTGCACCCCCCGCCTAACGCCCACAAACCGAAAAAAGCTGTGACGCCCACAGTTTTAGAAAAGGAATATATTTTCGTTTCTTAAATACCTATTGATTGACCAAAAAAATGTACCACTGAGACTGCTTGCTTTAGCTGAGTAAAAGTTGTAAGTGCAAGTTGTAAAATAAGGGGTTTGGAACCCGTGTGATACAAAGTAAGTTATTGTTTTCATATTTATCATTTGTAAATTATATAACAATTTCAGTAAATCTTATAAACCAAATATAAGTAAAGGAGAAATTAAGGTCTGAACGTCAAGGTTTTGTTTGTTTTAATCTCCGTAAAAATTGTATATTTACATTTTACATATTTACTTGCCTCTTTTTTGAACTTCGTCTCGATTGACTTGTCCAGATAAATTTGTTGGAGTTGACACAACCGAAGGTGTTGGCGGCAGGGCCAAATGTGCGGTCGTTGTATTGCTTGGATACCAGGCCCATCCGCCCGTTTGGCCGTTGAACATTCGGAGCTTTTCATAGACAGACTCATTTTGTTGCTGCGCTTGCTGCTCCTTCTGTGAGGCTAAGTTGCGCAAGACTCGGTTAATGGATGAAACCTGCAATTAATCCCATTTAACTACGTACAATAAAATACATAAACATAAACTTACATTCCTAAATAATAAAGATTATGAATAACATTAGAATTGATTTTTTTCGTCCGTACTGAAACATACATATGTACTTTGCAACCGAAACGCATGTACGTGTTGTATTCCGTTTGCGAGTACAAAAGCTGTGCTGGCAACCGTACAGAGAGGTACCACTCCTAAGGTATGGTATTCTGGGTAACGAACCCCAGTGGCAACCGAACGACGCTTTTAGAGGGGTTTAAATGACTGAACTACCAAAAACATTACCTACTTCATTCGGACTTCCCAAACAAACTCCGCCTGTGTACATCACTCCTTGGACCAACCCTTGCCACATACATTTTATGCCCCACGATTGGCTAACGCCTATTTCAGCCAATACGCTTCGGAGAGCGAGTGAGATATATATACAAACTTTCAGAGCCGAAGGGATTAGACTACTCTGGTTTACTCTCTATGTTATCGATTGTATACCTCATGCCGCAAAACATCATCATAGATACACAAATATTTTTCTTTTCTGCTAAAAACTTAAACTTAACAAGAAGGGAAGCTAACTTCGGCCAGCCGAGTTTACATACCCTTTAGATTTATTCGCGTATATATTGTGACATTATTCGATCGATTCTTCCTATGGCAGCTATATAATATAGTCGTCCGATTTATGTTAAAATTAATTCGAAATTCTAAAAAAATAATTAAATCAAGTTATACTCCAGAGTAGAAAAACCCACCATAAAAATTAACGGATCTGTAATTTTTTTCGATCGTTCTTATGGGAGCTATATTATGTTGTCGTCCGATTCTTCTAAAATTTAATCCGAAACTCAGAACAGTTTAAAAAATAATATTCCCAAGAACAAAAATAAATATGGCAAAAAACATTGAAGCAAATATTTGTTTTCAATTATTTTTCCGATTATTCTTATACTTATAAAAATTTCTTTCTAAATTTTAGAAATATCGCCTTTGAATCGGACAGCCTTTAAATTGAGAAAAAATATTTTTGTTTTTAGAAAATTCGCCCTTAAATATAGAAATACTTTTTTGATACAACATTTCAAGAAAAAAGTTTTCTTAAAAGTAGAAAAAATTAAATTGTCTACGTTTTTATTGGCGAAGTCGCCTTTAAAATAATTCCCAACCAGTTCTAGCTCTGCTTGAATAGTAACCATGACAGTGATTTCACTGCTGATAATTTTTTGGAATCTAAGCCGACAATTTAAGAAATATTCTTTCTTGGAACAAGAATAATTTATAAGTAATAAGTTAAATATTGTCATAGATAACAAAGTTAATGCGATTTTCTTAAATATTTTCCTACACTCAAAAAAAGTTCCTTTTAATTTTAGAAAACTAGCCTTTAAGTATACATTTTTTTCTTTCCTTTAAAAAAATCCTAATATATTTAGTACACTTTCCAAATGATTGGGCATCATAATTTTTTTTTCTATTAATTTCCCATTCATTTTCCGATCGTTCCTATGGGAGCTATATGAAATAGTAGTCCGATTTTTTAAAAATTGAATTCGAGTCTCAGAAATTATATTCCCAAGAGCAATAGGTAATATGTCAAAAAACACCGAAGCTATAATTTTTTTATTATCTTTCCGATTATTTCTATGGGAGCTAAAAGATATAGCTGTCCGATCCGGCGTATATTACACTTGCAATAGAAAGAAGAAACTTGTTTTTAAAAGTTTTGACTATTATGCAAAGTATTTCTTTGTGTACATGTGAACAGCGTCATTAGGAAACATGGAAAATGCCACTTTTACAGTCGACATAAGTGCCGGCACGTGCAACGGTCATGGGCCAAACGTTTTTTAGAAATTTGTTCTTCATTTAACACAAGCACATTGAGGTTGAGATGAAATATGGCTTTAATGAATTACTCGACCATTATATTTGTAAGGAAAAACATCAAAGAAGATCAAATAAACTGAACCAGCGATGGCAGATATGGTAAACCATCAGTCGAATTTTTCAAGAATGAGTCTACTGCATAAAGCGTTTTAAAATTAAAAACATATGTGGGGTTCCTTTTTTAATAATTTTAGAAATGTTGAAACAGCGTGTACGGAGCGCAAGGCCTGGATAATACGGGGTTTTGAAACTAAGGAATTAAGTAGAAGTAGACTTTGTAAAACACTTTTTATTTATTAACTTTAAGGCTGCATACTATTAACTATATATTTTATAAGTCTTTCTTGTCCCCAAAAATAATAATACCAGGAACCTAATCTCCCAGGTAAGGTATATTCCCTATCCTCGTGGATTTGTTGAAAAAGATACAAGTATGCCTTTGTTTACCTGGAAATGAAAATGTTTTCATTCGGCTTATACTATCGGAAAACGATATAACGCAGGAAACGGGACGAGTGTCGAAAATATCTTTTCCGTAATCCATTTTAAATAGGATGGATTGGTTTTGTTCTGAAATTATTTAATCCTTTGTGCGCCCTTGCTTATCTCGTTTGAATCTATTTTAGCTATTTCAAACGAAATCCTTTCAACCCTCCGCTGCCTTATACTGGTGGAATAATTTATTTCTTAATTCGGTACACTTAAATACTTTGAATTCGAAAAGTTAGCGTCTTATGTCTACTGTATCTTATTCTAAGTATAAGTTTAAAATGTCTTTAGCTATGTAGTGCCAAATAGTTGTTTTAGATTTGGTTGATAGCCATGTTAGGCCCTAAAAATTAAAAATTATTTTGAACTCCTTTCTGAAAATGTTATTTCTGTTCATTATTGTTTATTTCAGCTGGCAAATCTTGTACCGAACTAAGTATTATATTAAATAGTAAGTTGATGCTGATAAAATACATTTTCTTTTTACACCCTTGCAAAATCAAACAGTTTTGACATCAACTTTTGTGACAAAAATGTGTTATACAATCCATTAAATAAATACACCTTTTACAGTTGTCTTATTTGGCATAAAAGTTGATATAAGAACTTTTGTATGTTAAAGGTGCGATCGTACCTTGTTTTTTTTACCTCGTTAAGAGGTGTTTTTGTTTGATATCAGCAGTTTTAAAAGACGCAATTAATATTTCATATAAAACAAGAGAGAAAGATGTAGTCGAGTGTCTCGACTAGCAAATACCCGTTACTCAGTAAAGCAAGAAGTCGCAAGTAAGGCAAAGCAATCAGTCGCTGGAAAGTGGCTCCATTTGCTGGACAATTTATTATTTGCTCATAACTTTTTAATGAGTTGTCCGATTTAACAAATTTGTTTTATATTTTGATAGGTACTAAAATACCAAAGATTCTTTAATCACTTTTATTATTTCATTATTTTAAAACAATGTATGATGACTTTATTGACTTTTCCATTTTGCATAGTTGTCAGCATATTTTAATTTAATCAACTCAAATATCATGGATTGGGTATGGATTTTGCAAAATTTTTAAACGAATTTTTAAATTAATATTTTGATTTTTTAAAGACATACAACTTTTTTTTTAACTGAGAAAGCACTAATTTTACTTAAGCAGTCGCTATTTTTTTTATGGAAAAAGAGGGCTGTAAAACTGAAAACCAAATTTTGCAAAGAATTTCAGCGGAGACGAGGATTAACCCCTCCCTCCCCCCACACCCCTTCATGCATGTGTATTTATAATTTTTTGTAATACCTATAAATACGGAGTTGAATATCTTTATGCTGACAATGAAAGACTTACACTTGGAATGTTATCACTATTGCAAACTTGTTCGGAAAGCAATCTATCCCGTATTTCCCACGCAAATATGCTGGGACATTCCCGTTTATAATCAGCAATTTTTTGTACGACCGGGGTTGTGGCTACTCGTGGTTTTGAACCGCCTATCGCTCGAGGTTTAATTGATCCTGTTTCATAATATCTAAAAATAAAAGAAGAATTATTAAACGTTATTCGAAAATTTAAGAACAATTAGAATAAAAAACAAGAAGGGAAGCTAACTTCGGCTAGCCGAAGTTTATATACCCTTGCAGATCGTTCCTATTCTATTTGAAATTACAAAATTGTTAAATTTAGATTTGCAACAAACAAAATTATAGCAGTTTACGGATTATTTTGACATTAATTGATCGATCCTTCTTATGGCAGCTATACAATTTATGTTAAATTTAATTCGAAATTCTAAAATAATAAAATAAACTTATATTCCAAAGAAGAAGAGAATACAATAAAAACAAGAGGGAACGCTATAGTCGACTATCAAATACCCGTTACTCCGCTAAGGCAAGCAGTCTCAAGCAGGGTAAACCAAGCAGCTGCTTAAAAGTGGCGCCATCTACCGGACATTTCATTATTTGATTATAACTTTTTACTGAGAGGGAAGATTTAAAAAATTTCTACATTTCGGTAGGCATTAATAACCCAAACAAAATGGCGTTTATACTTTTGCTCTAGCTTTAAAACTGTGGGCACCACAGCTTTTCGCGGTTTGTGGTCGTTAGGGGGGAGGGGGGGTTTCCCACTTTGGTCTATCAATATGTATTGAAGAACCGATTACACATTCCTTTTCCCGTTAAAATAGCTTCAAAACTTGTGGGCGTTAGAGGGGGCGTGGCACATCGGCGTAAAACACTTGCGCTGCGTATTAACCCCTAGAATCTGCATGCCAAATCTCAATCTTCAAACTTTTATAGTTTCCGAGATCTCAGCGTTCATACAGACGGGGGCCACAGTTTTTCTCGGTTTGTGGGCGTTAGAGGGGCGTGGCACATCGGCGTAAAAAACTTGCGCTGCGTATTAACCCCTAGAATCGGAAACGTCTCCTTCATTGCGTTGCAAACTTGTGACTGAAATCCTAATAGCCTCTGCAAGGGTATAATTAACAAAGCTATTATTTTGTTACTATTAATTTCCCTTTAGTTATTCGACAGTTCCTACGGAAGCTATATAATATAGTCGTCCGATTTTATAAAATTTAAGTCCAAAATCAGAAGTATTAAAAAAAGTATATTCCCGAAAGTAGAAGGAAAAAGTATATTCCAAAGCTATAATTTGTTCCCTTTTTTTTCGATCCTTCTTATGGTAGCTATAAGATATAGTGCTCCGATCAGCTTCGTTCCGACTTATATACTACCTGCAAAAGAAAGAAAACTTTTAGGAAAGTTTCAGCCCGATAGCTTTAAAACTGAGAGACCAGCTTGCGTAGAAACGGACGGACGGACTGACGGACTGACGAACAGACGGACGGACGGACAAACGGACATAGGTCGGAAACTGCACTCATCGAAATTTTTACCCTAAATCGCCCTAAAAAACTGTCTTTTCCCCCGTGGATTTAGAAATTCGACCGCAAAAAGCAACCGCTGGCGATTAGACCGTGTACTTAGAAAAAATGTTCTAAAAATGCCTATTGAAATTTGGTTGAATTTAGGGTAATTTGATTTAAATTGAAAAAGATTTTTCTGTTTTTAGGGTGATTTGTCCTAAATTTATGGAGTATTTTTCTAAAAGTAGGCAAACGCCCTAAAAATGGGAAAAATTTTAAACAAAAAATCGTGTTTGAGCATGCCTAACTGAATTTGGGAAGCATGTCTCCCAATCGTATATATTTTTGGAACTGGGACTGGCTTTACTAAACAACACCGACGTTTAATATTATTATTAATATGCGTCGTTAAAGGGGCCCTACGTATACAGCAGAGCCGGTAGAACTGAATAATTATATTTGTAAATGAATTAGGGAAAATAATATAAGAAGAAAAAACAACTAACTTACTCTTGGTCACTGCGAGAATCGAGCCCACGACCTCTCGGTTTAGAGTCTAACATCCTACCGCTGCACCACAGTCCCAACGCGCAAGGCGACGTACAAACTCTGCACACATATTATGTTCTTGAGGTCTACGTTACAATTTTACTAAGGGCAACCAAACCTTAAATTTTTTTTGCTGACGAATGTGACACTTATGGCCGCCCGCATTTTAAACACAAAGTATGCTTTTAACTCAGAATTCCCATACGTTTTTAAATGTTTGAAGACTACTTTAATTTAAAATTCCGACAACAAAATTGCCTCAGTATTGTAATCTAAAAAAAACAAGAGGGAACGCTATAGTCGAGTGCCTCGACTATCAAATACCCGTTACTCAAGTAAAGCAAAGAGTCTTAATCAGAGCAAACCAAGCAGCCGCTTAAAAGTGGCGCCATCTACCGGGTATTATTTGATTATAACTTTTTACTGAGAGGGACGATTTAAAAAATTTCTTCTACATTTCGGTAGGCATTAATAACCGAATCAAAATGGCGTTTACACTTTTAAACTGTGGGCGCCACAGATTTTCGCGGTTTGTGGTCGTTAGGGGGAGGGGGGGGGGGTTTCCCACATTGGTCTATCAATATGTATTGAAGAACCGAATACACATTCCTTTTCCCGTTAATCTGGCTTCAAAACTGTGGGTGTCACATTTTTTCGCGGTTTGTGGGCGTTAGAGGAGGCGTGGCACATCGGCGTAAAAAACTTGCACTGGGTATTAACCCCTAGAATCTGCATACCAACTCTCAATCTTCTAGCTTTTATAGTTTCCGAGATCTCAGCGTTCATACAGACGAACGGACAAACGGACGGACAGACGGACAGACGGACAGACGGACGGACGGACGGACAGACGGACATGGCTAGATCGACTCGGCTAGTGATCCTGATCAGAATATATATTCTTTATATGGTCGGAAACACTTCCTTCTACCTGTTACATACTTTTGCACGAATCTAATATACCGTTTTACTCTACGAGTAACGGGTATAAAAACATAGAAGTCATGTTGAATCACACAGGGGTCAAACCCACGACCCCACGATAGTAGTGCTCATATAGCAAAGTTGAAAGCCGCTGGGCTACCGAATTTCACACTTTTGGAGTGATTTTTAAGGCAAATTGCCCTTGTATTAGAACAATTTTAGGAAAAAATTTAGGGCAATTCGCCGTTGGATTAGGAAAAGGTCAAAACGATGCAAATCCAAACAACTCAAAGTATTAGAAAAATATAAAAATTAAACCAAAAAAAGTTTGTTTTCCTGGATTTATGGCAAATTTGTCGTGAAAATAGAAAATTGTTCTCAGTTTGAAGGCAAACATTTTTTAGGGCAATTTTCTAAAATTTAGATAATTATTTTTATGAGTGTATAAAAGTTAGAAGATTGGCACTTTGCATGCAGATTCTGTGGCGCCTATAGTTCTAAAGCTAGATTAACGGGAAAATTGACCAAAATGGGCCAGAGCAAAAGTGTGAAAGCCATTCTGTTTCGGCTATTAATGCCTTCCGAAATTAATTATTTTTATGAGTGTATAAAAGTTAGAGGATTGGCACTTTGCATGCAGATTCTGTGGCGCCTATAGTTCTAAAGCTAGATTAACGGGAAAATTGACCAAAATGGGCCAGAGCAAAAGTGTGAAAGCCATTCTGTTTCGGCTATTAATGCCTTCCGAAATGTAAAGGAATTTTTTTAAATCGACCCAGTAAAAAGATATAAGCAAATAAGGAAATGTCCGGTAGATGCACCCAGAGAAATGTGAGACTATTTTTTAGGTAACGTATGACCTAAAAAATTAAGTAGACTAAACTTTCAAATTTAGGTAATGGGTTACCTGAAAAATTTGCATTTGGACTATGTTCCTACTTTTTAGGTAAAGCTAAAACGATCCATAAGATCTAAAACTTAGGAATCATTTAAAGTCGATTTTTACTCACAATTTAATACAAATATTGGTTGGTAATATTAATAAACAAATTATTCATTTTTTAAGTCTAGTATTTAAAAATATTATTAGGTTTAGCTTACAGTTAGTGATGGAAAAGTTTCAATATATAAAATCAATACCAACGTGGACAATTTTCCTACTTTTGAGGTAATTGTGTCTATTCTAAAAATATAATTCGCCTGTGCCCCTAGAAGCAGCCTTTGCTTTTGCCGCAGGGCCTTTAAATAGTTCCGTAGATCAGAGGATAGCCTATTGGACTCTCGCGCAGAAGACCGGGATCGTTTCCCACCGAGGACAAAATTAAATGATTTTACTGTATTTACTTATCCGAATATGCAATATAAACAATTAAAATAAACGAATATGTTACTATCAATAGTAAAAATTTTAACTTTTTTGAAAATACCTGATACTTAGGTAATTCTGACCTAAAAATCTAGCCCACTAGCCATTTTTTAGGCAACGATTACCAAAAATTGATCAAAGACTGCGTACAAAATATAGTCCACATGCCCAACATTTTAGATAATGCATGACCTTGGCGCTATGTTTCCTAAAATTTTAGGTAATTAGACCCCTTATAATTTCATTTTGTTTTCTGGGTGTGGCGCCACTTTTAAGCGACTGCTTGCTTTTAATATGGTGTATGGAAGTTATCTCCAATGACTATAAAGGGAAAAAGGCTAGACTAGTTTTAAAAAACACAAGAACATATTCTATAGCAGAGTGCCGAAAAAATAAATTTTTAAAAGTGTATTAAATCATGTGTATAATCATCTTTCTTCACAAATGTTGATATCAGATCTTGTTGTCTGTTGAAGGTGCGATCGTCACTAGTTTTTTACCTCGTTAAAAGGTGTTTTTGTTTGATATCAGGGGTTTTTGTTTTAAACATGAGTCATATCAAGAATAAATACTACTGTCGTCTTTATACCTATGCTGCTATAGGATCTAATACTGGCGTTTCCTTCCCGCTAAACTAGCGGGTTTTGTCAAAAGTCGTAAGAAAAAGTTTTCTATATGGAACGGTCTAATATACAGTTTGGATACGCACAAACAAAATTAAATGCGCGAGCAGGATGATTTGTTCTGAGTTAACAAAAGCGGACATTTTTGTATTTGAATAATTTTCAAACGTGACATTTTATAATAAAGTGTTACATACCAAAATTTTAGGAATCTCAAGGCCTCTACAAATTAATGGTTTTAAGAAAATCGTTAGAGCCGGTTTCAAAAAAAAAAAAATCTATAAAAAAGTTAACAAATTTTTTGTCCATATCTTTTAACTGTTATATTTACACAAACTACATATAGGAAGCGTGTGTAGCATTTCAAAATACCTTTCAAACGAGATACAGCACAAGGGTGTAGCTTTAGTAGTTTAGAAGTTACGGCCTTCCAAATTTTAGCTATTTATAGCTGTTTTCCCGCTAAACTAGCGCTTTTTTTTCAAAAGTGGTAGAACTAAAGTTCCTTATATCGAGCTGTTGAACATCATAACAAATTTTCAGGACTTAAAAACCATGTTTGACAATTTTTGTGGTTGGGGACTGTTTGACATAACTTGATTCATTTTACCAAGTTATTTTCTTGTGTGTAATATACATGGTATAATTAAAGTTTTTTGTATTTATAATAGCTTTCCCGGCGCGACTTTGCCATAATAACCATAATTTTAGTTCCGCCTACATAAAATAGCCTTCTGCGTTTTGCTTATTTTCCCTATCGCCTTAGCTTTGTAACCTTTGCCTTTGTCCCTTTGTCCAGTTACCCTGGGTGCTTTTATTTATTGTCAGCAAATCATCGTTATTAAAATTACATATATTACTAATGAAGGCTAAATACTGAAGATAAAGCTTTGAACCACCTAAACATTTATATTTCCTTAATTTAGAGCCATTAAAACTATTTTATATTCAGCTAAATAAATTTTTTTCTTAATTATAATTAGTTTTTGTCCTTTTAAGGTAATGTTTATTTCTGCTTTTGAAACGAAAAATGTTATGTTAAAGGAAAGCAAAAGTTAAATCAACCATAAACCTGCAAATACATACATACAGGTAATGTTATTCAATCAAAAGCCCTTAACGAAGTAAAATACTAGTGACGATCGCACATTTAACATACAAAAGTTTTGATATCAACATTTTTGACGAAAAATGCTTACACACATAATTAAATACACTTTTTACCTTTTTTTAATTAAACGCTACTTACATGCTTACCAAAATTTAAGGAATCTCAGAAGCTCTAAGGCTTAAAGAACAAATAAAAAAAAGTTGAAAAATATGTTGTTTTGTTCATAGTTTGTTAACCATCGCATTTATATAATTTTTGTTTATTTAAAATTTAAATTTATTTTATTTAAAAATACCTTTAATGTGAGGTAAAGTACACATCTGTAGCATTAATATTTCGCAAGTTACTAAATTACGAAATTTTGTAATATATAGTGTGTTTCCCGCTAAACTAGCGGCTTTTTTCAAAAGGTGTAAAACAAAAGTTTCCCAAATGGAACGGTTTAATACATCTTTAACGATTTTTTGACCCTAAAATACAGCTTGGATACGCACATATAAAATTTAATGTTAGGTAGCGTTAGTTGTTTTGGGCCGGCAAAAGTGGCTATTTTCGCTTTTGAATAACTTTTAACGGTGATTTTTACAGTAGCATTAAAAAATTAAAAGACTACACATTTTAAAGTTTTAAAAAAAAGTTTTAGAGCCGTTCCTAAAAAAAAATGTTTAAAAAAATTTTTTTCGCTCATAACTCTTTACCTATTGAATTTACACAAATTACATTTCGAAGGCATTTCAAAGTACATTTTTAACGAGGGACAGCACAAGTCTGTAGCGTCAGTACTTCAGAAGCTACGACTTTCCGCCTTTTATCCCCAAATTTCTAAATTTCCACTTTTACATTTACACCGCTCTCTCTTCCAAGCCAATTGCAATCCCTTAAGTTTTACCGATACCATTAAATTGGTGTATTACTCATTACGATCGGACCATTACACTCATTTCCATTCTCATTTCTTTGTATATATATAGCAATATAGCAATAGGGAAACAATTTCTGAAGTTTGCTCTCCTGCCGTTGCATCTTTTGGAACCATTCCCTTCGTACTCCAGCCAATGTCGCCTACTACACACCTGCAGTCTTAAAGACAGGCGTTCAATAGCGGGTGCACTCTTCGTCAATGACTTAATTATTGGTAACATTGATAGTCCTTTCCTTTTGAGCTTAATTACCTTTAATGCCCCAGCCAGGAATCTCCATACCATGGTCCCTTTTTTTGAAAGTGCTGCCAGGACCAATTATGCTCGGAATGAGCCACTTTTAAGGGCTTTGCGGCTGTTTAATTCCCTACCACCTAGCATCCGGTTATGTTGGGGATCCAAGAAGGATATGTTTAGGCAATCGCTTAGGGAATATTTTTTATGTAGTTCGTAGTCTTAGATTTAAGTTTATAACCTAGCCAGATAAGGATTAATCCATTGGCGAATAATAAATAAATATAATAGTGGCCTTAACACACTCTCCTGGTGCGCTTAGTCACTACACACAAAAAACTAAGCTATGTAAAATCAACATTGAAAAATAGTAGTTTACTATTTTCTGAATTTTTCATGTATTTTGTTGTTTTATTTTTTGGGTTATAGGTTAACCTATCTACGAAATTGTCCTGTATTTTGTTGTTTTATTTATTTGGCAAATTAATAGTAACGTCCCAATTAATATCGTAGCAAAACTATTTTATTTGTTCGCGTGTAATTTGTTGTTTTATTTTTTGGGGCACTGAATAGTGACACCACAATTAATATCGTAACACAACTATTTTTTCCTTCATGTATTTTTTTGTTTTAGAAATACAATTATAAATTGTACGTCAACTATTTTTCTGGACTTAGGGTGACTAGAGTATCCGACTCATAATCTCTGGGTCGTGAGTTCAAATCCCGGTTTTGCAGATGATGGTTTTTTTGGTACATGTTGAATTCAAGTCTATAGATTTTCCTCTACGAAAATCATTCTTCTGTGGCCTACTGGTTAGAGTGCTCGACTTCGATGACTGCGGCGCCGGTTCGATTCCCAGCGGAGGCAAAAAAACTGACTTGTTAGTTTATGTATCTGTGAAATGTAAGTGTCTATAAATAGCTTCGATATAAATTAATATAACAAATTAAATTAAAAATAAAAACAGTTAAAAAAATAAATTTAAAACAAAACACAATATTTTTTGGGTAAAATACTATTTTGAGGTCATCGTCTATTTTGTTTTGCATTGTTCTATTTTTTATGGGTTGGGGCAGTTTTCAGTATGGGGCAGTATTAAATCGTTGACTTTACATAGTTTTTTTTCGTGTGTACGTAGACTGCCGTCCACAGTGATGTTGAGTGCGCTTTGTCAATACCGATTCCCGTACTTTGTAAACAAAACCATAAAGTTAATAAGAGCCCTACAACATGTTTGTCTTTGATTATGGGAATTATAGTACCTTTCCCAATTTTTTGTCCGTGGTGAAAATTAAATGTGACTTTCTTCCTCTTCATCTTAAATAATCTTTAAAACAAAAAATTCTACTAATTTAAACTTTGCCTTTCAAAAGCAAAAAATTTATAAATATATTTTTGGGACATAGAATTAACTGTTTAGTTTTTTAAAATCCCGAAGTTAATTTAAAATGTAGCTCCCAAGACTATGGGGACTTCTAAAATTTTTTTTTGTACTCCTGCAGAGGGTATTATAATTTGGGCTCAAGATTTTAACGCAATGAAGGAGACGTTTCCGACTGTACTTAATAATTAAATTCAATTCTGTAATGGTCTACTGCGCCCGGCTCACTACCTTCTTCGCTTGATCTTTTGACCATGTGCCTATTAGATACCTGTTACTCAGTTAACCAATTTTTACCAGCATGAAAGAGAAATCAGCGTTCATACAAACGGTCAGACGGACATGGCTAGATCGATTCGGACAGGGATCCTGATAAAGAATATATATACTTTACATACTCTTGCTCTACGAGTAACGGGTATAATTAGCGCATAAAATCAGGTTGATACAAATACAACCAGAAAAATAAAAAGGTAAGATTAATTTCCCTTTTTAATTTTTGTTGTTTTTTGACCTGTTTTTTTTTTGCTTGATCTGTTCTGTTTTTTAAGCTAAGATATGGCATCACTGAGATACACAAAAATAAAATGAAAGTAATGGTGCACCTTTTTTTATTGTATCAGCCTACACAGAAAAAAATTGACAAAAGATCAGATTGACATGGACTGGTCAACTTTATATTTTATATGAATATGAATGCAGATTATTTGTATCTTATTTTTCAGAATTTGTTAAAAAATACTAAAATGGTATTCTAAAATAGATTAACTGATATGATAAAATATGAAGTTAATACGTTTGACACATAAAATTTAACATTAATCATATCATAATTCATATTCCATTGTTTTCTGTGCAATACAGGAAAAGAGTATAGAATTCAAGTTGTATCAATCTTTTTGTGTATTAAGCCGATATAACTTAGTATTAATATTTTGTACCAGTTAAGCTATGAATACCGTTAGCGAAATAAATAACATTTGGAACCTGACATTATCCGGGATGACAAATAAATCATTTTGACTATAAATGCATTGATCCATAGTTACAGAGTCTGACTCACCTGCCCAATATTTTGCTCACGCAACCGTTGGAAACTTGCAGTATTCTTGAAATATCACAAGGACGGGCGCCCGAGTGAGCCAGTTCGACTATCTTTTGTCGCGTTGAGTCGGGCAGGGGCCGGCCATTGACATATACGCCGCCTAGCTGATTGATGCCACTGTGCCCTGCCGTTGAGCACCCAAATAGGCTGCTCTGCCCGACTGACGAGTGGGGATGCCCGTGCATTATGTGTTCCGTGGTTAGCATCATGATTAATTTGTTGCGTTGCGATTGCGGTGATGGGGAACTTCGTTGGTGATTCTATGTTTACAGTTGGTGTGGCGCCAGAACGAGTATTGCCTTTTTCATTGCTGTTAGAAGAGGGTTTCGTTGTCAACTTTGTACTTGTGCACGTAAATGGTACCTTCACATGGTAATAATCTAGAGTATCACTTTAACTTTGATTTTTTTATAATCTTCGGCGGGCTGTTTAGCATTTCCTCACTTTGTACTGCTTTACCAGTTTATTAACATTCACTTTAGACGAATTAGACTTTCGGTTCTGGCCTTGCACGGATGGAACACAGTGCTGTGACTAGTGGTGCATCATAATGGTCCCGATATCATCCGCCGAAAGTACGGGTCCGCAGCCCGGCGGCAGCGCCACGGATGGCGACCTAGTTTATTATTCTGAGAATAATTTGCATTCGAAATGATCAAGTAGTGACGTAGCTATCGGTTTTAGTTTGGACAAAAATTTCTTTACTAACTGGTTTCAGTGACGAGGCGCGCACTTAGCCAAGCGAAACGTTAATGAGCTCTCATGCGAAAAAACACTGGCAAGAGCAACGGCGAAAACATCGGCCAGCCATTTTGACAGAGTTGCTCTGGCTGTCTCTTTCACTTCGCAGTCCCCGGGACTCCGTGCCACGGAGTGAGACAGCTGTAGAGACATGGAGGGAATGAGGAAATTGAAATGAAAACACATCGCACGCAGGGCTGGCGAATAAGAGTTCGGTGGAAGAGAGACGGATATGGACAGTTGACTTAGTACATATAGTACACATAGTATATCTGTACTGCACGAACATGGTTAATAAAACGCAGGCAACTTTAACTTTATGAATTCAGTGATAATAACGGTGGCAAATAAAACTGAATTCACATAAACTTAGATGTATATATGTACTTATCCGTCTGCGTATGCATATGCTTGCTTATGGTGATGTTTTATCAACTTTACTGCAATCATTGGCTTAAACCCTTAACTATACAAATGCAACAATCTAAAATCTAGAAACATTGAATTTAAGCCATTAAAAGTATAAACCAACTTTTGAATAAACGTGATATACGAAATAAGTAAAAAACGCAAAATATTTAAGAAACAAGACAAAACAATGTTAATCTTTCGAAAAAGTTCACCATAATTACCTCTTTCAGAATATTGAATAAATCAATGAACATGTTCACGAGTTGAACGAGTTCAGGTACAGGGCCTGAACTAGATATTTAATATGATTTTAATAGGATACAATAATAAAATGTCTAATAAACGTCTTACAAATATTTCCGGAAACACAAATTAGCACTGAAAAAATTAATTTAAAAACGTTAACGAAGAACATAAGTACATATTTGTAAAAATATATACTTAAATACGTCGAGAGCAACGCTTAGACCATATAAGCCGTGCAGACTACTGCTTGCATTTACATTTTCGATATCTATTATTTACAGAAATTAAACCACCAAGTAACAGCATCCCAGGACCTTAACCACCCTCAAAAAAGCCACCACTGAGCTTACTTGCACTCAACGTCCTGTCCGACACGTTTTTAGGATTTTTGAAGTCACACGCACCAACGAATTCATTCCTCCTCCACCCCGCTTTTCCCATTATTTTAGTGCCGGCATCCAGTGCGGGGTTCTTCAAAGGGGAACATTCTGGAATCGACTTTTTGTCATTCCTATTGCGTGTGCCAAAAATTTCATGGCGCATTGTAAAGGTGACGAATCTGATTTTCCTGGAATGTGTGAAAAACGTTAATTTATTTTATATGGTGTGGTGTGTAAATTGTAAAAAATGTATACAAGCACAGCCCATTAAACTTTAAATCTTTGTATAAAAATACCACTTTTTTTTTAAACATACCTTTAGGTGACAACCCTACTTTAATATAAAATGTATTAAAATGTTAAAAGAAAAATATTAAAACTTGGTTTTTCTTTTAATGTAATAAATAGCTTTTTTTGCATCTGTACTTTTTTGTTAAATATATGTTCTTAAAATTATTATATTATTAAAAAAAAGCTTTGTAAAAAAACCATACAAGCTTACGTTTTTTTGTTCTATAAATTTTCCGATTACTCCAATCGGAGTCATTAAATATAGTTCTTGATCATAAGCCCAGTCGATCTAGCTATGTCCTGTAGTCTGTGTGAATGAACGCTGAGATCTCGGAATCTAAAAAGCTTAAAAGTTGGGATTCACCATACAGATTCTAGAGGTTCCTACGGAGCGCAAGTTTTTTTAGCGGCTTTACGGCCACTATAACGCCCACAATCTTAGAGGACGTTTAAAAATCCTAGATCCTACATCTTTCCAGATTTTCAATGTGAAATTCGGTTTAGTGTATTTGATCTCTCATCACTATGGACGGCAGTCCATGTAGTGACGAAGCGCACAAGGAGAGTGTGCGAAGGCGACTACTATTATATAGCCGCAGAATTGAAAATCTGGTGTAATGGTCCGATTCTACCGAGTGATACACCAATTTAAAGGTATTGCAAAAACTAAAACGATTGCATACCAAGACCTCAAGAAAATCAATTGGTTTGGGGAAGAGAGCGGTGAAAGTGTAAAAATGAAAATTTAGAAAAAAATTTAGAAAATTTGAATCTTTTGGGACCAGTGGAATTAATATGAGGGGTCATATCAGAAAATCCGACGCTCCGTTCAAAAGTTATACCGTAAACAAGATTTTCTTCTTCTTCCCAAAATGAAATAATCTGCCCCTTTGTTTCGCTTAAGGGGGAAGAGAGTAAGAAATGGGCACTTTTAATTTTTGGTATGGTACAGTTTTTTTTTTAAATGTAAAAAACGTTTATGGCACGATACATTTTCATTTTCTATCTCGAGTTCTGATAAACCGATTTTTGTCATCAAATACTCATTTTACAGGTAAAAGAATGCACTTTAACTTTCTTATACATTCATTGGTTTAGAAGCTACACTTCGTCAAAACTAAAAAAAGTTGGAAAAAAGGCAAAAAACTGACATAAATGGCTTCTTTAAAAATACACGCCTAAAAACCGAAAGTTAAAGGACATTCTTTTACCTGTAAAATGAGTCTTTGATAGCCCAAATCGGTTTACCACAACTCGAGTTAGAAATTAAAGAAGTGCAAAAAACGTTTTTTACACTTTAAAAAAAAACTGTACCATACAAAAAATTAAAAGTGCCCATTTCTTACTCAGGGAGATGTACCTTAACCGAAAATCATAGTTTCATGAAGTGCGTATTTCATCAATTTTTTTTTGTAAACCCGTGTAAGCAAAAAATGCTTATTCCTCTAAATCCATCTAACTTATACTCGTTTAGCTGAGTAACGGTTATATGATAGTCGAGGAACTCAACTATAGCATTCGCACTTGTTTTATTTATAGATAATATATATGCAACTAGCTTTTCCGTCGCGACTATGTCCGCGATTAAGAAATGGTTTAATAGTGGTTAGAAAAATTCTAATCTATATTGAAGATATTTATCCCAAACGAAATCCGTTTCGGTTTTTACACACATCCAAAAACTCATCGCATTTGGTTGGAAGAACTTTCTATTAAACAAAAAATATATAATAAATAGACTTTCGTCTACCATTTTTCACATTGCCTTAGCTCCGTAACCTTTGCTTATGACTTTTTGTCCAGTTGCATTAGTGTATTTTTTATGTTTTTTAGCATATTATCATCAAGAACATAATTTTTTGAACTATTCCAAACTTCAAAAAAAAATGTAAGAATAATCTTACGACTATATCATATAACTCTCATACCCACAAAAAAATCGATTGGTAACATTTGCCAATATAATAATAAAACAGTCCCCAACCACAAAATTGACAATTCTACCAATTAAATAGTTACTCACACAAGAACAAAATACACGTGACTATTTTCAACAGCAGTAAACTATTTTTTATGATTAAGTAACTATGCGAATGGGTTCATTTTCTCCATACACTTTTTTGTGTGTAGGAACGATAACTTTATTTTTATTATTTCAGAATTTCAAATTAAACTTAACAAAAATCGAACGACTATATTATATAGCTGCTATAGGAAGGATCGTTCAATGAATGTCAAAATAATAAAAAAAACTGCTATCATTTTCTTTGTTGCAAGATATACGAAAGTCAGTCTGAATTTAACATTTTTGTAATTTATAATAGAATTAGAATGAAGTAGAATATAGAATTAAAATAAAAGAAAAAAGGGATTTTTAAGAAATTAGTGTTGGGAAAAGTGGTGGGGCTGTATGCCATTAAATTAAATTTTTTTTATTTTGTATGTTAATAAGCATCAAACCAGTGCTGCCATTTTGTCCTTTTTCCGGATAGATTTGTTCTTTTTTTTATCGGCTTTGTCCGGAAAAAATTTCGATGATCGATGAATTTTTATTATATACATAAATATGTTTTCTTCGCAAAAAAAGAGGAAAAGATTTTAAAATTATCACAATTTGTATTCTCTGGCTCTTTTGTCAGAAAAAAATTTTTGGGACTCTGCTTCGAGCTTCTTATTTTTGTAATAATAAATTATTACGTATACGCATAAAAATTTAGCATAGTCAAATGATCAAGCAATGAAGGTAGTGAGTCGGGTGCAGTAGAGCATCATAGAATTGAATTCAGTATTTAATCCATTTAAATTAAGTACATAAAGAAACCCTATAAACACAAAAATGTAAAAGAAATTACTTTTGTCCCTTTTTTCCCGGTTTTTTTTTGGCTCATCTGTCCTGTTTTTCAAGCTGAGTGATGGCAGCACTGCATCAAACGGTACCAATAGCATCCCAATCGAACCATTCATTCAAATGTTATACATTTTGTTAGCTTTAAACACCCTTTTATACCCTTATAATTTTGGACAGGAGTTTGTAACGCAGTGAAGGAGACGTTTTGTGACCCAATAAAGTATATATATTCTTGATCACGATCAATAGGGGAGTCGATATACTCTTACCCACCTGTCCGTCTGTATGTCTGTTTCAATACCGTTTAAGAGCTGGCGCACTGAAACTTTCACAGTTGTCGTAACGCAGATCAAGTTTTAAAATCGCCCCGATCGGAGGTCTATATCCTATAGCTCCCATAGGAACAACCGGATATAGCTTGCATAAATTGAGAAGTGTAAAAGCTATTGACATGTATCTTTCCAAATCGTTTGTTTTGTGCCAAATCGTATGTGCCTACCCCGATAAGGGTAAAAGCGCATGCCGATCTATATCCTATAGCTCCCATAGGAACAATAGGGTAAAATCGGTAAAAAAAAGATGTTTTGTAGTATATTTCGCTCAGTGTATAAGGTGTTGACATAAATCTTTCCAAATGCTTAGCAATAGCTAACACCTCTTGACGAGGTAAAAAAAACTTCGAAGATCGCACAATTACTACACATTCGACTTCTTAAATACATTTTATAAAATTGTCTCCTTCGGCACACTGACCACATATGTACCTCCAGATATGTTTCTATTTATTACACCTATTATAATCAAGTGCCCCGACTATATGATTCCCGTTACTCAGCTAAATTGAGTGCGGGGAAGGTGCAGAAATGAAAGCTGCAAAACGGGAAAACAGCAAAACGACAGATAGCGTCAAAAACTTTGAACTATTTTATTTGATTTGAAAAATTTTAGGTTTACATTTTTAAACATGTTGTAAATGTTCAAAAATGTGCCTAAGATTTGAAATTAGTATGTGCGTGTCCAAACTGTAGGGTCAATTAATCGTTAAAATTGTTTTAAACCAGTCCATTTAGGAAATTTTTGTTTTACGACTTTTGAAAAAATAAGCTAGTTTGGCGGGAAAACCGCTAAAAAGGCTAAATTTAAAAAGTCCGTAACTTGCCAAATATAAATGCTACAGACTGGTGCTTCACCTCATATTAAAAGTATTTTTATATTAAATAAACGCCTCCTTAACAAAATGTATGTAAATGCAATGGTTAAAAAATTATAAACAAAACTATTTTTTTTAAAACTTTTTTACTTTTTTTTATTTTTCTCAAAACCGCCTCTAACGATTTTCTTTAAAACATTAATCTGTAGAGGCCCTTAACTTCCTTAAGTTTTTGTATGTAACACGTTTTTGTAAAAAGTTACGTTTATTTTAAAGTTGGTTAGCTGCACCTAAAAAAACAAGAAAGGAAGCTAACTTCGGCCAGCCGAAGTTAATATATACCCTTGCAGATCATTCCTATTTAATTTGAAATAACAAAAATTTTAAATTTAGATTTTAAACAAACTTAATTATAGAAGTTCACGTATTATTTTGACATTAATTGATCGGTCCTTCCTATGGCAGCTATATAATATAGTCGAACGATTTATATTAAAGTATCAGCTCGATAGCTTCAAAACTGAGGGACTAGTTTGCGTAGAAACGGACGGACAGACGACGGACAGACGGACGGACAGACGGACATGGTTAGATCGACTCGTCTAGTCATGCTGACCAAGAATATATATACTTTATAGGGTCGGAAACGTCTCCTTCACTGCGTTGCAAATTTCTGACTGAAATCATTATACCCTCTGCAAGGGTATAAAAACATGTATTGTGCTGGACTCGAACCCGGTTCAAAAAAACCGAGAGCTGGCATAGTTCCCCTGGGCTACGTCCTTATTACATTTTCGAGTGGCTAATTGCTTTTTTAATATTATATGGAAATCTGAGTGCTCAAATGTTTGGGAAATATGGACTATTTTTAAGTCCATCATGGCCTTAACCAAGATGGACTTAAAATAAGTCTAAGATTCCTTAGGTCCAAATTTAGTCCATATTACCTTAATTTAAGTCTATTTTTTGAGTTTTAAGTCCATATTTTTTTCTGAATGTAAGTAACGGGTAAAAGTCGAGGCACTCGACTATAGCGTTCTCCCTTATTTCAATATAGCAATAGTTTAGGTATTAGGGAAAAATTATAATATTATTATATTATTTTGAAGGCCTTCGAACTAAAATTCCCCTTAATGCAATGTTATGAGACCAGGGTTCAAATGCCATGCTATATTTGTGGTTTTTTTGTGTTGCCTATTTATATAAATATTGTTGAACGATTTTATAGTATCTATTTATTTGGTCTTTTAAGATGCAACTTAAAATAAAATTTCTCGCCTATAAATAAGGAAGCAAGTGCTACAACTCCCATGCATAATTTTGTAGACATTAAATATGTATACATAACAATAGGGTTTCAAACAGGGTGGCAAACGCAGAACTGAGTAGAACTTCTAGCGCATGGTAGTATTGAGGTATCTTAATACCGTGATAATACCTTAACTTTTTTGAATGGCTTGCTCAAGAAAAATGTGAATTTGCCACATTTGCCCACCACATTGCCTGGGTCATCGAGATTTATCTGAAAAATTCTTATCACATGTCAAAATTTAGTTCCAGTCGACGATTCGAACAAGCATGTCGAGCACAAAATCAAAAGGAAAAGGGGGATCAGCTGTTATTTTTCACAATGTGGTTTCACCAACTCCAAAATTAATGACACAAAATGAAATGCGGAAAGTGATGCTGTCAACAACACTTGTTGTATTGGATTAAAGGAGAGCATGGCTTGGGCGCTGTTTTTATTTTCTCGGTAGTCCTCTAAAGTTCGAATGTCAAATTCCATAAAGTTATCGCCAAGGCCTACGTTTCATTCTAATACAATATTATGATTAAAAAGTAAAGTTATTCGGGGGCCACAAAACAGCGCAGCGCCTAAGTGGCCGAAAATGTACATTGACTCTTATTATTCAGCGCTGCGCGATATTTGTGGCACTATCGACTGCCTTGAAATTTACATACTAATAACTTTTAAAGGTTAATTGGGATTTTATGAAATTCACAAAATAAATAGATATTGGGAATATTCTTATTTGGGCTTGCATGAAAATATTTGAGCTAGTTTTTAATAGAATTAACATAAAGCCACGCTAAAACCACGCTGCAAGTGCAAGTAGCTCTAATATTTTCGTGCCCTAGTAGAACATTTCTAATATGTATTTTTTTTTATGACCTAACCTAATAGGTTAAAAATGTATAGGCTAAACTTTAAATTAAAATAAAATATATGTGACGTTTTTGTATGTAAAAGTGTACATCCTTTTTCCTTCAGGAGCTGCGTATATCAGCTCTACGCAGAATAAAATCTCAACTTGCCGCCGGACCTGGCCAGTTACAGTAAGCGCACTGAAAATTTCTTGCGTTAATGCTAAATCCAATTGCTAAAGCTAGGGTTCAGAGCTCACAAAATTTAGTTTGATCATTTTTGCTCGCTGCCGCTGTTACTGAAGCTCCCCTTTTTCTTTTCCGGTCGAATGACTAATTGCCCAGTGAAGTGGCAGCTCCGGCTACAACCAAGCGATTTGTGCTTCAGTCTGTGTCCATGATGAGACGACCATCCACCACAGCCACGGCTAAATCCTCATTGTAATTGTCATCGTCTTCATCCTAGGGCATCGCATTGTTGCTTAAATTATTTTTGTGTTGTTTATTATTGCATTCGTTGTTGAAATAATGAAACAATGCATTTGTTCATTTCAAGACGGTCGGGAACCACTGTGCGCAATTATTAAACTTGAACCTTCCCAGTACGACCAGAAACATAAAACCGGGCTAAAACATTACCAAATCAGCCAATAGTTCGCCTGGTCAAGGCTTGAACGTCCTTAGTTATCTTATTAGTTTTAAATTTTTCAGCTGGAACAGCATTATATGAAATACAAGTCCCACACACAGCTGAGCCTAATATTATCTGGGGAATCAAAGTTACCAAAAGGAACATAGAAGTTATATCGGAACTGCCAGGAACAGAAATCAGAAAATTCAGATAAAATAAGAGCTGGATCAACTGAGTGCGCTAATTTAACTTCATCAGTAGAGATACGCCTACTTTTCATATTGATGTTGAAGTGACGCAAATGTGTGTGGCTCACCAACAATCACGCACGCGTTCCACAGACGACACCCCAAACCCGAGTCAAACATACAAAAAGGGTCAGAATATATTTGAAGGGCTAGGGATGTATTTTTGTAGCATGAAAGAAGGAAAGAAGCAGGACAAGGGACTGGATGCAGCAGGGTTGAGAACTGGGTATGGGTATCCCTTTGATTGTTTTTTGGGATTTTCATTATTTCATCTCAATGGTTTTGAATTCATGAAAATTGCCGAAACATTTGTTATACAATAATTTAATTTGCCGCCTATGCGAGTTATAGATAAGATTTAAATTATACTACCGGCTGTTGTAACTTGTCAGCGACTTGACTAGTTAGTATGTGCTGGAAATGTAAATATGGATTTAACTAACTTAAACAAAGTTATATATTCCAGAGTGATTGATTCTTCTAAAAAATAATATTCCCAAGAGTAAGAGATTATATGTCAAAAACCACCGAAGCTATAATTTTTTTTATAACTAATATAGCCATGTTCATTTGTCTGTCCGTGTGAGCGCTGAGATCTTGGAAACTACAAAAGCTAGAATATTAAAATTCTTTGGGTTCCTACGCAGCGCATGTTTATTTTAGCCGAGAGCCACGCCCACAGTTGCCTTAAAAGATCATAAAAACATCCTTGCGCCCACATCTTAACATATGTATTTTGTAAAAGTTGTGCATTTTTGCTGTCTTTAGTAATACCTAATGGAGTGTAGGGTAATGTAACGAACTCGTCGAATCTCACAAAAATTCCAAACAAATGTGGTCGTTACCCCTCATCCTGTCGACAATGTATTTACAGTAAAATTTATACAAAGTACCGTAATTTCTTCGTAAGATAATTTTTGCTAAAAATGTGGTGCGCAAATTAGGAAACCTATTCTATTTATTTGTGTCTCAGCAGTGCCAGAGAGAAAATAGGTGGAAAATAAAATCAGGTAAATATATGCATGTATAAATGGGATCTTTATCAACAGTTTTTGGTAACTGGCGTTTTTTTGCGCCGTTTGAGAGGTCCACCTTTTTTGCTCCAAGTCTACCTTGTAGGGTATCGTGACGAACTTTTTGTAAGGTAGGGTGAATTTGAATTGTTATCGTTGATTTTAATAAAAAGACATATAATAACACCAGATAACATTAACTGCTGCAGTTTTATTGCTTTTCCGTTTGTTTTAGACATCTGCATAGAGTAACCCTATCTGACAACTGTTGAGAGTCCAAAAAGAAGATGTTTCCCGCCAAACGCTATCAGATATGGCTCCGTTGGAATTTCGAATCCTAATTTTACAGAAATATGCTCAATAGCTTTAAGCAACTTTTTGCTTTACACTATTAAACAAGGGAGAACGCTATAGACGAGTGCCTCGACTATCAAATACCCGTTACTCAGCTAAAGCAAGCAGTCTCAAGTAGGACAAACCAAGCAGCCGCCTAAAAGTGGCCCCACCTACCGGACATTTAATTATTTACTTATAACTTTTTACTGATTGGGCCGATTTTAAAAAATCTACATTTCGGTAGGCTTTAATAACCCAAACAATCAATCAATAGGTATTGATAGCTTTTATAGTTTCCGAGATCTGAGCGTTCATACAGTTGGACAAACGGAGAGAAAGACGGACAGACGGCTAGATCGACTCGGCAAGTGATCCTGATCAAGAATATATATACTTTATATGGTCGGAAACGCTTCCTTCTGCCTGTTACATACTTTTGTACGAATCGAATATACCCTTTTACTATACGAGTAACGCGAATAAAAATATTGATTTTTGGGGAAGTTACTTTAAAAAACAAATCGTTTGTCACCTTACCCTACAACTTTTAAAAGAGCAAAAAATAAAAGTTCACGCCAAACGCTGTAGGATTTAGATCCGTTGGAATTTCGAATCCTAATTTCACAGAAATATGCTCAGTAGCTGTGAGCAACTTTCTGCTTTACACTTTTGAAAAAATGTGGATTTTTAGAAAAGTTCGAAAACGAAACGTTTGTCACCTTACTCTACACTCCTCTACCTGAACGTATAAATAGGACCACGCAGTAAAATTAAATAAGCACATAAAGAAATGTCCGGTAAATGGCGCCACTTTCAAGCGACTGCTTGGTTTGCCCTGCTTTAGACTGTTTGATTTAGCTGAGTAACGGGTATTTAATTCTCTCTTGTTTTAAAATTATTTCATTATAATCAAAATTAATCAATGTAATGCGACTTAAATATCACTATGGACGGCAGTTCATGTAGTGACGAAGCGCACAAAGAGTGTGCGAAGGCGACTACTATATATAGCCGCAAAATTGAAAATCTTCTGTAATGGTCCGATCCTCGCGAGCAATATATCAATTTAAAGGTATTGCTGCAGCTTAAAGGATTGCGTACCAAGACCTCAATAAAATCAATTGGTTTGGGAGAGAGGGCGGTAAAAGTGTAAAAGTAAAAATTTAGAAATTTGGATCTGTTGGGTCCAGTGGCGATAATTTTAATGTGCTTAGCAGCAGGATATGAAAAACGTTTGTTCTACGACTTTTTGGAAAATACGCTAGTTTGGCGGGAAATCATTAAAAACAAGAAAGAATGCTAACTTCGGCCAGCCGAAGTTTATATACCCTTACAGATCGTTCCTTTTCTATTTGAAATTACAAAAATGTTAAATTTAGATTTGCAACTAACAAAATTATAGCAGTTTATGGAGTATTTTGACTTTAATTAATCGATCCTTCCTATGGCAGCTATATAATATAGTCATCCAATTTCTGTTATATTTAATTCGAAATTCTAAAATAATAAAATTAATTTATATTCCAAAGTAGAAGAGAATACAATAAAAATTAACAAAGCTATAATTTTGTTCCTATTAATTTCCCTTTAGTTTTCCGATCGTTCCTATGGGAGCTATATGATATAGTGTCCGATTTTTTTTAAATTTAATTCGAAATTCAGAACAGTTAAAAATTGATATTTCCAAGAGCATAAGGTAATATGTCAAAAAACACATAAGTTATAATTTTTTTCAATTATTTTTCCGATTATTCCTATGGGAACTATAAGATATAGTTGTCCGATCCGGCCGGCTCCGACTTATATACTTCCTGCAACAAAAAGACTACTTTTGGTAAAGTTTCAGCTCGATAGCTTAAAAACTAAGGGACTAGTTTGCGTAGAAACGGACGGACAGACGGCTGGCCGAAGTTAGCTTACTTTCCGGTTTTTTTGTGTGAAAAATTATGTTTGAATATTATTTTTTTTTAAAGGACTCACAAGATTTCAAGATCCAGGTGCCTTTGAAATATGTTTGGTTTGGTACCTACTTTGATCGATTTGGTGTTGAAGATAAGATCACTGTGTTCGGATCTGACATGTGGATAGAAATTAATCCATCAAACAAGATTCCCATCAATGATTTTCATTCGATGTAACTCGCCAACGTTAAAGATCATTTTAAGTTATAAAGATAAGAACGCACTTAACAAATATAAGGAAAGAAAAGTTTTACTCCTTCAATCTTCTTTTATTATCCCTGTTACTCATACAGTAAAAGTTTTAAATTTTCTCGCTAAATAATTTTCTACGCAAGGAATCTTATGGCGAACGGGATCTTGATTTCTTATGCAGTCGAAACATTTTAGAAGTGCCACTCTTTATCTTTCAAAACCCGCATTCAAAATAATTTTATTAAACGAAATTATAAACCTTCTTTCGTGGGGCGGGGCTAGTCAAAATTAAAATTTAATTCTGTTTGTCAGTTTGTCTGTCTGTCCCAAAACATGGTTTTAAAGTTCCAAAAAATATGATATGATGTTCAACAGATCGATATAAAAAAAATAAGTTTTACCACTTTTGGAAAATCCCGCTGGTTTAGAGAGAAAACAGCTATAAATAAAATAAAAATACTTAAACCTGTAACTTCTAAAGTACTGAAGGTGCTACTTGTGCGGTATCTCGGTTGAAAGGTTTTCTGAAATGCGTCCCCTATATGTAATTTGTGTAAATGTAATAGTTAAAAAGATATGCACAAAACAACATTTTTTAAACTTTTTTTTTACCTTTTTTTATTTTTCTCAAAAACGGCTCTAACGATTTTCTTTAACTTTAAACTGTATAGCCCTTGAGATTCCTTAAATTTTGGTATATATCATGTTACTGTAAAAAATCACGTCTAAAAGTTATTCAGAAACAACTTACTCTGCCTAAGCATTGAATTTAGTATGTGCGTATCCAAACTGTAGGGTCAAGGAATCGTTACAATTGTTTTAAACCAGTCCATTTAGGAAACTTTTTTTTTACGACTTTTAAAAAAACAAGCTAGCTTGGCTAAATTTCAAAAGTCTGTAACTTGCCAAATATTAATGCTTAAGACTAGTGCTTCACCTCATATTAAAAGTATTTTTATATAAAATAAACGCCTCCTTAACAAAATGTATGTAAATGCAATGGTTAAAAAATTATAAACGAAACAAGTTTTTTTAAAACTTTTTTTTAGCTTTTTTTTATTTTTCTCAAAACCGGCACTAACGATTTTCTTTAAGGCATTAATCTGTAGAAGCCTTTAGATTCCTTAAGTTTTGGTATGTAACACGTTATTGTAAAAAGTCACGTTTGAAAATTATTCAAATACAAAAATGGCCACTTTTGTTAGCTCAGAACAACTAATCCTGCTCGAGCATTTAATTTTGTTTGTGCGTATCCAAACTGTATTTTAGACCGTTCCATATAGAAAACTTTTTTTTACGACTTTGTACAAAACCCGCTAGTTTAGCGGGAAGAAAACGCTAGTACTAGATCCTATTGCAGCAAAAGTATAAAGAAGACAGTAGTAGAAATACTTGATATGACTAAAGCAAAAACCCCTGATATAAAAAAAAAACACCTCTTAACGAGGTAAAAAACTAGTGACGATCGCACCTTCAACATACAAATCTTCTGATATCAACATTTCTGACGAAAGATGATTACACCCAGAAAAAAATCCGTTCGAAACGTTCAAAAATGAAGCCCAAACGGGGTCAAAAAGTGCGTAAGCCCGTTTGTTGTCAGTTCATGAACGCTCGTTCATAGAATTTGACCGAGACTTTAGAGTTGGATTCCGAACGAATGGGGTCATTTTAAGAACGTTTGGGATTGATTTGAGATCGAAAAGTTCATAACAAAAAAAAAAAGAAAAACAAGATTTCTGGACTTGTTGTTTTTTCTGCGCGCCTGGTAGAGACGTATTTAATTTCATTACTTAAAGTGGTTGAATTATTATTAATAATTATTGTATATTAGATTTTGTTGTTCACATACAATTTATTTATTATTAGAAATACATATAAACATTAGAAATATTATTTTATTAAAATTTCGATTCACGACGTCTTTTCGCGGGCTCGAACCTGGGCTACTATGTGTCAGAGACGGACGGCCTACCGCTGGACCACGACACCAATTTTTAAGTAGGGCCAAACGGATAACTAGACTTGCAAGTTTTTCGGTCCGGAAAATAAATTCTTTATGAACAGCGTACGCAATTTCAGAACGATTGTGCAAAATCTAAGAACAATCGTTCAAAGCTTAGCAATTTTTTGTGACGCGTTCATAATTTTAACCAAAAGTTCGTGATTTGACCCCTAGCGTTCCTTTTTCATGAACACAAAATAGCGAACGGATTGTTCGTAAATCATGAAAAATGTTCTTGATTTTTTTCGTTCTTTTTTTTCTGGGTATAGACACATGATTAAATACACTTTCTAAAATTTATTTTTTTCGGCACTCTGCAATGCCTATAAAGGGAAAAAGGCTAGACTAGTTTTTAATAACACACGAACATTTTCTATCCTGTTTCTATTGCAGGAAGTATATAAGCCGGAACTAGTAGGATTGGACGACTATATTATATAGCATTCATAGGAAGGGTGGAAAAATTAATGTCAACAAACGTATTATTAGTTTGCTCATGAAAAAGAAACGCAGCGGGATCAAATCATGAACTTTTTGGTAAAATATGAACGCGTAACAGAAAGTGTTGAGCTTTGAACGTTTTATTATTTATTATTTTGAACGTTAGATTATGCACAATCGTTCTTAAATTCCGAACGCTGTTCATTAAGAATTTATTTACCAGACCGAAAAACTTGAAAGTCTAGTTACCCGTTTGGACGTATTTGAAAAATTGGTTTCGTGGTCCAGCTGTTAGGCCGTCCGCATTTCAATTAGAAGTTTGCAACGCAGTGAAGGAGACATTTCCGACCTCACAAAGTTTATATATTCTTGATCAGATGTATTAATTTTTATTGCATTCGTGCAGGTGTTCGTGTTTGTATGTAACAGGTAGAAGGAAGCGTTCTCCACGCAAAAATGTAATATATTTTATATGGAAAAAGACATTTTATTCATATTTCATTCATTCGGCTTAGCACCTTTACTAATAACGTAACGAGTTTAATACTTTTATTAATTAGGAATTAAATTATTAAAACTAGAACATTTCGTACATAAATAAAGTATGAATCATCATTAACGAATAAATCGGATTATATTTAACTCAATAAGATTGTAGATTCATAAATGCTCTTACCCAACAAAGATGGCAAGTTCGACTAACACAATAGTTTAAGAGTATGTCAATTATGTCGTTTAATAATGCCTATTGCAGCAGCGAAATTATTTATGTAATCCCTTAGGAGTACAACTACGACTCCGCTTACCTGCGATGACCACACATTAATCCCTTTTAACACGTGTATCGGCTGACATCGATTTACGTAAGACTACGCGCTAGTGAAAAAGTAAATAATTAATACTGCCAGACATAGAGTCAAGGCCAGTACTTAGTAGCTAAAATAATTAATCACGTGTAGGTGTACCCATGTATATACACATAGACATTTACATTACCAAGGATTCGAACGTTGTGCATCGAATCACAATATAGATCCTGAATTCCATTGGCACAATTGGAATTTGTTTGCTCCAGCACTTGGTAATTGGCAGCCTGGCGACCACCGATCGATAACAATAAAATTGTTAAAAGCGCAAAATGCCGCAAAGTGTGTAATTTGTCGAGCGCAAAAGGGGAGAACAGAACGGCTGACGACGGCGGCTAGAGGCCCAACCAGACTATATTTGAATCATCAATGGCGTGTTTAAGCAGTTTGTCAGCGCCACGTGGCAGACGGCTGTTTCAGTTTCAGGCGGCCTTTAGAGTTCGCTGGTAACAGCAGGCGGCAGTGGTTGGTGGGTGGCTGGCGGTACTGGGTAGAGCACACTCAGAAAAACATTTTTAAAAGTATACAGAAAAATGTACAGGCACCTATAAAGTGCGTAAAACAAAACAAGATATTTGTAAAAAAAAAATACATATAGAAAATGTTTATTTTTTATTGAATTTTAGCTTTTATTTTTAAGGTGTAAAGCACCACTTTATACATAGAGATTTATCTTAAAAAAAAAAAACAATATTTTTCGACTTACACATTTATTAATACAAAGATTTATTTATCCTAAAATGTTTTCCTAATTTGCAGACTTTTCAGAGAACAATTGATTTTCTTCTTATTTTGAATTAATTCGAGTTTTCCTGAGTGTGGTTGAACGAGTGCAAGAGCATCGATTATAAACGAGGATGGACGAGGGCCGTGTGTCGATGATGATGATGATGTAAAGCGTCAGCCCTATTCAAAAACAGCAACTCAAGCAACCTCCACACCCGTAATTCGCTACTGGATACGAGGTGCAGTAAATAGAGATTTAAACGCTCGCATTGCTATCGGATGGCCACTTTTCTGCTGTGTTGTCAACGCAACTGAAAAAATTGACAATGGTTTAACGCTCTATCGCTACCCTCAAATATAACTTAAAAGAATTAAGAGAAATTTTCATTTCTTGTAATAAGGAGCATAGAGTTGTAACTTCTATAACACTAGTTTACAGGCAAAATATATATAAACTGATCACGATTTCCAAAGAATCTTGGAGATATTCAAATTGGCTACATTTTGGAACACTTGTTTTATTAAACTTAACCGTTCTTAAAAACCGATTGTCCAAAACTTTTTGTGTAGTCCAAACACCATTCGAAAGGAAATAGATGCACCTTGCCGAAGAGGTATGACGCTTTTTGATCGGACGGGAATTTATGAAGAAATACTATCTAAAAGTCCAAAAAAGTTATATTTTTTTTAGCTGGCCTGGTTATTTTATAATAAACATTTTGTAATTATTATGAGTAAACAGATCTAAAAGGGCGTTCAGTTATTAGAGACTTCAAGTTAAACGAAAAAATTGGGTCTCAACGTTTCTAATCAAAACAAGTCGAGAGCCTCGACTATCAAACAGCCGTTACTCAGCTAAAGCAAGCAGTCGCAAGCAAGGCAACCAAGAAGTCCCGTGAAAATGGCACCATCTACAGGACAATTCATTATTTGCTTATAACTTTTTAGAGGGGACGTGGTGAATAAATTGGCGCTGCGTATGAACTTCTAGAATCTGCTTGCAAGATGCCAATCTTATAGCTTTTATAGTTTTCGAGATCTCAGCGTTTATACAGACTGTCAGACGGACAGACGGATATGGCTAGATCGACGAAGGGTATTACAACTTCGATTTGCCGCCACTGCTTTAAAGACACATTTTTGATTTGCTTGAAAGTTTTTACTTTTGCTTTTTTGTAAATAAGTAAGCAGGTAAATCGGGATTTTGCAAAAAAAAAATTTTTTTGTTCGAATTTGCTAAAGTTTACTAAATTACCCTTATAATTTACCCTCTGCTTAAAATATTTAGCTCCGGCTCTAGTTCTCAGATTGACTTCGTGTTCTTTCATTACATTTACATTTTGTCATTTAGAAATTATCAAAAGACTTTTTATTTACCTTTACATCATTCGTTAAAAAGCCTTTATAACGATACAGATACATGAACTGCATAAGTATCACCATGGACGGCAGTCCACGTAGTGACGAAGCGTAACAGGAGAGTGTGCAAAGGTGACTACTATATTAAAAGGTAAAAGGCAATAGAAGATGTCTGTCAAGGATAGTTTGCTAAAGCGGGCAGAATCAGAACATTTTCGAAAGTGTTTAATCATATTTCTCACAAATGTTGATATCAATACATTTGTATGTTGATTGTGCCGATTGTAACCGAAATCTAAATTAAGATCTTTGTAATTTGTAATTGAATAGGATTTATCTGCAAGGGTATATAGACTTCTGCCCGTCGAAGGTCTTCCTTTTTTGTTAATTAACAATTTTAAATTTCTGAAATGAAATTTTAATTAAAAACAAGAAAGGAAGCTAACTTCGGCCAGCCGAAGTTTATATACCCTTGGAGATCATTCCAATTCAATTTGAAATTACAAAAATGTTAAATTTAGATTTGCAACAAACAAAATTATAGCAGTTTACGTATTATATTGGCATTAATTGATCGATCCTTACTATGGCAGCTATGTTAAATTTAATTCTGAAATTCTGGCATGCAGATACCCAGCGCAAGTTTTTCACGCCGATGTGCCACGCCGCCTCTAACGCCCACAAACCGCGAAAAACTGTGGCACCCACAGTTTTGAAGCTAAATTAACGGGAAAAGGAATGTGTATTCGTTTCTTTAATACATTCTCCCACTTTTAGATTTTAATATATACTTAAAAGCCTATCGCATTTCGCTCGGGACAAAAATAGACTTCAGGAAAAACGACTTCAGACAATTCTGAAGGAATGTTTTGACTCGACTCTTTCGCTGTAGAATTGTTTTGGTTTTACTCAAAAATTAATAGCATATTTTATACCCGTATATACTCGTAGAGTTAAAAGGGTATAGTAGATTCATGCAAAAGTATGTAACAGGAAGAAGGAAGCGTTTCCGACCATATAAAGTATATATATTCTTGATCAGGATCACTAGCCGAGTCGATATAGCCATGTCCGTCTATCCGTCTGAATGAACGCTGAGATCTCGGAAACTATATAAGCTAGAAGATGTTTTATTCAAGTTTAAATCTTATTGGCTTGGTTGACCTCTTCATGGAAGTGCCCATATTAAAGTTCCCGGTTTTATAACAGCTTATATCTCGACCATAACCCGAAGTTCCTTACTTTATATAAACATCAATTGAAGAAATATATAAGCCAAGCAATAAATTAATAAGCGAGAATAAGCAAATATTACGAATCAGATTCTGCACGCTCCTTTGTTAATTTCCCGTGCACACGCACACTTCACCCCTACCGTTACCACTTAATAAGCGCAAGAGCAGTTAGGAACGATGATGTATACACACTCTCAGTCCCTCGACGAACCCACGGTAGTATGTTTTCATCGTGATGGTGCGCAGTTATTTAAAATAATATTTCCGTATCCGGAAAATAATACGAAACGCGTGCTTCTTCCGAAGGTCTCCGCCCTCCGAAGCATGGCCATCCTGGGATTATTGGACCTTACTTGTACGACGAAAATATAGTAAAAGGGTATAATGCATTTGTCGGGAAGTATGTAGCAGGTACAAGGAACAGTTTCCGATCCTGTTAAGTTTATATATATTCACGACCCAAGATGAGCGTTCATACGGAGCCATGTTCTTCTGTTGTCGCTCCGTATGAACGCTTAGTTCATAATGCATTGAGTTTTTCGAGAATACAAACAAAAAAATTTTTTTCCTAAATTTTAGAAAATCGCCATAAAATGTTTTTTTTTATTTTAACAAAATGTTCTACTTTTCAGAAATGTTTTTCTTAACTCTAGGAAAAAAAGCCAAATAAACAGATTTTTATGAAAAAATTTTCCAAAATTTAGAAAAATTACATTTTTTCTAAAATCTGTAGTGATTTTTTCTATATTGTCCTCGAAAAATTTTCTTAGATTAATGGCGATTTCGCCATTAAATTTAGAAAAAATGTACTTCAGATCTTTCTAGAATCTAGAAAGTCGCTATTAAACCCACGGTAAACTTTTCTATAATTAAAAAATTTTTCTGAATAAAAAAAAATACTTTTCTAAAAAACAAAAAAGTGGAAATAGGAAATTGGCATACATTTTAGAAAATTTGTATCGTGCCTTTTCATTCATTTATGGTTTTTTATTCTTTCTATGAATAAGAAGAAGACAGTTTTTGGCGTATGTATGTACAATGTACATATGTATGTATATATATGTAAAATGTTTAACTGTAACTTTTATTACGTTGTTTTTTTTTGGAAATGCAGCCGAGAATGTTGTTGCCGTTGCGCTGTCTCTTGAACCCTTATAGTCAGTATAGTTATTGATTATTCATATTATAGGTAAGTTGTTGAAATAATATTAATATTTAACATTTCAGGGTGTATATAAAATCAGTATATTAATTTTTATATTTATTATAATTTTATACATTTGCTTAATAAATTGTTTGGTGCAACTACCCTTATTCTTTAATGATTACTAATTTTTTTCGATTACAGAAAGTAGTTTAATTTTAGGTATTGTTCTAGGTGATTCATCGGTAAGAAAAAATAATAATATTTTAAATAATAAATAAATATAAAAAAAAGTAATACATTTTTTTATTTTTTCTTTCTTTTGTATGCTTTTTAATTTGAATTTTATTTTTAAAAATATTTCTGGTATTTTTTTTTATTTTTAGATGTGTTTGTTTGTAATTTACTACCACTTAACGTTTAGCTTAAATGGTTTTAAAAAACTTCATTTACTTCTGGCTCATTCCACCTGAAACGTGACAGGCCAATTTGGGTCAAATCTCAGAATTAATCGAAACTTTTTTTTTCGATAGAGATCGAAATATAAGGATCGGTTAATTTTTTTTTTTTTAACTCTTACCGGTTATTTTTAAAAATTCTTTTTGTAAATTAGCTCAGATTTTTCAGTTATGCAGTACTTGAGACTCGTTTGAGTTATTTTAATTTTTGGTATGCAACTTTGTAGGATATCTTAATATCTTTCAGTAAAATATTTTTAAAATGTTTAAAATTGAAAATGAAGTATTTTTTAATGGAATTTAAAATTAAAAAAATTCTGTACGCCGGAATACACGCGGTTTTTGAAAATAATAATTATTCTCGTGTTGCTTCATCAATTCTAAAATTGTTGGTAAAAAAAATTGTTGTATTTGCAAGACCTAATATTAAAGAAAACAATTTTAGCTAAGCAACTTTTCATCAAACAACAACAGCGCTTTTAAAAACCGCTTTTAAATGGTTAATACACAGAAAATTATTTTTTTTCTTTACTGGATATGTACTCCGTAGTTTTACCCACAAATACACATTTAAATCTTTACAAAACCGCGCGTAGGACGGCTTCAATCGAACTTTGAGGGATATTTTTAAGCGAAATAATATCGCTCATAAAATACAAAATACAAATCATTAAATTGTGATTTTTATTTTTTACTTAACGAAAATAATCATTATTTTCGGTCCCTGTAAATACAATATTCACAGACAGGTTTAAAACATTTATTTTTTTTGAAATATTATCTTTTACTCTTCGAAATATTGTTTTATATTTCACAATGAAATGAAATGAATAAACGATCGGAAAATAAAAAGAAAACTAATAGGAAAAAAATTATTGCTACGTTGATTTTTATTGTGCTACATTTTACTTCGGGATATACCAGGTTTTAATAGTTCATACATAGTTACGAATTATATTTGATCAAAGTCCGACCACCATATTATATAGCTGCCATAGGATGGACCAAACAAATAATGTCAAAATAATAAAAAAAAAGGTATAATACGTATAACATCTAAAACAAATGTAACTTCTCTGTAATTTTTACTGGACTCATTTTTTATTTAATAGAAGCCATCTGCAAGGGTATGTACACTTCAGTTAGCCGATCTCAATTTTGTCCAATAATTTCTACGAATAAAATATAAAATCTACGTTTTTAGACGGTTACGGTAACTTATTTGAAAAAAAATTCAAAATCCATTTGTTTGTCTTTCTTTAGAATGGAAGTTATAGTTACTGAAATCCACGTTTTTGCAGACAGACTGACTAAGAGAGTGATAAAAAGTATGTTATTAGTTTTTAAACATTTAAATAGAGCATATGTGTGTATACCTAAATGTGTATTTGCGTCCCGCCCTTTTACTGGCAAACACAAAAGCAAATATCATGCAGTTTTATTCATGCGCAAATCCACAGACAATGCATAATTTTAATTGTTTACTTCAAGGGTAGCGCTCAACTCTCCACGCACCCCACCCCACCTCCTAAGTAGGGGTTGGCTAAAAACTATTCATTTCTTCCATTTGTCTATATAGGGCGCGTCACTCTGTTCGGGTGTTTAGTGTAACGATTTTGACCTCTTTTGTTTGTTACAAAACCTTGTCGGCATCGGCTGTGGTTTGTAGTAGAATCCCCTACTCTTTGTTATCTAAGCTATATTACGGGTCCGTTTTCTTCCCTCGTATTCAATTGTTATCTCTCTTGTTTTTTGTTTGACCTGACCTCAATCAGGATGAAATCTGTGGCTGACGACTTTTTTGAGCCAGCTTGAGCATTAGACATTTCTTAACCAATAACAGCTACGCGCTGCCGATATCGAGTAGTTTAGGGGTCATGAGGACGTCTTTTGTTCGGGCAAGTTGCACCTATTATTTGCTGTCGACACTCGGCTAATGAAAAGTATCAATTCCGTCGGCAGATACACACAAATTTTGCATTATGGCGCAATCGGATTAATGTATGTACTTTGTAGCTGCCATCGGTACGATCGAGCCAAAGTTTTAATAAATTATGAGTCATATGGTCTGTGAAATATAAAATAGTATAATTGGAAACCTAAATTAAAATTTTCGCAAACCATCTTAATTTTTTAGAAGCGCAACTGAGCAACTTTTTTTTAGCTGTCATAGAAATCAGAGCTAAAATTGAACATTTTATACTTTAGTAATTTGTGGTGAATAAATAGGTACAGGCAGTTTTTTACTTTATTGGGTTAAAGACGCGACCATCTACTCGTTACGGACTTTGCAAAAACTAAAATATTATTAGATATGTGCAAAAGTATGTAACATGTAGAAGTAAGCGTTTCCGACCATATAAAGTATATATATTCTTGATCAGGATCACTAGCCGAGTCGATCTAGCCATGTCCATCTGTCCGTCCTTCCGTCTGTATGAACGGTTGGGACTTGGCATGCAGATTCTAGGGGTTAATACGCAGCGCAAGTTTTTCACGCCGATGTGCCACGCCCCTTCTAACGCCTACAAACCGTGAAGAACTGTGGCGCCCACAATTTTGAAGCTAGGTGAACTGGAAAAGGAATGTGCATTCGTTTCTTCAATACCTATTGATTCGGTCGAAATTAAGTATAAAATGTACTTTCGCAGCGTTGACCAAAGTGTAAATAACTTTTTTTCCAATTGCATACTTATTTTAAGTACAAAATGCACTTGTTTTAAGAATTTAATTTCTTATGATTAAAAGTTTTGAATTTGTTGGTACGGTACCGTAACCACACAAGTTAATATTTAACCGATTTAAATAAATGTAGTAAGTTTTTTATCCAAGACTAAAACTTTTTTTAATGACAGCAATAATATTTAAGCGATTTCAGAGAATCCCCTATAATTAAGTCAAGAAGTTTGGGCGCGGAAAAACGTGATTTATTTATTTATTTCGCCAACGGATATACCTTAACTGGCTACTTATACAATCTAACAAATTATATTATACGTACTGACATTTACAAAATAATAACCCTATGTTTAAAAATGGTTTTCTTTGGGAAATAGTCTGATTGCATATCAGCTGGAAGTGCGTTAAACTCAGACAAAGCCCTATAGAGAGGCCCATTTTGGGAATTATTAGTCCGCCTCAGCTCAAGAAAAAAGGGATCAAAATTCCGAAGTTGCCTAGAAGGAGCGTTAAAACCAACTTTCGAGAGTAGCTCAGTCGATACCACTATTCACCAAATCAAAGATAAAGCGAATGGCCAGGATATCGTAGGCAAGGGATGGTAGACGAACAAGCTTGCATTGCTGGTGATAAGAAGGAACAGGGTCTAACAATCTTAGAGGCAATAGAGCCAGTTTCAGAAATTGTTTCTGTAGCCGCTCTATTATATTTCCATGAGTGGTAGTAAAGGGATTCCACATAAGAGTGGCATATTCCAGCTTAGATCGGACAAATGCAAAATAAAGCGCAAGTCTGGTGTAGGGATCAGTGAATAGCGATGCGTTCCTTTTCACAAATCCAAACATGGCATAGGCTCTGGGCAAGATGTAATCGAAGTGTGCTGAGAACTTAAATTTCGAGTCAAACATCACACCTAGATCCAAGGATTCCTGCCGCAGCTGTAAAGGTTGACCATTAATATTATAGGATGTGACGAAATTATATATAGATTTACTGTAAGTAACTTTACTGTAAGTGATTTGCGCGCCAAAATTGTATACAGTATACAAAACAACAGTTTAAGCACAAACTATACTTGTTTATATATTTTTGAACTTGTTGCTTTATTTTTATACTACTAATGAGCATAATTAATTCCTATTTTAAGAATACTAAAAACAAATTTTCTAAAATTAAGTACTTTAAGTGTTCACATTAAGAATGTTCGTGCTTACCAAGAAAATTTTGTCTACTTAGGTTTGCTGAAATCGTTCTTGTTTGGGCGCGTTTAGTCAATAATGTTCTTGAATTAAGCACTTCTTCGGTTCATTTGGGTATTAGGAATGACTTATTCTTGAAACAAGAACGCACAGCATATTCATTCTTATAACAAGCCCAAAAAATACTATCCGAAATCAAGTACAAATCGCGCTTAAATTTAGAGAAATTGTGAATATTTTGGGAGATTCAACTTTGACATCGAACCCAAACCCATGGCCAATGGTTCACAGTGTCAACTATTTTTTAGTAATGCCGTGGCGAATTGAGAGTAGATTTCAGGGAAAATAAATAGGGTAAGTAAAATTTTTTACGCCACACAATCGGCAAACTTCGGCCAGCCAAAGTTAGCTTTATTTCTTGTTTGATGTGAAATTTCATTAAGGTTAAAGTAAACGTAAAAATATAACTTTTGGGACCGCAGCATATTGATACGACGTTCTCTTAATTTTAATGCTATCGGGCTGAACACATTAGTTTAATGTATTATAAAAAGGACCTCAAACTCAAATTATCATTTTCTTTAAAAAAAAAAGGAATTTTTAGCCGGCAATCGCAATTTTGAACTTAAAATGTCGCAATGTAAAACACTGCTTGCAAAAACGTTTTAAAGCAGTGCATGTCAAAGTCAAGTAAAGTATAGGTAAAGTGATTTATTTTAGAAAATGTCTATGTAGAGTCGAGCGTTCTCGCACAATTCTGGTGATGTGAAAAAGTGTTCGATGGACTTTGAAGAGCGATGGGCGATATTTTTGGCTGGACTTATCGAATATGCTATTTTTGGCCGGCAGTTATTTTTTGAATTTTCTATTTGTTCGCCAAGGTTCGCCATAAAAATCGTAAAACCGATCATCATATCTAAAATAGACTACTGTCTCCCATTTTATGGCCACGCACCTAAATCCCAAATCCCAAAAGCCATAGAACACAAGCGCAGAACAACCAACACCACCCTATCAAAATACAAAAAAAAACACAACATCGCCAACCATTTTCCATCAACTGTTCCACATCATCAAATCCTCTTATCCAAACCATAACTTTGTCCATACTGACGGATCCAAATCAGCCAAACGTGCTGCTAAATTCCCCTTAACTTTCACCCCAAACAACAACCCTGAAGACATACAAACGGACCTACTCAATTCAACCTCCAATTGGTACCAAAAAATAGCAAGACTCCTCCAACGACCTACATAAAGACTCTCTACTGAACAGGAGGATACAAACTTAACTAATGCCTACTATATATTGCAAACCCCCCAAACAACAACTTCAACAACATCAAACTTTGTAAATAAATACATCTACGAAATTTATATAAATAAATAAATAAATTTGAAATGCTTTTACAAATTTCCAAGAATCTTGAAAAAACTATACTGTATAATTTAATATTTAATAATTAATATAAACTTACAATTACAAATACTACCTATATTACTTAATGACTAACAGAGGTAAGTTATTCTATACTAATAAGTTTAACCTTTGGAGCTACGAACTGTGATTCAAATAATATATTTGTTTACTATCCACGATCGATTTTGCTGTTGTTCATTAAATTCTGGTAAAAATAAAAAATTTTAAATACTGTATAACTAGGCTGAGTACATTTCCTTCAAAACGTACCCTTCAACCGGCCCTATACTTAGGCGTTTTTCGACGGGCTGGGGAATTGTTTTTTCGAAACATTGGAATTTCTTATCGGCCGCTGAAATATTTGATTTTGGATAAAAATATAGCTATCTTCTTTTAAAACCTTTAAAAAAATATTCGATAAATCTAGTGAAAAACATCACCGAAAAATATATTTTTATAAATACAAAAAAATTTTTTTTCACATCCCTAGTTTAGTGCGAAAGTGTTTTGGCTGAAGTTTTCAGCTCTTTCGACGAGCTTTTGAGAGAAATTTTAAATTTTATAGATTCAAATATGGAAATGGTTTGTGTCCATATCAATGGTTTGTGTCCATAATGTGTCTATGGTACTCATATGGTTAAATATTTAAATATGGATAATGTGTCTATGGTACTCATACGGATAAATATTTAAATATGGATAATGGTTTGTGTCCATTATTATTTTGGTTTTTATTATTGTTTTATTATAATTATTTTGGTTTTTATTATTGGTTATTATTGGTTTTTATTGTTAATATAATTTGGCTTTTATTATATGGTTAGCGAACCATTTCGAATAGATCTAAGTAGCTAATCCTAATGAAAAACATCACATTTATTGAAAAAAATTCATAAAAAATAGACCCTGCGGGCGCTATGACACCGGGCGTTATGAGTAATTTCCCTTCGCTTACGGCTATGTCGCAATTCAATTATTCCTCTCTTTAAAAAATCTTATAATTATTCTGAGAATTTTGTTTAAAGATAAATAGTGGCATTAAAAAAAAATAATACAAATTGAAATTCGAATTTGAATTTGAAAAGTACCAATCTCTATTTTTATCACTATCACCATCATACCTTAATTAGTATATAGTTTATTGTTATTTTTTTCTTATGTAGTTGTAGTTGTAAGTCATCATTCACACACAAAAAAAGAACTATGTAAAATCAACGAATTAATAGTGAAAACTGCCTCAACCCATAAAAAATAGAACAATGTCCAAAAAAATAGTAGGTTACCTAGAAAATAGGAGATGACCTACAAAATAGTATTTTACCCGAAAAAATTGTTGTTTTTTTAAATTTATTTTTTTAACTATTTTTATTTTTAATTTAATTTGTTATATTAATTTATATGGAAGTTATTTATAGACACTTACATTTCACAGATACTTAAACCTACAAATCAGTTTTTTGCCTCCGCTGGGAATCGAACCGGCGCCGCAGTCATCGGAGTCGAGCACTCTAACCAGTAGGCCACAGAAGAATGATTTCCGTAGGGGAAAATCTATAGACTTGAAATCAACATTTAACAAAAAAAAAGGAAAAACATCATCTGCAAAACCGGGATTTGAACTCACGACCCAGAGATTATGAGTCGGATACTCTAACCCCTCTAAATCCAGAAAAATAGTTGACCTACAATTTATAAATGTATTTTTAAAACAACAAAATACATAAAGGAAAAAACACGCAAACAAATAAAATAGTTTTGCTACGATATTAATTGAGATGTTACTATTAATTTGCCAAATGAATAAAACAACAAAATATATGACAATTTCGTAAATATTTTTTCTACTATTTTAATTGTTAAATACTATTCAATGCCCCAAAAAATAAAAGAACAAAATACATGAAAAATTCAGAATATAGTAAATTACTAATTGTCTATGTTAGTTTTACATAGTTTTTTTTTTGTCATAATATATATCATATATATCATAATATATCTTTATATCTTTATATATAATATATCCTTATATCAATCATTTTTATTCTATCAGAATACGCCTACTTTGTTTCCTATTTAGTTCATATAAATATTGAATCAATATATATTATCATATAATATAATTAATTAATTTAAAACACGGGGTTTTATCGATTTAATCAGTTTTTTCGCCTTTTGTGTGTTATTATTATATATCTTTATATATAATATACCTTTATATCAATCATTTTTATTCTGTCAGAATACGCCTACTTTGTTTTTGTTTTAATTAATATAAATATAAAAAAGGCTGCACTAGTTTTTAAGATTTTACCCAAACAAACATTTTATATTGTAGCGTGCCGAAAAAATAAATTTTAAAAAGTGTATTTAATTATGTGGGTAATCATCTTTCGTCACAAATGCTGATATCAGAACTTTTGTGTGTTAAAGGTGCGATCGTCACTAGTTTTTTACCTCGTTAAGAGGTGTTTTTGTTTGATATCAGAAGTTTTTATTTTAAACATTAGTCATATCAAATATATACACTACTTTCCTCTTTATATTTCAGCTGCGTTTTCATCCCCCTAAACTAGGGAGTTTTTTCAAAAAACGTAAAACAAAAGTTTTCTAAGTGGAACGGTTTAAATCCATTTTATATGTGGGGAATTAGCGGCGAGGCTAATTTTCAAGGAATTTAAATTAAATATGAAAGTTAGACTTGTGCTTTGAAAATCTCTAATAAGAATCTGTTCTCAGCAAATTGGTTTTTTGGCATTCAAGTAAGCATGAAGTGTTGAAGTGAATGAGAAAATGTGTTATATACAAAAAGTTGAGGAATCTCAAGGGCTATATAGTTTCAAATTTAAAAAAAAATCGGTAGAGCCGTTTTGGAGAAAATAGCCAAAAAGTGATTAAGAAAAACAACTTTTAGTCATAAATTGTAAACTATTGCAATTTTACCGAAGGCAAAGCGATTAGCATATTAATATTACCTTTTTAACGAGGTATAGCACCAGGGGGTAGCTTTAGTCGTTTAGAAACTATGAGCAGTCAAAATCTAACGTTTTCTTAAAACTATCGGGTTTTTCAAAAAGTCGTAGAACAAACGTTTTTCATATCCTGCTGCTAAGCACAGTAAAATTTAGTTCAGGATCCTAAAACCACGATTTGATGTATACTCACAAAAAAGGGACAAATTATTTAATTTTGGGAAAAAGAAAAAAATCTTGTTTTCAGTATAACTTTTGAACGGAGCGTCGGCGAGTAAAGTGCGAGGGGTCAATTATCCCCACTGGCCCCAACAGATCCAAAATTTCTAAATTTTCACTTTTACACTTTCACTGCTCTCTCCCCCAAACCAATTGATTTTCTTGAGGTCTTGGTATGCAATCCTTTTAGTTTTTGCGATACCTTCGCTAGGGATCGGACCATTACAGCAGATTTTTATTTCTTCGTGTTGTGAGGAGTTGAATAACTCCCCACAAATTCCCGGATGGCCGGCCGCTTACCAGTAACGCGGCGAATTAGCGTGGTAGCGGCGCGGCGAAGAGCAAGTGGAGAAACTTTCAAGTAGAGAGTTTGGAGAATGAGAGTTTGGAGACCGAGAAGTGGAGAATGAGAGTTTGGAGACTTCGAGGTTAGGAAAGAGAACTCTGCCAAAGAGAGTTTGGAGAGCAAGGAGCGGTGAGTGAGAGAGTGGAGACTTGGCAGGCAGAGCCAGAGTGTCGTGTGCAAAAGGGGAAATAACGGATCTGCACCAGACTTTGGACTCTGCCGTGGACTTTGGTCCAGGAGGACAAGTGCCACATCTCAGCGGCGGAGCGACGCACAGGCGTGCCACAGGCACCAAATGAATAAGCCAAGCAGCAACAAGCAGAAATTAAGGCCGTGCGTGAAAGGCAAGTGGGTCAAGCAGGAGCTACGGACTTTGGACCAGAAGTGGAGAGATGCGGCGGGCAGAGAGAAAGAGGGAAATAACGGTTCCCAGAGGCCCTATATAATGCCGCCGGGCGCTGGCAACAGTATCAGTCGATCACGAAGAGTCAATCCAGTACAGTGAACTACAGTTGAATAACAATAAGTCGAGTCGCCGGAAGCAACGCCGTGGGAGCCTACAAGGAGCAAGATCGCTACGTCGAGACGTTCGGGATTGGATCACTAGGAATCTCCGAATTGAGACACAGGTAGCTGAGGTCCAGAGGGCATCACACGGCTAGGTCAATGCGATACGTTTCAGTTCTGTCGCAACGCTCCTCGCCGGAGAGTCGAACAGAGTTTGAGCGGTGTAAGCCTGCGACAAGAAATCGTGAACTTAGGGAGAAGCCTATAGGCCAGAAGGGAGATCGATCAGTCGTTGTGGTCTTGAGTGGAGTACTCCAGGAGAGCCATACGGTTTGAGTGGTGTATTCCCGGAGCGGCGTGCGTCCAAATCCCGAGTGAAACGAGCCAGAAGGGAGATCGGTCTATCGTTGGTGGCCTCGAGTGGAGAACTCCAGTAGAGCCCCGCGGTTAAGTCGTGTAGTCCCGGATTGGCGTTCAACCAAGATCCCGAGTAACAGAAGCCACGCAACGTCCAGCATATCCAGGAGCAGAGCGATGGGCAGCATCAGCAACGGGCCAGCCACTACACCACGACAGAGCGAGCTACGAGTAAACGTCCCGGACGATAAGCCACGTTGTGAAGCTAGGGCGGAACGTTCGTTTACACTAGGCGTTGAAGCAAAGTGAAGCGCTCGGCAGCATCCTTGCGTAACTTGGACTGCCAGTGCGATTTGAGTTAAACAATAGTAGGACAATCCGGGACAGAGCCAGGGACAGGCGGTGCTGTTTCGAAAGGAGAGATTCCTGGAGATCGCGGCCTCTGTTCACCCTAGTCTGAGAACGGTGACGCTTCCCTAAACCCGCGCAGCTGATCTCCTGGCGAGTTCAAGGCGCTATGAGTAGTGGTCGATTCTACGCAGCAGAGACGAGCAGCGCGAACATCTTCAGGGAGCTTCAAGGATCTTCAGGGAGCTTCAAAGATCGTCGAGGGATCTACAGGGAGCTACAGAACCAGAGCACCCAGTCAACGAGGAGAGTGCCAGATCAGCAAGGCGACCAGGAGTCATCGACGGCCACGAGTGGCAATATCACGATCACTGTACTATTACGCCGTAATAAACAACCAGTGAATTCTGTGCTTTCCCACTGATCTACTGGGCGGTCACTTTTCATATAAATTTGGTGGGACGAACACACAACTATACTGAGCTAGCCGCACGAATCTCGTAGCGAGCAGACCTAAATAATATAGTGTATATATTCACTGGTCGGCATATTTATTTTGACGGGTTTGAAAGTGAAATCTACTCATATTTTGAACTTATAATATAAACTTTTGGCGCCTATATAAAAAGAACACCACAAATCCGTTTAAATGACACAAAAATGTTCTTAACCCATTAATAATGTTCTTAACCCAAAATAAATATGCCGACCAGTGTAGTAGTAGCCTTCCCACACTCTCCTTGTGCGCTTCGTTCATAGTGATATTACGAAATTTTTTTCAAAGAATTGTCGTAAAAAAATACAACAAAAAAAATGATCAAATTTAAAATTGGTCGAATCACCCAGAAAGTGCACTAATATTAATTATCATGTTGTTATCTGCTCAGAACAGTTCGCCATTTTAATTTGGAATCATTCTTAAAAAAGTTATAGCAAAAACAAATTCTACGAAAATTCAAATAAAACATAAATTTTATTTTTTTGATTTTTTTTTAAATTTTAAAGCAATTCCCTCAAAAAAATTCAAAAAATTAATAAAAATTAAAATTGGTTAAAATAGCCGGAAAGTGCACTAATATTAATTATCATTGCATTTTTTCCAACTTTTTTAGCTTTGACGAAGTGTAGCTTCTAAACCAATGAATGGAACTCAATGCTGTGTATAAGAAAGTTAAAGTATTTGATGACAAAAATCGGTTTAACAGAACTCGAGATAGAAAGTAAAAAAATGACAAAAACGTTTTTTACACTTAAAAAAAAAACTGTGCGATACAAAAAATTAAAAGTGCCCTTTTCTTACTCAGGGAGATGTACCTTAACCGAAAATCATAGTTTCATAAAGAGCATATTTCATCAATTTTTTTTTTGTAAACTGGTGTTATCAGATTGTTATCTTCTCAAAACTGTTCGCCATTTTAATTTTGAATCTTTTTTGCAAAACTGTAGCTGTTATTAGGACGAATTAAAAAACTAATGTGAAAAAATTAATTTTGTTTTTTTTTTAATTGTAATTTAATAGGAATGATCTGCAGAGGTAAACAAACTTCGGGTGGGCAAAGTTAGCTTCCTTTCTTGTTTGATGCTGGCTTTGTTGATGGTGCGATCGTCACTAGTTTTTTACCTCGTTAAGAGGTGTTTTTATTTGGCGGAGCGGGGAGAGATGTACCTTAACCGAAAATCATAGTTTCATAAAGAGCATATTTCATCAATTTTTTTTTTGTAAACTGGTGTTATCAGATTGTTATCTTCTCAAAACTGTTCGTTATTTTAATTTTGAATCTTTTTTGCAAAACTGTAGCTGTTATTAGGACGAATTAAAAAACTAATGTGAAAAAATTAATTTTGTTTTTTTTTTAATTGTAATTTAATAGGAATGATCTGCAGAGGTAAACAAACTTCGGGTGGGCAAAGTTAGCTTCCTTTCTTGTTTGATGCTGGCTTTGTTGATGGTGCGATCGTCACTAGTTTTTTACCTCGTTAAGAGGTGTTTTTATTTGGCGGAGCGGGGAGAGATGTACCTTAACCGAAAATCATAGTTTCATAAAGAGCATATTTCATCAATTTTTTTTTTGTAAACTGGTGTTATCAGATTGTTATCTTCTCAAAACTGTTCGCCATTTTAATTTTGAATCTTTTTTGCAAAACTGTAGCTGTTATTAGGACGAATTAAAAAACTAATGTGAAAAAATTAATTTTGTTTTTTTTTTAATTGTAATTTAATAGGAATGATCTGCAGAGGTAAACAAACTTCGGGTGGGCAAAGTTAGCTTCCTTTCTTGTTTGATGCTGGCTTTGTTGATGGTGCGATCGTCACTAGTTTTTTACCTCGTTAAGAGGTGTTTTTATTTGGCGGAGCGGGGAGTTAGTGAGCGCAGGGCATTGACAGCGAGCGAGATATGGAAATGTGGAGAAAACTGCCGCCTTCAGAAATTTCTTCTTGAACAGATATTTAACAAAAAACCTATAAACCACGTAAAATATACGATGTTAATGCCAATATCGAAGGAAATTTCAACTCTTGAAGAGGTGTTTATGCTTAATATTATAACAAGATGAACATTTTTTATGGAAAGGCCCTAGACACAAGGTGCCGCCCAGATGCACTGCACTTTATTTAGTCGAAAAGAAATTTCTCAATAAAACAATAAAATTTCAAAAGAATATATATACATTTACAAGTTTATTTATGGTCTAGTTTTCAGCGTAGGACAATACGAATTCTTATCTTACAATATAAAGAATATTTTTGAATTATTTTTTAGCCAGTTCAGCTGAAAGCCAATCAAGTCCTTCATATAGTCCGTGACCCTGGGTAGCACAAGTAGCTTGAATAAACCACTATAAAAATATATGTAAGTACTAGATAAATATAAGTTAGAAGTCATATATACGTGGCGATTCCGTAATTGGTTAAGGCGCAACTTGTCTGTTAGCTCAGCAGCTGTCATGGCGTTTGGTAGGTCCTGCTTGTTAGCAAAAACCAACAGTACGGCATCTCTAAGCTCATCCTCCTGAAGCTAAACCAATAATGAAATATGGCATTGGTAAATACACATTTGCTTATAATTAAACGGTTACCATGTTTTGCAGTTCTTTTTCAGCTTCATTAATACGGTCACGATCGTTGGAATCCACCACAAAAATCAGCCCCTGCGTATTTTGAAAATAGTGACGCCACAATGGACGAATTTTGTCTTGGCCACCCACATCCCAAACCGTGAAACATATATTTTTATACTCCACAGTTTCAACGTTAAAGCCGATGGTTGGGATGGTGGTTACAATTTCTCCCAACTTAAGTTTGTACAGTATAGTCGTTTTTCCCGCAGCATCCAAGCCAACTGTATAAAAAATACGTAAAGATTTGTGCACAGTTTGCTAATACTAAAGAATGTATACGTGAATTAAAAGCTAATATTTACATGACGGTCTTTGGATAAAGGCACCGAATAAAATCAGACATCTTCTTATTTCAACAACATACCCATAAGAATTCGCATTTGTTTTTTTCCAAAGAGTCGTGTTAGAAGGCTAGATATTGTGAGGCCCATTCTGGATGTAGGAGTGCTAAATTTTTTGTAGGTTTTTTTTTCGGTAAGTAAATTGACGTGTAAATCATTCGATTAGTGGGGCTGCATATTAAGAAATGAAAAATGTTGTTAGAGTATATAATTAAAAAGTGAAAATACTAGAATCAGAATATTACGTTTTAAAATAAGTTCGTTTGAAACAATGGAATAGAGACACGAAACTAAAGCCATTTAGGAAACAGTTGATAAATTTGTCATATGTGAAACTCCCACAACTCTAAACAATAGTTAATAAATATATTTGCACTCTAAGAAATTAGTTGAAAAGTTATTTTAGTAATTTACAATGCCTCAAAGGTGATATTTACGATTTATTTTTATGGAACATAAGGCATAACCCGATAAATAGAATTAACCCAGTATAAACGCATTTTGGAGTAATCGGTTTTATTCCTCAATAGCTTGATTTAGAGCCGGTTTCTCAAGTACCGGCTAATGGCCGCTTCCCATAGATTCCATCCGTGTGAAACGGTTGGGATATTTGACAAATGTGAAATTCGTGTTCCCTCAGAACTCCATCCACATCCAATAACAGCTGACTTGAAGAGCAGTTGCTCATCTGAACTCATCTGAACACTTTCAACTCGGAAAAACTGTTGTAAAATGTAAAAAAATAACATACAATAATAGTCCACCAAGCCAAAACTCTTTAAACTTGAAAAAAACATATTTCCACATGATTTTGCCGCCATATTAGTTTCTAAAAATTTGGAGTATAGTTTGATTATTTTTATGACAAACGCAAAAGTTCGTTTTTGGCAATTTTTTTTTGTTATTTTTTGGACCTGCCTTCTGTTGTTACTTTATCCTATAGGAATGCTAATATGTGACATTTCTCTATATTGAATGCTTCAATATGCGTAGGCATAATAAAGTAAATACTAACAGATGTAAGTCGTGTGGTTTTTATTATATGTAAGTCGCGAATGCCGATGAAGGACATTACATTATTTGCAAAAACTTAAAAGAAACAACGAAGCCAAAAATGAGTACTATTTCTTATTTCTTGAAGATTTTAAATAAGAAGTAGTACTAATAAAAACCACACGACTTACATCTGTTAATATTTACTTTATTATGCCTACGCATGTGGTTTGGAAATCCTTTGGGGGAATACGTCACAAATGTGCAAATCGAGCAACTTTCTTTGTTGTTAATTGTTTCACTTGGCAAAACCTAGTGTTTTCTGTACTGTTGTGGAGTGCGGAAGTCGCGTTTGCATACGTGGCATACTTCAAAAATTGTTGAACCATCCGAAGGATTTAGGAAATATAAATTATCAGAATTCAAATCATATTCGATTTTATTATTATTTGTGTTATTATCTTCTTCAATATTATATTCTTCAAAATCTTTAGTATTAGTTTCATTATTATTATTACTTGCTCTGCGCAGTAACCCCTAGAATCTGTATTTTGAATCCCAACTCATATGCATTTCGTCGTATTCCCCAAAAAATCACAGAAAAGAGGGAATGTAAGTTAAGTATACAATCTTGTGTTATGGTTTTTATTTAAATGAAATAAAATAAGTTTGTAACATTAAACAAAATTTTCTAACATCTTCGTTAAGCTCTACTCAAATAACGGGTATGCGCTTTTGTAATTAAAATGCATAAATTTTAATTTTACTTTGTGAGATCTCTTCTGTCCATATGCGATTTCATGCCAATACTAGAGCAAAGCAAATCAGGGCCAAGACGTATTTAGTTTATCACTTGTATGGCAGTGCGTTGTCAATTTATCAGATAACAACATGAAGTACTGCTTCTAATCTCTTACATGGCGTATTGCATATTGTCAAAAATTAGCTACATATCATTCGACTGTACTTTTATCTTATTAGAATGAAGCGCCAAATTTGTTTTCCCAATAATGTCAATTGACTTATCCATAGCGTACGTGCTAGCAAGGTTAGCCAGGGATTCTTGTGCAATATTTATTGCCATTGAACCTGAATCAAACGCATAGCCAGTATCTGTCGCAGGTAAATTTGGTGTGGTTGAGGCCGAGTATTCTCCCAATACATCTAAGTTTGTGACTTGTTCCAATTGTGTCAATGAGTTTGCGGAGCTGTTTAACGAGCCAGAGAATTGTAATAATCCTGAAAAATATTTAAAAGTTGGCAGGTGTTCAATATATAGAATACAGTCTGTTAATTTACGGTTATTTTCATTATTATTCATATGCGGTAAATATGAAAGTGAAGACGGATAATATCTAGATGTCCCGACGTCTACAGTGTTAAGGCCGCTTATTCCGCCCGAGTCCGCCGAATGCGTTGAGGGTAAACGGGGTGATGCAACTGTGGTTTTTCTGAAGCTATCTACTAATATATCAGTGCTCATCAAGGGTGCTTTGGTGGCACTAGGTGATCCCTCCGGAACGCATTTAGCAAGTTTGAAGTCCGTTTCCGTAACACCACCATGTTTAAGACGAAGACTGGAATGGCTGTTATCTCTTTTAATTGTTAAAGATATAGATGTCGCAGACGTTGACGATGGAGTTAGTTCGGTCGACAAGTTCTTATTTTGTCCTGAAAGTATATAACAAGTATGTAAAACAAACCTTTAAATTGCATATCTCTTTTACCTGTTACTGGGGACTGGTTCCCACTAACACTAACACCACTCATTCCACCACAGCCACTAGAACTACTTGGTGGTCTCGGTAAGCGACGACGAAGCCATGGATGTTTTAAAGCTTCGGATGGCGTTAATCGTTTGTCTGCATCCCACTCTAAGCAGCCACGTATAAAATTAAGAAAGAGGGGATCTTTGCATCCATCCAGCGCTTTAGATAGGCTCTTTGAACATGGTGGGCCACGTGGTTTACCTCGACGTGACTGTCCACCAATAAGGACTACCATTCCATCAGACATGGTTCTAACAGTACAATACCGTGGATACCCCTTTGGGCTAAAAAACGATTTTGACCTCTTCGAACTGGCTAATATATTTTTATTTGGCATTCCCAAGACTTCAATTATACAAGCCAACTGGTCGCTTTCATTTTCACCAGGAAACAATGCGTGTCCTGAGAGAAGCTCTGCTAGAATGCAACCCAACGACCACATGTCGATAGCTCTGCCATATTTCGCACCCAAAATTACCTCTGGAGCTCTATAAAAGCGTGACTGTATATAGGTGTATATACGCTGATTCTCGAAGCAGGATGACCCAAAGTCAATGACCTTAAAAGAGAAATGTATACTTAAAAAAAAATAATTGGATGTATATATATATATATATTGTTGTAAAATATGATACAAAATTAAATCTTTGCAGTTGTAATAATACTTTTCATTTCAGTCAAGCTGTTTTATACACGGGGGTGTCAGATTTGGTTTGCAAAAGGATTTCTGTGACACCTTAAATATGTTATTTTGGTTATATTAATACATATATTTAAAATTTAAGATCGAAAAAATCAGGAGCAAAACTGTTTAATTTCAGTATTTTTTCTTTTCACTTTCTTAAGAAGAAGAGTTCTTGAAATTAAGCGTAAAGTGCTATTGATTCGGTTTTTGAGATTAACATCATTCTCGACTTCGTTAATTTCGCGTGCCAATTGACGCGCGAGCACCCCGGTTCGGAAACCCGCTGAAGCAGAATAAGTAAAACATAAAACGATCCAGCCGGATCGAACCACTACATCTTATAGCTCTCATAGGAAGGACCGCAAAAATATTGGAAAACAAAATTATATCTTCGGTTTTTTTTTTGACATATTACGAAATGCTTTTGGGGATATTTTTTTTTATATTGTTCTGAATTTTGAATTAAATTTTAAAGAAATCGGACGACTATATCATATAGCTGCCAAAGGAACGATCAAAAAATTAATAGGAAAAAAAATAGCTTCGTTAATTTATATTGTAGTCTCTTCTACTCTGGAATATAAATAACTAACAGAATTTCGAACTAAATTTAACATAAATTGGACGACTATATTATATAGCTGCCATAGGAAGGATCGATCAATTAATGTCAAAATAATACGAATACGCAAGTAAATCTATTTATAACATTTCTGTAATTTGTAATTGAGGAGGAATGATCTGCAAGGGTATATAAACTTCGGCGGGCCGAAGTTACTTCCTTTCTTCTTAATTTTAAAAATTAGTAACAACTAAAGTATTCCAAAATATTTTGTTCAAGTACGAGATTTTGCGATGCTAAATGCTGACAACAAATTTGATACTTTTACAACTTTTTGAGTTAACGTGTCCACCTTGCAACTCTTAGTTCGAGAACAGCACTAAACGCTCAGAAAAACTAAACTTTTAAGAGTATATTTCTTTAAGTATTGGTTCGATTGAATTGAACTTTGGGGAGTGTAATCTAGATAACTTTATCTCTTTAAAGTTTTACGATTAAATTGGAAGTGACAGCTAACGCCACTTTGTTTTTAACTATTGTTTAAACTTACCTTAATACCAGAACGACCCTGTTGTTTTAATAGCACATTTTCTGGTTTCATATCGCAATGAATAATGTCATTTTTATAAAGAGCATCCAAACATTGAAGAAGGGAGTGGGCAAACTTTCGTACCAACTGTAAACTGAAGCCCTTAAATCCATTTTTCTTAATTAATTCGTAAAGATTAATGCTGAGCAGCTCAAATGTAATGCAGGTATGATTGCGAAATGTAAAGTAGTCAAACATATGTATAATGTTCATAGTATTATATTTATCGTGGCGACGTAAATGGTGAAGAATGCGAATTTCTTCTTGGGCCTGTCGATGAAACCGCTTTTCATTGCGTACTATTTTTAAGGCAACATGCTCGTGAGTCTTATGATCATACGCTTTAATGACTTGTCCAAAGCTGCCTTTTCCGATTATCTTAAGCATTTCATATCGATATGCTACGTGGTCATGCGGTACGTGAATATAAGCACCTTGCTCATTATCATAATCAGAATTATTTGGGCCGTAGACGCCTGGGCGCTTCTTTGCATTGGCACCAATAAAATAAATCTGAGGATAAGTGAGTATTTCCGTACGTTCGTAGGGAGTCAGCTTATGCATATACAAAATCATTACTTGCTGTGGAGAGACTACGAGTACTTTTGGTTTCTCCTGTAACTCGCTTTTTTGTTGTCCAGACATTATAATATGCTCGTGAAATGAGAAGGTGTCGTTTTCCATTACCGCAGTTTCTTTGAATAAAACTAGCGATTCACATTCGGTTTCCGATTTTGATTTAGAATTTCCTGAAATAGCACCTAAGTGTATGCCGGAAACGTCGGTCTTTTTTGAAAGTGTCGTTACATTAGGCAGAGATATGGCTAAAATTTATATCAAAATGTAATAAGAATGTTTTAATTATTTTATTTCAAAATTTCCGTTACCTTGTATGGATTCCGAAAGTTCACAACCACCGGAAGTGGGTTCATTTCTGTCATCTCCAGTAAATTTGGGAAACTTATTTAATAGCTGCGATTGCGATTCGTCTTTACTATCATGAAGCATTGCCGATGATCCAAAACTACTACTGAAATATTGCAATCCAATGCCCCGACATGGGTGATGACTTGAATTATGAGAATTAGTTTGTGTGATACCAGTCTGAGTAGAATTGTGGTTAATCATCTGAATTTTTAACTGAGGTAGGGATATTGGAGGTGACAGTGCCTTTGAGATTTCTTTGCTATCCAAAGAGGTTGTGTTTAAATTACTTTCACCGGTATATGCACTAGTTTTGCTTGATGCGTTTGTTTCAGATGATTCGATATGATTACTTTTTTGCTGAGAGCCAACCATAGTGAGGTGACTATGCTTATCAATGTTACTATTTAAGTTTTAATATCGAACCTTTTAATTAATTTAAATATCATTTTGGATGAATTCAGAGTTATTACATTTTTTTTGTCATTGCATAAAATATTAAAAACTATTTTTTAATTTGTATTTGACGTTGACGTAATTGGTACTGGAAACTTTAGTTTTTTTGTTAAGTTTATTAGCTTTTAAATCTGATACTGGAAATTTGCATACATATTAAGGAAAATATTTTTCTTATGATTTATATTACTCAAAACATATTAATATTTATTCCTTGATGCTATAATTTTTCAGACCAATCGATTTTTAGTACAAATATTTTGTCCTTTTAGGTGTATGTGTAATATTTTATCTTCGCCACACCGTCCCCACTGCTAAGCATTGACAGAATTTCATCTTCATGAAAATGCTATTCATCAAAATAAGTTTATTTTCCAGTGGAAATCTATTTCTAAAGTTTCAGATGCAAAGACGCTGTTTTTAATTTGTGTCAAATCATGCATTTCTTTAGATTATTTATTTATTTTTAAGATAATATTTTTATTGTACTCGTCGACGAAAATGTAATATTGGAGTTTGGGAGCAGCAACTTTATTTTCGTAGGCTAAAATAAACAAACCAAGTTGAGCATTAAGAAAATGTGTAGTTTTTTATGAAGATGTACATTATTTCGTTGTTGTAAAGCGTTACCAAAACAATGACTTTATTAGGTTAATACTTGGGATTTTTTTTAAATAATTATATTATTAATACCTTAACGCAATCACTTTAGAACTATTGTCAACACTGAATTTTCATGTAGTACATATGTACATATGTATGAATATATATGCATACATACACAAATTGCACACCGCTAAGCACAAACTCCGAGCAGTTAGATCAATTAAACATTGGATTTCAACTATTGTTATACATAAAGTGGTCCTTTCCAGCTCTAAAATTTGATCAATTCAAAAGTATACGTTGTAGAATTATATTGGAATACACAATTTTTCAGAGCGAACAAAGAGTACCAGAATGTGACCGTGTCTTAACCATTTATAATATGCCATCTGGCTCACTTATAGCCTCTTCCCATAGAGTCCATCCGTGTGAAACGGTTGGGATTTTTGACAAATGTGAAATTCGTGTTCCCACAGAGCTTCCATCCACCATCCCCTTCCACCATCCGATAACAGCTGACTTGACTTTCCCAATGGCGGGGAAAAAAAAAAGAAAATGTTTAACCTTTTTGATTTTTGGGAATTCATTATTAATATTCAGTTTGTTGTAAGCGAAAGGGCCATTGCAAGCAATTTGTTTGGGTGGGCCATAATTTAAGCTATTCTGGGACCGAAAACATTATTTTTTGCTGAGAACATATTGTGCAATACTTAAATAATCACCAATTTTAGTTACAAGAGTAGTATATACTCCTATAAACTTTAATATAGCTTTAAATGACCAAAAAGCACACAACTGGGTTTCTTTACATTTTTGCACTATTAATATTGGCTATACAGTGGCGTAGTAAGAACGGAGTGGGGGTACGGAGGGTTAGGCTCTTCCCCGTCAGCAATTTGTATGCAGATTTGTTGTAGGATATGCTCTAGCATTGGATATATGTTTTAAACTATTATCGTATGCTATTTATTTTGCTTTATTCTACAATAAGATTAGGAGATCAACATTATACAACTGTTTTCCCGAGTTAAGACCCCCCTTTAATTATTTTGACATGAGCAACAGCTCTTCAAGTCAGCTGTTATCGAATGGTGGAAGGTGGATGGTGGATGGAAGCTCTGTGGGAACACGAATTTCACATTTGTCAGAGGCTAGAAGAATTCAGAGTTGCACCGAAAAATCATCGGCTAACTATCGCATAAATGAGCCTGTCAAAGTCCGTCAAATTTTAACGGGGAACTCACTAGAAAATTTTCGGAACGGCAAAACCTTATGGACCATCGGTTCAACGGATGGTGGATGGTGGACGTATCTCTGTGGGAAGACCCTATTATACCTCAGATTAGAATTGGTATTTCATACCAAAATCACAAAAAGCATAATATTGCTTTCACACATCTGGATAAAAACTTGAAGCGAAAACATGATGTGGATGACTACAAAGTAATTGGACCGATGAAATTTTTTATTGTTCTTCATTGTAGGCAAAAAACTCAACTAATAGCCTCTTCCCATAGAGTCCATCCGTGTGAAACGGTTGGGATTTTTGACAAATGTGAAACTCGTGTTCCCACAGAGCTTCCATCCACCATCCACCTTCCACCATCCGATAACAGCTGACTTGAAGAGCAGTGGCTCATGTCAAAATTATGAAAGGGGGGTATTAACTCGGGAAAACAGTTGTATAGTGTTGTTCTCCTAATCTTATTGTAGAATAAAACAAAATAAATAGCATACGATAATAGTTTAAAACATATATCCAATGTTAGAGCATATCCTACAACAAACAGCATACAAATTGCTGACGGGGGGAGCCTAACCTCCAAAACCCCCACACTCCGTTCTTACTACGCCACTGTCTAGCCAATATTAATGGTGCAAAAATGTAAACAAAACCAATTGTGTGCTGTTTGGTCATTTAAAGCAATATTAAACATTATAGTAGTATATACTGCACTTGTAACTAAAATTGGTGATTACTTAATTATTGCACAATATGTTTTGAATCTTCTCAGCAAAAAATAATGTTTTCGGTCCCAGAATAGCTTAAATTTTGGCCCACACATAATAATTGACTTGCAATGCCCTTTTCGCTTACAACAAACTAAATATTAATAATGAATTTCCAAAAATCAACAGGCCTAAACATTTTTAAATTTTTTCCCGCCATTGGCTTGAATATGATTTCGTAGTCAACGTTCCAATTTTCACAGTCAGGAGGAAGAATTCAGAGTTGCACCGAAAAATTATCGGCTAACTATCGCATAAAAGAGCCCGTCAAAGTCCGTCAAATTTTAACGGGGAACTAACTGGAAAATTTTCGGAACGGCAAAACCTTATGGACCATCCGTTCAACGGATGGTGGATGGTGGATGGCTCTCTGTGGGAAGACCCTATAAAAAACATCAAATTAATTTTTTAGATGATTTAATTTAACTGTTGCTCTAATGAATTTGCGAAATTGTACTTTTTATATAGCATTTTGCTCATTGACCTATTAAGGTCTTTTTAAATACGAAAATTTGCTCATTAATTGCTCTATGGACCTGGCATATAAATCGTATAGGCTGAGAAAAATTGCTATAATGAATGACCTGAACATAACATTGAATAACCGCATTAGATTATGGTCATTGTATATATATTCTCGTATAACACCATCACATAGAGTCTTTACATACAAGATAAAAAACGGCGAATTCTTCAGGAGATGATGGTCATTGTGTACAGCTTTATTAATGGCACTCTATCATAAAAGAAACAACTCGAATTCTTTAGAAGATGATGGTCATTTATAGATGTACTTGTACAAAGCATTGCCAATGGCAGTTTATCATAAAATTAGGAAACCGCTAATTCTTTAGAAGATAATGGCAACAGTAACAGAAATCGTAAGCGTAATGGCACAGATGCTAATAATTAAGATATTAAAAAAATGTTCTATATATTGCCTCAATTATTTTAAAATTGTAAGGCTATAGAAAGGCTAAACTGTCAAAGAAGACCGATTTTACTGAGCACTTTAAAGTTTTGTTTATTCACTAACAGTTTTTTGATACCGTTTCGTACGGGGGTGTCACAGAAATCTCTTCCAACAGAAAACCGTTGTTTCTTACGTACATCAATGCACTAAACGAACCGTCTTCGGATGGAAGAGTTCCAACGCTTCCAAAAACATTTTTTAATGACAAATATTGTTTTAAAAGACAAATTAAAAAATGTTTTTGGAACCGTAGGAACTCTTCCATCCGAAGACGGTTCGTTAAGTGCATTGATGTACGTAAGAAACAACGGTTTTCGGTTGGAAGAGATTTCTGTTACACAATTTTGCAGTATTAATATTGGCTGGACAGTGACGCTATCCCCCGTTGGCAATTTGTATGCAGTCTTCTTGTGGGATATGTTGTAACATTGCAGATAAGTTTTAAACTGTTATTTTATGCTATCAATTTTTTTATTCTACAATTAGGGTACTCAACAGTCCTGGCAAGTATGGCAAATGGCAGCTATGCCAAGGGAAATTTCAAATTTACAACAACAAAATGCATGAAACGAAAAATGATAGACCTGCCATAGGTGGACCTATGTATATATATGGAAAACTTCATGTTGCTCAAAATTGTAAATTTTGCTCAGCAACACTAGATTTTTTGGTATTTTTCGGTATTATTTTGTTGATTATGAAAAAACTAGACCCTTTTTCACTTAAGTTTTATAAAAACGTAATCAACAGCGATTTTGCTGTGGATCAGATCCGAAAACATTTTATTTTGATGCTTATAACTTGAAATCATTACCTGTATTACTAATCCTCCAAAGGACATCATTCAACTAACATTATTGGGCCCCTCGTTTGATTTTGTATATATAAGTATCGAACTTAAAAAAAAAATTAATGTCCGGACCAGGGCTCGAACCCTCTTCTCCGTAGATTTTGAACGAGCATACTAACAGCTGAGCTATGTATGTTTTCTAGTTTACTACGATTTTTTTTTGACCTTAGTTATTTCAAGTTCAGAGTTCTGCCAGAGTTCTAGCTTTTTAGTTTCTGGGGTGCTCATAACCCAACCATTTGCCACATTTGATACAGTTGCCATTTGCCATACTTGCCAGGACTGCTGAAACCCTAAATATGATTAAGAGAACAACATTTTATAACAATTTTCCCGAATTTAAACTTCTTTTCAATATTTTGAACGCTGCTCTTCAAGTCAGCTGTTATCGGATGTGGCTGTGGATGGAGCTCTGTGGTAACACGAGTTTCTCATTTGTCAAAAATCCCAACCGTTTCACACGGATGGAAATTATGGGAAGAGGCTATTATACATCGGTTTCATACCAAAATGTTTCCTTTTCATATGTTTCAAAATTAAAAATAACCCATTGTCATCAGAAATCGATAAGAAATCATAGGGGTGTTAAGTTACCGTTGTAGACTTAACAAATTTTCAGGAGAAAAACCAAAGCTCCTTTGCTAATTTTTATATACGTTGATAACTAATAAATGCTTTAGCAAGAGTAATAAATCAAAGTGTATTTGGTAGTAAAACAAAAATATTGTTGTGTTTACTGGATATAACATGCCTTTCCTATTGTCATTCACATGACTGCAACCCTATTCACTTTTTTAACGTATAGAATTTGTGGATATAACGGTTTAGTTGAAACTAAATAACTGAGCATCAAGTGTAAAATTATAAATCAATTCAAAGGTACATAATTTATAAATATCAACATCTTAAATTAAATTTACGGATTTTCCACCCTTACAGGTAGTGCTAACAAAAATATTTTCAAATATGCATAGATACGTACATATGTACGTATGTACATATGTACATGTAAAAGCTGGTGGTGTGTTATAAAAATGCAATGCTTGAATATAATTCTCGAATTTAAACTGAAAAAGAAAGGAAGTTAGCTTCGGCAAGCCGAAGTTTATGTATTCTTGCAGTTCGTAGACCTCTCTTTAATGGACCATTTTTTCTGAATAGACAGCGTTGCCGTTCGACGAAAAATTGATGTAGTAACCTTGTAAGCGCGTACTTCTCTCTGGTATTCCCTCAATCTACTGGTAATGCTCGGATCCGCACTTCTCGCTTTCCTCGAATTTCTCCTTGTTGTGTCTCCGGACAAACCTTTTTGTGCATAAGTTGGTTTCTCAACTTATTCAAAACTTTTCTCATAACCATCTTTATACCTTTGCAGAGGGTATCATGATTTTAGTCAGAAGTTTGCAACGCAGTGAAGGAGACGTTTCTGACCCCATGAAGTATATATATTCTTAATCAGCATGACTAAATCTAGCCTTGTCTGTCTGCCCGTCCGTTTCTACGCAAACTAGTCCCTCAGCTTTAAATTTATTAGGCTGAAACTTTTCCAAAAGTCTTCTTTCTATTGCAGGTATACATGTCGGATCCAGCCGCATCGGGCAACTATATCTTATAGCTCCCATAGGGATAATCGGAAAAATAATTGAAAAAATTTATACCTTTTGTGTTTTTGATATATTATTACCTATTGCTCTTGGGAATATGAAGAAGTAAGGCGTTTAACTGTCCTGAATTTCGAATTAAATTTTAGAAAAATGGGACGATTATATCATATAGCTCCCATAGCACTATGGGGCATTTGACCGCTTTTGGAGGCCTAAATTAAATACTCAGTCAATTTAAAAAAATAGACGTTAAGCTTTACCAGTCATCATTTTTTATCCTTACGCATATTATATATAAAAATCATCCGGATCGGACATCTATATCATATAGCTCCCCTAGGAACGATCAGAATAACTTTGTTGTTTTATGATATAAATGCACATAACTTTAGAAATAGCGATTATTTACGGTTTTAACATAATACTAAAAGTTTCATACAAATCGAACTCTATATCCCAAAGTTTTTAAAAAAATGACAAATGTCAGAATTTTCCATACATTTTTACGACTTTTTGTTCTAGTTGTAGCAAAACTTTCGCTTTACAGCCTCTAAAATCCACTTAAACTAATCAATGAAACAGCTAGTTATTTATCCTTCATTTTAATAATAATTTAAAGCCAGAAAACACCTTACTTCTTCAGGCCCCAGTGCAAAACCATATCCTTTGCAAAATTTGTGGTTATGGTCTAAAAAATTAAATTATAGAAAAAGTGGCAATAAGTGGCGATTCTGACTATATACATTTTGACAAGAATTAAATACTCTACAAATCCCAATTGGTTTCAGAAGTGGACTCCGCTGGACTCGCTTTATTGCTCCATTTGAAATTAGGTTTTCATAAAATAAATGTGCGTGTTAGACTACTTCCGTTGCCACTTAATTATAAGAAAAAACGACGGATTTGCACCGTGTAAGAACAAAAACAAATAGTATATAGCACCATTCTATTATTCCAATCCAAAAAGTTTACCAAAACTGCTTTAAAAGTCAAATTTTAACAGATCGAAAGTCGCATTTGTAACAGCTGATTTAACACCTGATAAGTTAACAGAGACGCCCTCTATCGGATTTCCTGAAACGTAACATTGCTAAACGGTCTTCTGTTAACACATCCCCAAACAAGATTTTTTATTTTAACGACTTTTCAGAAATGGGTTTTGGCCAACCAAAGTGGTCAAATGGCCGATCGTGTATTTTGAATTAAATTTAACGTAAATCGGACGACTATATTATATTGCCGCCATAGGAAGGATCAATCAATTAATGTCAAAATAATACGTACATACCTTATTAAACACTTTCTCAAATTTTCACATTTATCCCACCTTAGCGAACTATTCTAGCCTTTTTCCCTTCACGGGCATTTCACGTGTGTATTAATTTTTCGTCACAAATGTTGATATCATTACATTTGTATTTTGATGATGCGATCGTCACTAGTTTTTTATTTCGTTGGTAGGTGTTATTTTTTTTGATATCAGACGTTTTTGTTCTAAACATGAGTCATATCAAATATATCTATTTTTTATTTTTCCTGTGAAGGAACTGATATTAGCGTTTTCATCAAGATACATAATTAAAATAAATTAAATTCTTACCGAAAATAGTATCGAAAATATTGTTTCCTAACGCGTGCATAGTATTTTAAAATTCCTTTTCACATACATATAGCAAAAGTCTTTAGTGGCTCAAAAGTGAAGGGCCTACAATATGTATTTGTTCTAATCTGTCAAAAGTGGACAGTTTTGTTTTTAGATAATTTTTAAACATGAAATAATGACAATTATGTGTTATATACCAAAATGTATTAATATTACTTGTTAAGGAGGCGCTTATTTCATGGCATTTTCAGTAGGAATACAACTAGGGTGCGCGGGGGCAATTATCCCAAGCGGCCCCAACAGATGCAAATTTTTAAATTTTTACTTTTACACTTTCACCGCTCTCTCAATCCTTTAAGTTTTAGCAATACCTACTGGCATATTACTCAATATGATCGGACTATCACAGCAGATTTTTCATTCTTCGTATTTATATGGTAGACGCCTTCGCACACTCTTCTTTGTCACTATGTGGACTGCTGTCCCTCTGCAAGGGTATAATAATAATATACATATATGATACTTTGCTGTCGCACCCAAAATCGTACGCTTTGAAGCTCAAATAAAACATTCCCAGGACTTTTCTTTGCAAAGGTCTATTATTTGAGTATTAAGTTACTTACAATTGCAAAGATCTTAAATTAAAGTTCCTAATTAGCACTGTAATTGGTGCTATGGATGTATTTAGACCATTGTTTGATTTCATAAAAACAAGAAAGAAAGCTAGCTTCGGACAGCAGAAGTTTATATACCCTTACAGATCAATCCTATTCAATTACAAATTCGAAAAATGTTAAATTTAGATTTACTTGCGTACATATAAGTTGCAACAAACAAAATTATAGCAGTTTACGAATTATTTTGCCATTACTCGATTGATCCTTCCTATGGCACCTATATAATATAGTCGTCCGATTTATGTTTAAATCAATTCGAAATTCTGAAATAATAAAATACGGTTGTATTTAAAAGTAGAACTTATAACAATACAAATTAACGAAGCTTTAATTTGTTTTCCTATTAATTTAACATTTATTTTCCGAGCGGCCCTACAGTTTAAAAAATGGTATTCCCAAGAGCAATATGTCAAGAAACACCCAAGCTATATTTTTTTTAAAATTATTTTTACGATTATTATTCAGAACAGTTTAAGACAGTTTACATTATTTTTTTGAATATTTCTATGGGAGCTATAAGATATCAATCAAAAACAGCTAAACGATGTATAAAACTAAACATAGAAAAGTTCTGATATCAACATTTGTGACGAAAGATGATTACACACATATTTAAATAAACTTTTTAAAATGTATTTTTTTGGCACGCTGCAATATATAATGCCAATGGGGGGAAAAACCTGGACTAGTTTTTAAGATTTTACCCACACAAACATTTCCTATTGCAGCGTGCACAATTTTGCTATTTATAATTGCTTCCCGCTAAACAAGAGGTTTTTTTTCCAAAAGTGGTAGAACTAAAGTTTCTTATATTAATCTGTTGAGCATCACATCAAATTTTCAGGATTTTTAAAAACACGTTTTGCTTCAAACTGACAAACAGAATTACATTTTCATTTTGACTAGCCCCCCACAAATTAGTTTTTGTTATAACTTTTGAATGGAGCATTGGATACGTTGGATACATTGGATACGATATGACCCCTCACATTAAGCACATTTTCAGTAAGAATACAACAAGCGTAGTGCGAGGGGCCAAATATCCCCACCGGCCCCAACCATTTTCACTTTTAAACTTTCACCGCTCTCTCTTTTCCAAACCAATTGATTTCATTGGGGCCTTGGTATGCAATCCTTTTAGTTTTTGCGATACCTTTAAATTGGTGTATTACTCGTTAGGATTGGACTATTACAGCAGATTTTCAATTTTGCGGCTATATATAGTAGGCTGGGTCGATTTGTAGAGCCCAAAAAAAAATTATAAATCGTAGGGGGAGTCAATCAATATGTATTAAAGAAACGAATACACATCCCTTTTCCCTTTAATCTAGCTTCAAAACTGTGGGCGCCACAGTTTTTCGTTAGAGGGGGCGTGGCACATCGGCGTGAAAAACTTGCACTGCGTATTAACCTCTAGAATCTGCATGCCAATCTTCTAGCTTTTATAGTTTCCGAGATCTCAGCGTTCATACAGACGGACAGACAGACGGACAGACGGACGGACAGACGGACATATCTAGATCGACTCGGCTAGTGATCCTGATCAAGAATATGTATACTTTATATGGTCGGAAACGCTTCCTTCTACCTGTTACATACTTTTGGACGAATCTAATGTACCCTTTTACTCTACGAGTAACTGCACACAAAAAAAATTCGATACGAAACGTAGGTCAATTTCACATTTTTTAAGATCAATATTAACTTGATATGGACCCGTGTCAAATTGATATGGCCGAAATGTAAACATCATGTTCGAAGTACGTCAGTTCGAATTTCGAATCTGTCTTTCTCGTTTTAACTCACGTCATTTTGCTCTTCATATGGCGTATTGCTTTTTTTTTCGAAGTGAGAGAGTCTCCGAGGGAGAAAATTCGGCAAAATGACCTTAATAATATACATTTTATGAGTATTTCATGTAAAAACGATGTGGGTATGAAGTACATGCCATTTACATTGACCATATCGAATTTACGGGAACATGTTTTGTTTTGTGTGTAGGAACCCCTATTATCTGTATTTCAAGTCCCAACTCTCTAGCTCTTATAGTCTTAGCCTTTACACGGACGGACAGGGCTAGTGATCCTGATCAAGAATATATATAGAGCCCTGCATGAGTCCACTTGAATTGACAAACAAGTCAGTTTTTTAAAATAGAGTGTTAGAGTTCAATTCCACTCACTTACAAGTTAGATTCAAGTGAGTGGTGCTGGGTCACTTTGTTCACTTGATCACTCGTAAGGAAAAACAAGTGATACAAGTCAGAGTGAGAGTGATAGAATTATTAAGTAAATTATGTGAGTGATTTTAATTTATTTTAGGGTGAATCCCCAGTAGTCCTATAAAAAACTTTTAACCGATTATGTAGAAAGTAAAAGACATTTGGCCTCCACTCTAAATGCCCCTTAAAAACTCTCGGTTCACCGAAGGACTGTTTGTATCTAACCGTAGAAATCCCTTAGGTGATTTTTATCTTTACAAATTCTTACAAACAAATATATCCCTCATTAAAGAAATCTCTCTTTTATGTCCCAAGTTCTTACAATGACGAATGCTTTTAATACTTCGTTTTGTTAGTCTTTTTCTGTTCATAGGTCTCGATAGTGTGAGATCAAGTCTGTTTTTGTGGGAGTCGTGTCTTATTCTGTAACGGGTGATACATAAAAAGGGATGCGAAAAGATTATTTTTTTAAATTGGAATTTAGAAACATAATTTGGTTCACTTTTTCGCTTGATTTTGAAATGGTGCTTCTTTTTTTAGGATATTAGCAACCGAGCCTGGGAAAATGATCTCTCTGAGGATGCACTACTTGCCGGAATACAAATAACTTCGCAACTGACTTTGAACAACAAGGGGTAGTGTTCCTTGCTTGTCTCCCACCATCTTAACACATCAAAATCCTTTCCAAGTGAAATTTTATGAAATTGGTATTTATTAATTTCTTTTTCGATGTGGTTGTCTTCAGTGTGTTCTGAATGCTGTATAAAAGTTTAAAAAATTGAAGATATATTTTGATTGTCGACTATTTCCGTGTTGTTATAGACCAAAGTTGGCATGTGTTTTCTCATAAGTTCACGGCAAAAATCCATCGTATAGGAAGGATCGATCAATTAATGTCAATATAATACGTAAGCTGCTATAATTTTGTTCGTTGTTGTTTGCAAATCTAAATTTACCCTTTTTGTAATTTCAAATTGAATTGGAATGATCTGTAAGGGTATATAAACTTCGGCTGGCCGAAATTACCTTCCTTTCTTGTTTTTCTTTTGCAATTGCGGAGGGTCAAACGTGATTTTCAAGGCACAGTTTTTTTTGGCAATATTGCCTAGAATTGTCCATAGAATGCGTTCCCCCTACGATTTGATAACCTCCAAATCGACCCACCCTAACATATAGTAGTCGCCTTCGCACACTCTCCGTCCATAGTGATAGTTCTCCGTATATCTAGTATATAAAAAACAAATAAATATTTATACCCGTTACTCACGTCAAACGTGACGGCAATTTGGGTCAAATGCCAGAAACACTCGAAATTTTTTTTTCGATAGAGGATTGAAAAATAAGGACCCAATTTTGTGATTTTTTATCTCTTACCGTTTATTTTTTTTTAACATTTTTACAATTAACATCCGATTTTAATTTTATGCAGTATTCGAGACTCGTTTGAGTTATTTTAATTTTTGGGATATCTTAATATATTTCAGAAAAATAATTTAAAATTTTTTTAAAATTTAAAATTAAGTATTTATTAAGGGAATTTAAAATAAAAAAATTCTGTACGCCGGAATACACGCAGTTTTCAAAAATAATAATTATTCTCGCGTTGCTTCATCAATTCCTAAAATTTTGGGTAAACAAAATTGTTGTATTTGCAAGACCTACTATTAATGAAAACGATCTTAGTTTATCAACTTTTTATCAAAGAACAACAAAAAATATATTTTACCCCTTAGCCGATTAAGAATCACGTATATCACTTTCGTATATTTTTTCACAATTGGCGTTTTTACCTCTGGTTATCATAACTGTTATTTTTGTCAAGAAAAATCGACGGCATAAAAAACATATGAGATTTCCATTTTTCTATTTTCAAAAAAAATTGAATTGAATTTTTATACCCGTTACTCGTAGAGTAAAAGGGTATATTAGATTCGTGCAAAAGTATGTAACAGGTAGAAGGAAGCGTTTCCGACCATATAAAATATATATATACTAGAGCCCTGCATGAATCAACAGTATGCTTAAATATTTCGAAACATACGAATCCCGTATGCCAACTTTATATATGTTTTCATCTGGATATGATTCGAAACATTCTAAGATGTTTCGAAACATTGGGGAGGCTTAGCTCTAACAGTATATCAGTTTATTTTGTTGTCTAAAAGTGCTTTCCAAAATGGACGTTGATTTGCCAAGTGGCTCCAGCAATTCTGTGAGTATATTTTAAAATTTAATAAAAGAGTCACCATGGTAATTTTGCATAACTGGGCCCTCCAAACAATTCAAGAAAATAGCCATGCTATATTAAAAGCTACACTTGTTTCAGGGAAATTTATGTTTAGCGAGAAGAATGGCCGCAGTAAGGTTTGGCAGGTTTTCGGAAAAATTTTAGACGATAAAAAGCAAGCGGCCAGTGGATTAGTTGCGTGTCGCAGTTGCCTATCTTGCCTTTAGAAGTTAAACCTTGCTATAGAAAAAACTGTTACAGTCACCGATCGAGGATCTAATAGATAGCAGGTTTTAGATGGTATGATGATCATTTATTTTGTATGAACCACCTATTGAACAACATAATTAAAAAAGAGTTCAAGATCCACCCTGCACTAGAGCTACTATCGAAATCGAGTAAATTAGTCAAATATCACTATGGACGGCAGTCCATGTAGTGACGAAGCACACCAGGAGAGTGTGCGAAGACGACTACTATATATAGCCGCAAAATTGAAAATTTGCTGTGATAGTCCGATCGTAATGAGTAATACACCAAATTAAAGGTATTGGTAAAACTTAAAGGATTGCATACCAAGACCTCAAGAAAATCAATTGGTTTGGGAGAGAGAGCGGTGAAAGTGAAAAAGTGAAAATTTAGAAATTTGGATCTGTTGGGGCCGGTGGGGATAATTGGCCCCCCGCACTACGTTAGTTGTATTCCTACTGAAAATGCGCTTAATATGAGGATGAGGGGTCATATCAGAAAATCGGACGCTCCGTTCAAAAGTTATACCGAAAACAAATTTTTTAACTTTTTTTTTTACCTTATTTTTATTTTTTTCAAAAACGGCTCTAACGATTTTCTTTAAGACTTTAAACTATATAGCCCTTGAGATTCCTTAAATTTTGGTATATAACACATTACTGTAAAAAGTCACGTTTAAAAGTTATTCAGAAACGAAAATGGCCACTTTGGCTAGCCCAAAACAACTAACGCTGTCTAATCGTTGAATTTTGTATGTGCGTAACCAAGCTGTAGGGTCAAGGAATCGTTAAAATGTTTTGAAAACAGTCCATTTAGGAAACTTTTGTTTTACGACTTTTGAAAAAACAAGCTAGTTTGGCGGGAAAACCGCTAGATAAGGCTAAATTTCGTAAGTCCGTAACTTGCGACATAATAATGCTACAGACTTGTGCTTCACCTCATATTAAAGGTATTTTTAAATAAAATAAACGCCTCCTTAACAAAATGTATGTAAATGCAATGGTTAATAAACCATAAGCAAAACAATTTTTTTGTAAACTTTTTTTTTAACTTTTTTTGTTTTTATTCAAAAACGGCTCTAACGATTTTCTTTAAAACATTAATCCGTAGAGGCCTTGAGACTCCTTAAATTTCGGTATGTAACACGTTATTGTAAAGTCTCTTTTGAAAATTATTCAAATACAAAAATGCCCACTCTTGCTAGCTTAGAACAACTAATCCTGCTGGAGCATTAAATTTTGTTTGTGCGTATCCAAGCTGTATTTTAAACCGTTCCATAAAGAAAGCTTTTTTTACGACTTTTGACAAAACCCGCTAGTTTAGCGGGAATAAAACGCTAGTACTAGATCCTATGAAAGCAAAAGTATGAAGAAGACAGCAGTAGATATACTTGATATGACTCATGTTTAAAGCAAAAACACTTGATATCAAGCAAAAACACCTCTTAACGAGGTAAAAAACTAGTGACGATCGCACCTTAAACATACAAAAGTTCTGATATCAACATTTGTGACGAAAGATGATTACACACATGATTAAATACACTTTTTAAAATTTATTTTTTCGGCACTCTGCAATAGAAAATGTTTGTGTGTTCTTAAAAACTAGTCTGTTCTTAAGAGGATTATAGACCTTAACTTGAGGGATCTGAGCTTAATAGTTAAAGTTTTAACGCCCTTTGGAGAAACTTTTTTGAGGGTTTAATTCTCCCTCTTAAAATTTATTTTGTCGGACTAATATATAAGTTATTTCATGCCAGTTTTATTCAATAGATTTAAAGTTATAAAATATGTATGGTATTTCATCCTGTGGGGCAGACACTTTTCAAGCTGGAGTTTAAATTTTAAATTTTCTCCTGACTTCTTAAAATATTTGACTAATTTACTTGATTTTGATAGTAGCTCTAGTGCAGGGTGGATCTTGAACGCTTTTTTAATTATGTTGTTCAATAGGTGGTTCATACAGAATAAATAATCATTGGAGCGGGCATTTTCACGAGCAAGGCATTTGCTGAGTGATTATGAAATTATGTCTTTGAACAGCAATTTAAATTTTAGTGAAACAACATAAAATAAAATATTTGTGAAAACCATAAATCAAAATACAATTTTTTTAAATTCCAAACCTGCTAATACAAAATTATCTATTACAGCTTTTATTTATAAGTCACGTTTGGAGACCGAATCGTCAGTATCACACTGTTGTAGATGTTTCGAATTATTTGAATCTTACTGTAAAAATGTTTCGAAACAGAAAATGTCTCAAAACTGTTGATTCATGCATGGCTCTAAAATATACTTGATCAGGATCACTAGCCGAGTCGATCTAGCCATGTCCGTCTGTCCGTCCGTCCGTCTGTCCGTCTGTATGAACGTTGAGATCTCAGAAACTTTAAAAGCTAGAGGACTGGCACGTTGCATGCAGATTTTAGGAGTTAATACGCAGCGCAAGTTTTTTTAACGCCCACAAACCGTTTTAAAGCTAGAGCAAAAGTGTAAACGCCTTTTTGTTTGAGTTATTAATGCCTACCGAAATGTAGAAGAAATTTTTTAAATCGGCCCACTCTGTAAGAAGTTATATGTAAATAATTAAATGTCCGGTAGATGGCGCCACTTTTAAGCGACTGCTTGGTTTGCCCTGCTTAAGACTGCTTGCCTTAGCTAAGTAACGGGTATTTAATAGTCGAGGCACTCGACTGTAGCATTCTCTCTTGTCATTTAACAATTTCAACAATGATCCGTGACCTCAATTTACGTTCAGTGTTTCCAGTGGAAATCCATGGCTATCTTGTAATTGATAATTGTAATTGGGTTATTGTTTCACGATTTTTTGGGCACGGGAAGGCCCCTGTTCTAGATGGATATCTCGCCACCAGTTCTTCTAGGTAAATTCTGTTACTCTCTCTGAAAAGGGAAGATAACAACTAAGATTGGTTGTAAACACGACAAAAATATATTTAAAGATGCGACAGCTTTTAAACAAACTTAAAAAACCATTCTCAACAACAAAATTTTACTATTTACAGTCATCGACGTTATTTTTTACCATGATTGATCCTAGTTCAAGTGAAGAGGAAGGCGAAGATGACCCCACTGTCAATGTGTCATCGAAAGGACGCCTCACCCAAGCGCCTAAGGGAGCAAATACCGTTTCAATATCAGGTGGATCTTCTGGTCTCGGGGTAGGATCAAATATCCCTATATCTGGCTCTAATGGCGATTTGGCTGGGAATCAGAGACAATCTAATATTAATACTATTGGTAACCGAAATGATGCTGGAAATGTGGCCGCAGGATCGCAGGTCTCCTCTAACAAAACTGAACAAACACATGGTAGCCGAGTTGAGGGCGGAAATCTCGAGGTGCCCAACAATTGCATTCCGAGGTTGGTACTAACATAATTTATTCCAAAATATTTTAAATTCGTGTGTTCAAATGACAGTACATTAGGGTGGGTCGATTTGGGAGCCCAAAAATCGTATAAGGGGAACGTGTTCTTGGAATGATTCTAAGCAACATTGCCGAACAAACTTGTGGTCTAAAATGACGTTTGACCCCCCCCCCAAACGCGAATGAAAAATACTGGTTTTTTCGTGAAAAATATCATAGTAGCCAGCACAGATATATTATTGAATTTGAAACCACTATTTTTTTCTCAAAAGGTTACTTTGTAAAATTCGTTTATTGATTAATAATTAGTGTTCCATTTTCAAATCTTGTTTACTTTCCATACGAGGAATTTTTCTTCTGCTCCTCTCAATAACTGCCATGACACTCTCCCGATTTTTTTCAATGTGCCGTCCAGAATCACTAGTTAACAGTTGAACGCAACGTTCTTGTCCTTGAATATGGCATGGTATTTTGGGATCTTCCATTGGCTTCTTCTCCAAATGTATATATTGTTCAAGAAAATCGTATGGAATGTGTCTGGTGAATGGTGGCTCAGCGCAATTATTATCATCATTTAAGTCTATCATAGTGGTGTAGCTTGTACAATTAAAATTAATTTTATATTTTTTGTAGATTCTAATTTGGTCTGGAACGTAGTGATTTTGTCTATAATATAATATTTTTCTTATGGCCTGATCTCGTATACATTTATCATCATCAAAGAGCATAGCCAGCAGTATGTTTTCTGGATGCGCATAGTATGCATTGTTTTGAATGATAGGATTGATAACTTCTCGTAAATTCGTCGGTAAATATTGGGTTGATCTTATAAATTGAAACAGAAGTGGACTTCCATATATGACAGAGCTGAAGTATTTGATTTTAAACTACATCGGGACATAAACTCTAATAAGAAATTCAGCTAACGTTTTTAAGTTTTTGGAGGGACTGCTCGTGCTGACGTAAAGTCTCAGTAATCTACTGGCCAATTAATAATTAACCAACGAGAGTGAGCGATCGGTCCTGGTTTTATATTGGTCAGATCAACAGAGCAGTATCCCTCGGAAACGGCGGTAGCAATTCTAAACAAGTATTTAACGTCCGATGATAATGCTTTAAACCAATTGTTATTTGATGGTGCTTGCGGCATATTATTTAATTGAATTTTCTCAAAATTGGTTACTGGCTGGAAAACAAAAATTAAAGAATTATTAATTTCCTAATAATTCAAAAATATTTTATTGAGTGTTAACCTTACCCTGGTTTCACACACCTCAAGTAATTTTGATAATTCGCCTGTTGCGGATCTTGGCCCTTTGGTTGCTGATTTTTCTAACGCAGAATATAAGTGGCGAAATGGCAATTCATTAAAATGCAACATGCATATAAACCAATGAAGCGGTCGTCCTAACTCGATTTCAAACCTCCTAATTATTCCGTTCGCAATACCAGTATTAGCGACTTCGCCATCACTACAAATACCAATCAGGTTACTTAGAGATATACCTTTCTGCTTAAAGAAGCGCTGAAGCTCTTCCTGTTTTTTTTTGGCATCCTCTGCATCAACTTTAAGGTACCCCAAGAGCTTGGCATTCGGCTCTTCCAAAACCACCAAATGTGGTTCCTTTTCTAAGTTAGTATAAGGCTTTCCATCAATTTTTTTCGTGACCAATGACTCATTTTTTCTGCCGTCGAACGAAAAGGCAAGAATGTTTGAATTGTTGGTCTTGAATCTTTGGTGTAGCACAGCTTCCCGCGACTTTAATCTTTCTCTGGCCACTTTATTTTTATCCATTATTACTAGATTGCCGTTTTTATCGGTGTAGTTTATGTCCTTAAATAGGGAAGAAGCTAAAATTGAGGCGACTCTATCCGATATTCCAAATCGATCACAGACCATTGCGAAATTAAATGCACTATATCGTTTTGTATACGATTCTTGACTAGAACCTACATCACGGAAAGGTAGATCTGTTGAAATCGAACTTTTTTCGCTTGACTCATTAGTGTATTCATTGCCCGTCTCAGTTTGGCTTAAGTAGTCAGGTAATGATTCCACTTCTATGTCTGCAATTGTCATAATTCGGTCGTGGTGTTGGTCAATAAGAAACGATTTTATATTTGACGGTTTATTTTTATGCAAAAGCAACCGTTAACCTGGAAATCGCATTTGCATTTTCCAATGTAAAATAAATTTTCAAGCGAGTTCGTAAAATCGTTTGACCTATCCTTGTACTTTAAATCCTCATGATCATGATTTATCACACTTTTTTCATGAATCAGTTGAATTTTTAATACTTTCCAAATCTCGATCAATTTTTTTTTGAAATTTCTGATGAAAATGACTTGTACGAAAATGTTTGGTTTTTTTTTTTTTGTTCACTTAGAAAAGAGAAACAATTTAGAACATCCCTTATATTAGGTAAGCCTTTTAACAACGCAAAATAGGGGTTTCAAATTCAGTAATATATCTGTGCTGGCTACTATGATATTTTTCACGAAAAAACCAGTATTTTTCATTCGCGTTTGGGGGGGTCAAACGTCATTTTAGACCACAAGTTTGTTCGCCAATATTGCTTAGAATCCTTTAAAGATTACGTTCCTCCTATACGATTCATCACTTTTTTCGGCCCCATACAAATCGACCCGCCCTACAGTACATATGTTATAAATATTAAATTGTTTGAGAAAAGGATAAAAAAGGCAAAGCGTTTCCAAACCTATTTTTGAAATCGGTATAAATCTTCAACCTTTTTTTATTTTTTATATCGAGTTCTGATAACCCGATTTCAGTCAACATTTTATTAAAAATTGTAATTCTTATACACATCATTGAGTTCTAGTCATAAGTTTAGAAGCTCACCTCATCAAAGATTAAAAAGTGAAAAAAAAACGAAATAAGTAATATATCTTCTAATTAAAGATACAACTTTAAGCAAACTAACAAACTAGAGGTGGAGAAAAATCGATTTTTTGGGAAAATCGATGTTTTCGATGTTTATGTCAAAAAACATCTATGTTTTTGATGTTTTTGACTAAAAATGGATATTTCTTTTGCCTTGGCGTATGTATATTTGCATTTGTTTTTACACATATGTATAAACATGAACATAAATATACCTTTGCAGAGGATATTTTTATTTTAGCTAAAAAATTGCTACAAAGAGCAGGAGACAGACCGGAACGAAAAACAACGATGTTTTTGAATACAAATATATTTACTAACGGTCATTTAGACAGAAAAATTAAATTTTTAGGATTAAACGAAAGATCACTGAAACATAAGCATATACATTTATATTACATAACACATAACAAAATCAACGATAACCATTCAAATTCACCATACCCTACAACAAATTCGTCACGATACCCTACAAGGTAGACTTGAAGCAAAAACGGTGTTACTCTCAAAAGGCGCAAAAGAAAAAACACAAATAAATTGAATAGATTTGCTAGTTTTCGCACCACATTTTTGGCAAAACTTATCTCCCGAAGAATTTACAGGACTTTCTTTTAATATTACTGTAAATATAAACAACTACATTTATTTGGAATTTTTGTCGTGACGTCATATGTGAGATTCGACGCGTTCGTCACATTACCCTACTCGTCACATTACCCTACAGGTATGCATTGTCCATATCTAAGCTGTTTGCTTTTTTCCTTATAACCGTATAGGTTATAAAACTAATTTTGGTTATTAGGCGTGTATTTTAAAATTTTCAAAATTTTTCCCCATTTTTAAACTTTAACGAGTTGTATATTTTAAACTAAAGACTGGTGTTCTATGTTGTGCGTTAGATAGTGAAAAGGCATTATATTACCAGGAAAATGAGTCTTCGATTGCCGGAACCGGGGTATCAGAACTCGATACTTCTCATTTCTCATTCACGGAGATGTACTTTTCCAGAAAAACAAGATAAGGAAGTAGTCTATTTTATTTTGTACACCGGTGTTATCAAGCACGTTCTTGTTACGCGCGGGACCCTTTATTAATTCGGGAAAAAATGCGAGTTCGCGAGGAAAATACATGATACAAATAAATACGGGACACATGGCTACAACTATGATTGAAGCAAATGAGATAAAATTTTAGTTTTTAATACAGGGATAGAAGTTGAAGTGCAAATTAAATGATAAAGATTGTTATAATGATTACAGAGAATGCGAAGGGGCTCATGCAGACTAAAATTAGATGTACATCGGGACAAATTAAGAGGGTAATAATTTCGTGTTAGTCTAACGGGAATATTAAAATTTAGACGGTTTACCAGTTCTACAGAACCTCATATAAGATTTTGCATGGAAATAGTACCAAGCAATATTCTACGGTTTTCAAGTGTAGGTAAGTTAAGCGATAGTAATCTACTCTGGTAGGAAGCCTTACGTTTTGATCCCAGTTCAAACTACAAAGCCCAAAAATAAGAAATTTTTTTGAACCGACTCAATACAGTAGAACAATATTCCAAAATAGGACGGACAAGGGAGATAAATAACAATTTGGTTGTATAAGGGTCATCAAATTCTTTTGACCAACGCTTTATAAACCCAAGAACACTCATTACTTTGTTTACAGTCGATATTATGTGGCAGTCAAATTTAAGCTTCGGGTCCAGAAGCACACCTAAGTCGTTTACTAAATATATATGATCAAATGGGGAGTTCTGAAGCGAATAACTTATAAACGTAGGAGTACCTCTATAAAAGGTCATTACGTTACATTTCAGACAGTTCAAATTTAAGAAGTTATACTCACTCCATATCTGAAAATTGTCAATTGTAAGCCAAAGCAGACTCTATCTTATTATATGTCAGTCAAAGCTTAACATCATCAGCATACATTAGTACACAAGAATGTGTTACGATAGAGGGAAGATCGTTAATAAACAAGGTAAACAGCAAAGGGCCCAAATGACTAACTCTCTGAGTCCTTTCATTCAAATAACTTAAAATCCAAGTTAATAGATTACATGGAAACCCAAGCAGATCTAATTTGAATAAAAGGAGAGAGTGGTTACCAGAGTCAAAAGCTTTGATGAAATCTGTATATATAACATCAGTCTGCATTTTTTTTCTTAAATCCATTTAATACAACAGATGACAATTCAAGAAGGTTAGTGGTGGTCGATCTTTGCTTAACAAAACCATGTTGACACTGTGATATTAGCGAGGAACATAAGTTGCAAATGAGAAGTAATAATACGTTCAAATGCTTTCGGAATTGCCGAAAATTTAGAAATACCTCTATAATTCTGGGCATCGGCCTTCGCACCCTTTTTGTGGAGTGGAATAATGAAAGAGTCCTTCCAGATAGTTGGAAAAATTGATAATGAATAGACAGATGAAAAAATTTAAAAATCGGTTTACAAATGTAGTATTTTTATACCCGTTACTCGTACAGTAAAAGGGTATATTAGATTCGTGCAAAAGTGAGTAACAGGTAGAAGGAAGCGTTTCCATAGCCGAGTCGATCTAGGCATGTCCTTCTATGAACGCTGAGATCTCGGAAACTATAAAAGCTAGAAGATTGAGATTTGGCATGCAGATTGTAGGGGTTAATACGCAGCGCAAGTTTTTCACGCCGATGTGCCACGCCTCCTCTAACGCCCACAAACTGCAAAAAGCTGTGGCGCCCACAGTTTTAAAGCTAGAGCATTTTGTTTGGGTTAATAATGCCTAGCGAAATGTAGAAGAAATTTTTTAAATCGTCCCACACAGTAAAAAGTTATAATCAAATAATGAAATGTCCGGTAGATGGCGCCACTTTTAAGCGGCTGCTTGGTTTGCCCTGCTTGAAACTGCTTGCTTTAGCTGAGTAACGGGTATTTGATAGTCGAGGCACTCGACTATAGCGTTCCTTCTTGTTTTAAAATACGTTAGTGTTTGCCATTGAGAACATTTTCAAAAGCTTATTTAGGGCCGGTTTTTCGAGTGACGGCTAACATTTGTCAAACAGATAAGTAAATTTGGTTTCTCGAGCTCCACCGTGTGGTCTAGTTTTGACACGGACCCGGACTCTCTGTTAAGTTTTTTTAGGGCCTATAAGAGCCAGTTAAGATGAAAAAAACAAATCGTAGATTATTTTGCTTCTCGTACAGATAAATTAAAGCAGTCGAGAAAACCGATTTGCTTTTACGGCAAGTTTATCTGGTCTATCTGGCCTGTTCCAGTTTTTACTGGAAGTGAATTTGTTAGCATTATCGAATTTCCCTTTCACATAACTAAATTTCCCTTATTTGTTTTTAAATAGTGTTGCAAACTGGTCGAGCATACAGAGATGCCAAGGACCAAAAACGAAGTTCCATTTCAAATGTCCCTGGAACAGGTCGGATAATTTTACCTAACAAATGTTAAATGTTACAGTTGACTTCACAAAGCCAAGTAATCGATATTTGGAATTTAAGAAAAAAATTCACAAATTACTTATAATTGTTATTGGCGTATATATGCATACTCGTGTAGCAGCAAGATTTATAATTCGTATGAAATGCGTACAGATCATAAGAAAACCGTTTGATTTAGCGGTTCACCTTGTAGACACCTTGTAATTGTTGTACTTCAATTAAATGTAATGTAAAATGTAAAAAAAGGTTTGTTTTAATTTTCGTATGAATATTTTGTATGTATTTAATATAAAAAAAAGATTTTAAAACCATGCTGTTTTTATCTACAAACATTTTTATGACTGATTTAGTGGTATTTCGCAAGAAACTTTAAATCAAAGTATTGGATCATCGAGGGCCAACTCTTTGCCGCGGCCTTTGTCACCATCACCATCTTTAACCAGTGAGAAGCCTGAAATTGGAGATCCGCATGTAAGTGCAATTAGAATTAAAGTTTGAATACACTTGTTTACAGCCAAAATTCTATAGAGCATGAATGGAAAATTTCGTTAGTGTTGGAGCCCTAGAACACGAAAATACCACCAATTTTTTTTTCGATGGCACAGTTTTTTTTTTTAAGATCTTTTAAAGTTTAAAATCTTAATTTACGGACTTTTTCAAATTGCTTCTTATATCTCGCTCATATTCACACAATTGGGCTAGTTTTGATTTAATTTTAAAGTCAATAGATCAGAGCTTAACTTTGTCACACAGATCAATATAATTAAATAGGTAATGGCAGCGTAGCAGCTTGCAAAATTAAAAAATGTGTTTTTTGGTCGAGTAACGGGTATTTGATAGTCGAGAGACTCGACTATACCGTTCTTTTTTGTTTTATTTGGTTTGCTGAATATAACTTTATATTGTTTAATTAGATTTAAGAAGTTTAATGTAAAATGTTTTCTACTTTCATTTTTTCAGGACAAACATGAACGAGAGGAAGAGGAACGCAAACGACGAATCCAACTATATGTGTTTATATCGCGATGTATTTCGTACCCCTTCAATGCTAAACAGCCTACTGACATGACTAAGCGGCAAACAAAAATAACAAAACAGCAACTGGAAATTATAACTCAACGATTTCAAGTAAGAACTGCAAAAACGAATGCAGAAAGTATATAATTTTGTTCAGAAGTTTAAATATTAGCTGAAAGGTCTGTAGGTTGGTACACCCATTTGCTCATAAGCTTATAAAACTTCACATAAGCTTAGTACTGATGAAAAGGTTAGTCTATTAACTTAAAAAAAAAACAAAGAAAAAATTGTTTTCTTAAGGGAAACTTAAAAATATTTTTTATTTATTTATTTATTTCTATTATGTTCATTTAATCAATTTTAGTTAGTTTTAATTTATGTCCCGTCCATTTTAAAAGAACTTAACATTTTTAAAGCATTTTACCAATTTAATATAAGCCCGTTATTAATTTTTTATATAACTTTAAAAAAAAGTGAACAAAAACTTTTTTTTGCTAAAAGATGGTCATGTATCACATCTTAAATTTGGCTTGAGCCGGGCCCGTTAATTTTTTTTTCTAAAAGTTTTCTCACTAAAAAGGACACAAAGAGAAAGAGTTTCAACTTACACACCGAACCAACTTACAGAATTCTTCCCTATTTCTAAAAATATGTAATGTGAATTAGCGATAACCACCCTATCGGTAGTGTCACAGAAATGCCTTCCATTCAAATTTTCCCCGAAAAGCAAATCTCGGTGTCACAGAGGTTTTTTTGACGGTTTATAAATCTCCGAGCTTACCACAAGTTTTGATAAAATAAAGCTACTTACAAATGCTTGCCAGGAATAAAACTTATTTAGGACAACACTCCTAAATTCTATTCTATTGGCATACTAAAATTTGTATATTTACTTCGGGATATATTTAAAAATAGGCATTTCATAAGCTGTCTTAAAGAAATTAGCTAATAATAAAACGTACAAAAACCGCCCGTTCTGACAGTGGTACCAATTGGCTTCAACTTTAAAATACCAAAATAAAAGTAAATATTTTTTGTTTAAAGCTAAATGCCTATGGCTTCTTAATAAAGCAAGAATTCGTGCAGATGTCTAGTTTATTTGCTTTTAAAATTGCCAAATGGGCAGCCGCATGCAGCTGTTCAGGCAGCAGTATGTAGCAGTATGTAGCAAGCGGAAGCTAAGCCCACAAACTAAAATGGTTGGAAATAAAACCAAACTTAAATACCCTAATAAAGGCAGTGAGCAACCAGGAGTATCTAGTAACAACAGATTTGCCCTGTTGTCGGAAAGAAGACAAAGCCCCCACCAATACATAAGAGAACAGAACTCAAATGCCCTAGTAAAGAAAATTGTTGCGCTGGTGGGGAATGACAACTTTTATGTTACTTCTCTTGTCAAAGGGAATATTCACAAAACAAAACTTTAAGCTAAGACTGAAGATCAATTCAGAGCTGTAACCAAATACCTAGACGAGGCTAAGAAACCCTACTACACGTACCAGCTCAAGAGTAGAAAACTCTTGCAAACAGTTCTAAAGGGCACAAAAAAAAAAGGATTCTTCGCAAAAAAATCTTATTAATATTATCAACAAAAATAAAAAGCTGCTAATCGAACAGTTTTGAGCATGCAACCGTCGTCCCATGCAGACGTGTATTCATTGTGCTCCGGGAAAAAGTATTCAATAAAATCATAAAAGTGCAGTGACGGGTTTAATAAATCTACCAAAACGCGAAAAGACGATCTATGCGGTGAAATCGCTAATGTTTATATTAATTTGTTATGGTCTGCCAAAAATAAAGAAAATAAACATATACAAAATCAAAACATACCAAACGATCGCGTACGTGGGTTAGAGAGGAGCAACAGATGCCGATACTAGGGATGGCCTGGGAATGGAGAACTGGTCCCGGAGTCGTGCTGGTTCGTGGCGGAACTAGTAGAATAGTGGGCTCAAGATAGGTTTAAATTTCGGAAAACTCTCTCTCGAAAAAGCAATTGAGTTGACTTACAAGAAGGGCAACTAAAGGGCAAATCAGAACCATCTAGAAGCTGAGAAAAAGTAGTCGTGTCTCTGGGAACAAAATTCCAAACTTCCGGCGCCAAATTCGAAATCTGGGAATCTGCGAGGAAAGGAATTAAACTGGGAGAAAACTACTGGAAATTTGATTATCGCCGCCCACATCTGGTGCCAGGTTTTTTTTTATTTTAAGTTTAGTTTTAAAGTTAATAAAACCACGAAATAATCAAAAATAACCACAAACTACAAACTACAAACTACGAATCTACTTCTACTAAATTAAAATACTCATGTAACCCTATATATATATTATTTATTTATTTATTTATACTTATAACTATTTATTCATGTGTGATGTAATCGTCCCTGTGGTACCCAGGTTAGGGAATTGTGAAGTTAAATTAATGTTATTTATATGAATTTTGTGAATTAAAGTGGAAAAGAAAATGAGCGAGTAGAGTGTTAAAAATGGGGTGAGGTGACGCATTACAGACCCAGTATCCAGTGTCGGGGAGTTGCTTAAAATATACAGCAGCTCAAGGATGGGAGGGTATATTCCGCGGCCATCAACAGCAGGTCCGCAGTCCTTGTTTCCTTTCCTTTTTTTTAGTAGTCATCGAGTCTGAAGAAAATAAATATTTACTGTGTGCCGACTGATCCAACTATCGTGGTCATACTCACACCCGAGAAGTCCGATTGCTAGCCGGAATCCGATGGTTGGATCCCCGAAAACCAGTCGAGACATAACAAATTAATTAATTAATTTATATTAAACATAAGAGTTAAAACTCTACCTAAATCAACCTCAATTGCAATGAGTCTAAACGACGTTCGCACACAACGTCAACGCGAGCAAGACGAGAGACGGCTCTCAGTACAAAGAAGCTGATAATAATGGAAGCTCTGATCAAGCATGGTCAATTACCCCCAACTTGACCGAGTTCTTGAACGTAGAGAGCGCGATTTTGCTCCCCCTCGCTCCCATCGGTGTCTCTGCAGCCGAAAAGCGCAGTAACTAGCACCACAATTTCTTTAACAACGTCAACCGTAACAACAACATCAACTGCGACTGTATCGACAGCACGTTTAACGACATCATCAGCTAGCAGCGCAAATATTAATACGTCTGTTGCTGCGCCGGCCGAAAAACAGAACCAAAACAATGAACATCCCAAGCCAGCTGTGCAGACTGGTATGGATCGCAACATCCAAATCAAATGAAAGCTGAGCCCCCTAAATTCTCAGCGCAAAATAACCCGATTAATGCTAGCCTAACCGCTTTAAAATCTTGGTAGACACCCACGAGGATGAGGCGGCTGAAGTCCTAATGAAGTCTGAAGATAATTATAGAGTATTATCGAAATATCTTACCGAGAATAAAAATAACTTTTACACGTATCAGCTAAAAAGCAGCAAGGGCCTGCAAGTCGTACTTAGGGGCATAGAGTCCGATGTAACGCCTGCAGAGATAACAAAGGCGCTACAAGAGAAGGGACTTAGCGCTAAAGCAGTCCTTAACAGGGATAGAAAGCCACTCTTTAAGGTCGAGCTCGAACCAGAAAGTAAGCCCTTGAAGAAATACGAAGTGCACCCTATATACAATCTTCAGTTCCTGCTGCACCGCCGAATTACAGTAGAGGAACCGCACAAACGCAATGGCCCGGTACAATGTGCGAACTGCCAAGAATATGGCCATACAAGGTCATACTGTAAAATGCGCCCGGTCTGCGTAGTTTGTGGAGAGCTTCATGACTCCGCACACTGCCCAGCGAGCAAAGATGACTGCAACTCGAAAAAGTGGCAATCACACTGCTAACTACAGAGGCTGACCACTTTATAAAGAGCTGAAAAGTCGCATCCACCAGAGAGGAATTACTGCCCGCACCCAAAATAAATAATTTACAACTTCCTGATCAAACGCTGAAGTCTTCTTCTCGGCTGCAGCCAGATCCTCACTAGGACCCCTAACCTCTGACAAAAATGTGACATACGCAAGCGCTCTGAAATCAGGACTGGCTACCCCTTTAAAAAAATCATTTCTGCAATCAGCATACCAAGAACCGAACACGGCTCAGCAGCATCAATCGCCGGAGCAGCCAAAAAGCAACTTTGAAGCTTTGATATGCAGCTTACAACAAAGCCTTATGGAATTCATGTCGTTTATGCGCACAATCATACAAGATTTAATGCGAAACCAAAATCTACTGATTCAAATGCTGGTTTCACGGTAATCCAAATAATAACTCCCCTACGGATATATACGTGGAACGCTAACGGCGTTTCGCAGAATAAACTTGAGTTAGCTCAATTCCTACTCGACAATCATATTGACGTAATGCTGCTTTCAGAAACACACCTTACAAACAAATACAATTTTCAACTACGGGGATATTCATTCTACGGAACAAATCATCCAGACGGTAAAGCACATGGTGGGACTGGAATTCTAATCAGAAGCCGTATTAAGCACCACTATCATAACAAATTTGCTATAGACTACCTACAGGCCACATCTATAAGTATACAGCTAAATACTGGCAACCAACTTACACTAGCCGCCGTATATTGCCCCCCTCGCTTCACTATAGCTGAAGTTGAATTTATGCAGTTTTTCAACACACTAGGAGACGACTTCATAGCAGCAGGAGACAACAATGCCAAGCACACACACTGGTGATCTCGTCTCGTGACCCAAAAAGGAAAGTAGCTCTATAATGCAATTATAAAAGCCAAGAACAAGCTCGACTATGTTTCGTCTGGCACACCAACATACTGGCCGGCATACCCAAAGAAACTACCCGATTTAATAGACCCTGCGATTACCAAAAACATTCCTAAGAATATGATAAGCGCCGAATGCCTTCCGGATCTCTCGCGTAGAAGGTTATATGTCTTAAAACACTGAAGCAACAATTTTGTTTCCATTATTTTTCCGATTATTCCTATGGGAGCTATAAGATATAGTTGTCCGATCCGACTTATATACTACCTGCAATAGAAAGACAACTTTGCGTAGAAACGGACGGACGGACGGACGGACGGACGGACGGACGGACAGACGGACAGACGGACGGACAGACGGACATGGCTAGATCGACTCGCCTAGTCATGCTGTTCAAGAATATACTACTTTATATGGTCGGAAACGTCTCCTTCACTGCGTTGCAAACTTCTGACTGAAATCATAATACCCTCAGCAAGGGTATCAAAATCGAGCATCCTTCAGGCTGACCTCTTCTAAAACTAACTGGCTAAAGTACAATAAGTAAGTTCCCACACTGACCTAACACCACAGTTAAATATTGAGAATGACATTGACTTCTGTGCTGATGCCCTGGAGTCAGTACTCGTGGCAGCAGCCAACATCTCAACACCAGAAGAGACAATTGTGCGTAGCAACCAATACAAAACTAATCTGCCAATCGACGCCTACTACGCGCTTGGAAATCGTGCAGATCGCACCATTCGAAGCAACTCTTTAATGAAGCCACCCGCAGACTAACCAAAACCCTCAAGAAAGAAGAAGAGCTTGCGCAGCACCGGTACATCGAGTAATGGTCGCCGACCAGTACAAAACATCCTTTGTGAAGAGCTCACCCAAATGTAAGCTCTCTGATAGAATCAGTCACTCCGATTAGAAACTCCTCCTGTACTTGGTCCGCAGCGACGAAGACAAAGCCGAAATATTTGCCTTACACCTACGAAACCTATTTCAGCCAAACGCCACCACAAACTCTTTTCAATTACCGCCGCTTAGCTCTGAAATTGCTATTAACCCGATTTTATATCAAGCACTTGAAATGGCTAATGTCATTAGAAAGCACTTAAAACCGAAAAAGGCTCCAAGGGGGCTTCCTAATAACCCCAAAAATGATAATTGAACTTCCAAACTGCGCAGTTGATGTAATATTCAAACTATATAACGGGATTACAAAACTTGGCTACTATGTCTGTGGTTATAATGATACCGAAGCCTGGGAAAGACCACACAATTTCCTCATCGTTCAGGCCAATAAGCGTACTATCGTGCCTGTCCAAATTTTTAGAAAAATTCCGAACAAAAATGGATCCCGGCACATCAATTCGGGTTTCGAGAAAGACACCATCGAGCAAGTTAACCGGATAACATCAGAAATTCGTACAGCCTTCGAACATCGAAAATATTGAAGTGCGATATTTCTCGACGTCTCTCAGGTATTCGACCGAGTGTGGCTTGTAGGCCCTTTGCATAAAATCATGACATTACTGCCAGAATTACTGCCCAACTAGAGCAACAGCTTAACTAGGTGATAATTTAATGATAGTTGAGAAGTGGCTAACAGACTGGCGAATCAAAATTAGTACAGAAAAGTGAAAACATAAAACGTTTACCCTTAATATACAATTATATTATATTCTTAGGATTTGATATACTTATTGTTAGTCTCATAAAAGAGAAGATTTAATAAATATAAAATTGTGTACAATATGCGCTTTAAATAAGTATTTGTTTTTTATTTTGTAAAAAAACATAAATTAAGTTAAAGCTTTTAGGGAAATGGTAAAAATGAGTTTAATAAAAGACGATAATTATTTAATATTCGATATTTTGTGTATGTATCCAGCCCTGGTAATTTTTCCGTAAATTTTCCGAAAAAAGGAAGTCGTTCGAGTTTCTGTGACACCCGTGGTTTTAACGGGTTGGTTTCCAAACCAACCGTCCCAAAAACCATCGGATTTTACTCCCCTGTAATTAACATCAAAAATTTAAAGGGGAAAGAATTTGTCTTTTGATATGAATTATAAAAGATTAAACCCATACTTTGCTTATCTAATGCATTTTATTCATTTTTGAAAGCATCCAAAATCATGGCATCAAAATTAAATTTTATTGGCCTTTATAAAAGTGTTTGGTGGTTTATTTTAAAGCTAAAACACTAAGTTTTCACGTTAAGTTTCATAAGCGAATGTCCAAATGATCGATTTTCGAAAGAAAGCTAACTTTGGCTAATCCAAAGTTTATACACCTTTTCATATTATTCCTATGAAAATACAAATTACAAAACTTCGATTTACTTGCGTATTGGCTTTAAAGCTGCTGACAGACGACTTGTCTAGTGATGCTAATACAGACCTACCATTGGAACGATCAAGAAATTAATGGGAAAAAATTATTGCTTCGTTGGTTTACATTGTATTCTCTTTTAATCTGGATTATACCATTTTTATAATATTATAATTTTTAATTAAATTAAACAAAAATTGGAATATAAAGCTACCATAGGAAAAATCTAACTTATAATTCGAAAAAAGCTAATTTTTTTGTAACATATAAATAAGCAAATCCAAATTTAACATGTTCGTAATTTGTAATCTTGCAAGGGTATAAATTAGCTTTCTTTCTTATAAAAATGTCAGAAACTTTTAATGCAACACATCAATTGATTACGGCATGCAATCTTGTCGATTAAGTATTCAGGAATACATCTGATTAAAAATGTTCATATTTTAGGCGTTTCTTAAAGGTGAAACCCAAATAATGGCAGATGAAGCATTCCAAAATGCTGTTCAGAGCTATCATGACGTGTTTCTAAAATCGGAGAGAGTTTTAAAGATGGTGCAATCTGGAGCATCATCACAACATGATTTTCGCGAAGTTTTTCGTAACAACATAGAAAAACGAGTCAGGTAGAATATCTATAAACATTGTATTGATATTTATACAAACAATACTCTTTTTCTATTAAGATCTTTACCTGAGATCGATGGCCTTAGCAAGGAAACCGTATTGACTTCTTGGATGGCAAAATTCGATATAATACTAAAGGGAACCGGAGAAGAGGATTCGAAGCGTCCTTCTCGGATGCAGCAATCACTAAACAGCGAGCTAATTCTTTCCAAAGAGCAATTGTATGATATGTTTCAGCAAATATTGTTAGTAAAAAAATTTGAGCATCAAATTTTGTATAACGCTTTAATGGTAAATTCATGTTTTTAAGAAAATATTCGCATAATAATAATAATTCACCAATAAGTAATAAATATTAATCATTTAGTTAGATTCTGCCGATGAGCAAGCCGCGGCTATACGACGGGAATTAGACGGAAGAATGCAACGCGTAGGAGAAATGGAAAAAAATCGAAAGCTTATGCCGAAATTTGTACTCAAGGAAATGGAGTCTCTTTACGTTGAAGAGCTTAAGTCATCAATAAATCTTCTAATGGCAAATCTTGAATCTCTTCCAGTATCAAAAGGAAATATGGATAGTAAATATGGACTTCAAAAACTTAAACGTTATAATCACAGGTTAATTAATTTAATTTCATAATTTTTTAATATTAAAATAATCTTGTTCTTTCCACTCGTGCTTCTTGTATTGACTTACAGTACACCGTCATTTTTGTAAGTTACCTTAAATTAAGTATTACGTATTAAATTAAGTCAAAAAATTAAAATATTCATTTTATGTGTGTAAATGTGGTTATAAGACGAAAAAAGCGGGCTAAATCAACTCTTCTTGATGCTTATAAATATTTATGACTAAATTATGATCAACATGGGAGTTAGACTAGCTACATATATACTTGTATTTTTTGTCTGTCTGAATTAAGAAAGAGAGAGAGTCAAATAACATTTAACAGCAGGATACCTCGTCATTCAAAGAACACGCACAAAATATATGTGGGCAATTCTCGGAAGATGCCAACCAAGCCAAAAAGCTTGAAACTTGAAAAAAAAAAACATATTTCAATATGATTTTGCACTGATATTTGGTTCTAATTAGGTGCGGGTTCAACTAAGCTAAGAAATTTGAGTATCCTTGGATAATTTTTCAGGAAAACGACCATAATATGGACAAAAATGTAAATTTTAGTATTTTTGTGGTATTTTTTTTTTATGTTAAGGGTTAAAAAAAACCACCTAACAAAATGAAGGAAAAAACTGTCGCGTGCGACATGTAGCGTATGACAGTCACATCAATGCAAATAATAAAATAAGTACTTAATATTTTGTAACCAAACCACATACATACTAAAGAAGAAAGAACAAGGAATACTATGAAATGTACTGCATTGAAATATTCCTTCACGTTTGGCTACAATCGAAAGTGGAGGTGGAAATCAAAAAAATCACTTCTTTCGGTGTCGCGTGCAAAAAGCTTAGTATTTTTTATATATCTTCAAAAACAATAATGGCCCAAAGTCAGCTTTAGCACGAATTATAGTGCTGATCAAAAGCTTTAATTTGAGCCTAGTGTCAAAAGAAAATAAGTTCTGGAAGATGTTTTTTTTCACATGCAAAACGTCCGAACCTCGCGTGCAACAGCAGAGAATTGCCCATATACAAACAAATTTATTTTTATACCCTTGCAGAGGGTATAATGATTTCAGTCAGAAGTTTGCATCGCAGTGAAGGAGACGTTTCCGACCCTATAAAGTATATATATTCTTGGTCAGCTTGACTAGACGAGTCGATCTAGCCATGTCCGTCTGTCCTTCCGTCTGTCCGTCCGTATGTCCGTCCGTCCGTCCGTCCGTTTCTACGCAAACTAATCCCTCAGTTTTGAAGCTATCGAGCTGAAACTTTACCAAAAGTCGTCTTTCTGTTGCAGGTAGTATATAAGTCGGAGCCGGCCGGATCGGACAACTATATCTTATAGCTCCCATAGGAATAATCGGAAAAATAATTGAAAAAATTATAACTTATGTGTTATTTGACAAATTACCTTATGCTCTTGGAAATATCATTTTTTTAACTGTTCTGAATTTCAAATTAAATTTTATAAAAATCGGACGACTATATCATATAGCTCCCATAGGAACGATCGGAAAACTGAAGGGAAATTAATAGAAACAAAATTATAGCCTTGTTAATTTTTATTGTATTTTCTTCTACTCTGGAATATAACTTTATTTTATAATTTTAGAATTTCGAATTAAATTTAACATAAATAAGACGACTATATCATATAGCTCCCATAGGAACGATCGGAAAACTAAACGGAAATTAATAGGAACAAAATTATAGCTTCGTTCATTTTTATTGTATTCTCTTCTACTTTGGAATATAAGAGTATTTTATTATTTTAGAATTTCGAATTAAATTTAACATAAATTGGATGACTATATTATATAGCTGCCATAGGAAGGATCGATTAATTAATGTCAAAATACTCCGTAAACTGCTATAATTTTATTTGTTGCAAATCTAAATTTAACATTTTTGTAATTTCAAATAGAATAGGAACGATCTGCAAGGGTATATAAACTTCGGCTGGCCGAACTGTTTTAGGCTCAAGGATAAAAAATGAAACAAAAATCCTTTAAAAAATTTGTTTTTATTTGGATTTAGTACTAAAAAATTAACCGAGTTGATCTAATCATGCCATTCTGTCTGTCTGTATGAACCAGAACTCGAAATCGATTGACCTACATTGCAGAGGGTATAATCAAAGAGAGTGCGGGACTCTAAATTACTGTTCAAATATGTATATATTTTGTAATTTAATTATTTAAGGTAACTCCAAACACAATAAAAGTTCCAAAATAGAACACAAAAACAAGAGATAAAGCTAGAGTCGAGTGCCTCGACTATCAAATACTTAAAACTCGACTCAAGCAGAAGGCAACCAAGCAGTCGCTTAAAAGTGGCGCAATCTACCGGGTATTTCATTATTTGCTTATAATTTTTTACTGAGTGGTCGGTAGGTATTAATAAACAGAATATATTGGTCAATCAATAGGTATTGAAAAAAAGTTAATCTAGCTTAAAAACTGTGGGTGTCACAGTTTTTCGCGGTTTGAGGGCGTTAGAGGGGGCGTGGCACATCTGCGTGACAAACTTGCGCTGCGTATTAGCCCCTAGAATCTGCATGCCAAATCCAAATATTCTAGCTTTTTAGTTTCCGAGATCTCGGCGTTCATACAGACGGACGGACAGACGGACATGGCTAGATCGACTTGGCTAGTGATCCTGATCAAGAATATATATATTTTATATGGTCGGAAACGCTTCCTTCTACCTGTTACATACTTTTGCACGAATCTAATATACCCTTTTACTCTACAAGTAACGGGTATAAAAATGTTAATATAGTCATCCGATTTTTCTAAAATTTAATTCGAAATATTCGAAAATTATAAAAATAATTTCGGTTTTTAGGCGTGTATTTTTAAAGAAGCCATTTATGCCAGCTTTTTTGCATTTTTTCCAACTTTTTCAGCTTTGACGAAGTGTAGCTGAAGTGTAGCATACAAAAAATTAAAAGTGCCCATTTCTTACTCAGGGAGATGTACCTTAACCGAAAATCATAGTTTCATGAAGTGCGTATTTCATCAATTTTTTTTTGTAAACTGGTGTTATCAGCTATGTTACTATATCACTATTCGACCTGTAAAATTTGTAAATTTTGACGTAGAGAATTCGTTGATTATTTTTTTTTTTAAGAACTCAATTATTTGAGCTAAAGAATTCGCGAATCATTCAATGTAAATTATTTGACTGAAAATTTACGAATTATGCCACATAAAGAATTGGCGGATTAATTTACCTGATGAATTCACGGATTATTCGTCCTGAAGAATTCGCAAATTCCAAAAATAATTATAATAATTTCGGTTTTTAGGCGTGTATGCAGTTTTTTTTAACTTTTTCAACTTTGACGAAGCTTAATGTTATATATAGGAAAGTTAAAGTTAAAGGGTTACTGGAAAACTAAGGTTTCCTTAAGTGCGTATTTCATCGTTTTATTTTTGTAAACTGGTGTAATCTTCGGCTGGCTTAGTTAGCATTTATTATTATATGAATGTCCAAATGGCAGATTAAAACAAGGATCAACGCTATAGTCGAGTGCCTCAACTATAAGATACCCGTTGGGCATTGACAAAACAAACACTTTTTACTTAAAATTTAATTTAATTTAATTTGTGGCCCTTAGAGGGGGGGGGGCGTGGCAAACTTATTTTAAGTCAAACGATATTTGACTTTTTTTGGTCAATCGAAAGGTATTGAAGGAACAAATAAATGTCAGTTAAAACTTTTAATCTAGCTTGGATCTAAATAGGAAACTAAGGAAATCCCAACCATCTAGCATTTTCAGTTTATGAGATATCAGCGTTCACACTGACATTCCCCGAATATACCCTTTTAATCTACGAGAAACGGGTATAAACAAGAGGAACATTTAGTTTATCAAATTTCGATATAAATTGCGCATGACAAACTATGTTTTGTAAAAATACATGTTTTATTTTTAAATTTTCATGAATCTACAACTACCAATCTTGTAGATTCTACTCGTCTAAATCTTAAATAAGTCACAACTTTTAGTTAAAACCGAATGGTAAAATTTAGAAAACGATTCGCATATACATATATATATATAACTGTAAGTATACATTTTTAATTCGGCAAAATAATTTCTCTATTTTTAATGATTTTCAAAAAAAGGAAATTAATTCTGCGATCTCACGGATCCTTGTCTAAATTGGAGGGTGACTCAGAGGATGGTTCTACGCAATTGACAAAGTTAGATGTTGTACTTACATTTCAATTGGAAGTAATCGTAATGGAGGTTAAAGGACTTAAATCATTAGCTCCCAATCGCATAGTTTACTGCACAATGGAAGTTGAAAATGGAGAAAAGCTTCAAACGGATCAAGCGGAGGCATCAAAACCAATGTGAGAGTCTATCACATAACACGCATAATCTTAAAAACTTTTTTTTAATAGGTGGGATACACAAGGCGATTTTACAACCACACATCCACTGCCAGTTGTTAAGGTCAAACTGTACACGGAGAACCCCGGAATGCTTGCATTGGAGGATAAAGAACTAGGAAAAGTAACCCTTAAACCTACCCCTCTATCTTCCAAAGTGAGTTTAACTTAAATATATACTATTTAATTTTATAGAAATCATTTAACTTTCTTTTAGTCACCTGAGTGGCATCGAATGGTTATTCCGAAAAACCTCCCAGACCAAGATATACGTATTAAGATAGCTTGCCGACTTGATAAACCTTTAAATATGAAACATTGTGGGTACGTACAATGCAAAAATTATAGTCTACAAAAGTTTTAATTATTCTTCTTCAGGCATCTGTATGCGATCGGGAAATCAGTGTGGAAAAAATGGAAAAGACGATATTTTGTTTTAGTTCAAGTATCACAATATACCTTTGCAATGTGTAGTTATAAGGAAAAAAAATCAGAGCCGTCGGAGATGATGCAGCTAGATGGATATACAGTCGATTACATCGAAGCCGCCAGTGGTATATTCGTCCTATTGTTAAAAATAAGAATGCTTTATTTTAAAATGGAAATTTATATTTAGCCAACTTAATGTTTGGGATCGATTTAAATGGAGGACGGTTTTTCTTCAACGCTGTTCGTGAGGGTGATAGCATTTCTTTTGCTTGCGATGATGAGAACGAATGCAGTCTGTGGGTCATGGCTATGTACAGGGCGACTGGTCAGTCCCATAAGCCAACTCCACCAATAACACAAGATAAAAATTCAGCGATGTCAAAAATTCAAGGTGGTAAGTATATTACTTAAACTTAAAAGTTGATAATGACTGTTAACATAATTAGTTTTTGTCAAGTAATGTTAAGATTAGGAAATGTACATACTTTTAAGCTAGTTTTTAAATCCAGTGCTATAGCTTGACTGAACTCTAAAACCCTTTGTGTTCGTAGAATTACGTTTTTATTATTTATAATTTAGGTTGCCCTTAGAACATAATCTAGTGACACTAGGCCGCTAAACCAATACTTGAATTGGGTTAACTCGGAGTAGTTGAATACACAAGTATTTCTTGAGTACTGATTTTAGTTGGGAATACCTGGGGTTTATATACACAATTTCAGAGTCAAGGGGGCCACCATAGCGGAGGTGTCGTATGGGGGTTTGTAAGTAATAAATACTTAAGCTCTAAGATGTACAGAAGTACAAAGTCATCCAATTTGTCTTCCACACAAGGGATTAATAGGCTAGGGTTAGTAAAAATAAAACAGCGGAGTTTGAGCTGGCGCTGTCTGTGGCTGCTGTTTACATTTTAGAGACTCAAGTGCAGGCGCTAACACCTTGTTAATGCAGGCCAACTATAAGACCGATAAACTAAATTATTTAGGATATGTTTTTCGGTCAATATTTTAGACCGAAAAATTCCACGAATCATTTCCCATACAAACGTATGTTCCACCTTCAGGATCCGCGGTAAAGCTAAGAATACAAAAAACCGATTATTGCCGACAAACCGATGTTTGGAATTATGTGGCTTATGTTAAGGGACTTACCTTAGAAATCTACTCCCTATACATATATATTAAGAAAAAGTCCCCATCTAGAACCATTGCCCATGGAATTGGACGCTAAAGTTAAAACTCCCAAAATTTTCACAATTTCTCTATTCAAAAACCATTCTAATAATAAAATATTTAATTGAACTTATATTTATTTATGATGGAATCTATTGTCCACTGTACGTTCTAATTTCGGTTTAAAGCATTTTTGAATGGATATTTTATTGGATTTATTATACCAATAAAACCGTTTTTTTGGTTTTATTACCTAAATGTTGTCAAATTTTAAATAAGTCATCATTATCGACACAAGCTTCACACTTGTCAACGATCCAAAACCGTTTCACTCGGATGGACTCTATTTGGGTCGATCAGTTAGTAGAGCAACAGTCAGAAAGTGTGTAACAAGAAAAGTAATTGTTTCCGACCCTATCCTTGATAAGGATCACTAGCCGCGTCGATCTAGCCATTTCTGCCTGTCTTTCTGCATGTCCGTCCGTATAAACGCTAAGATATCTGAAACTCCGACAACTACAAAGTTCGGATTCGCCATACAGATTCGACGTGTTCCTGCGCAGCAAAAGTTTACTTTATCCCAAGGCAACGCCAACTCTAACGCATACAATCGCCTTTAATGACCTTAAAAAATCCTGGCGTCTACGTCTTTACAGAAATTGTAAAGTGTATAGGCGCTTGCCGATCGGACGTCTATATCTTATAGCTTCTATAGGAACAATAGGTAAAAGCTGTCAAAATATCCTTTATTTTCTGTTTTTATATGACCTTTTTGCAGTATAAAAGCTATTGACATGAATCTTTCCAATTCGTATTTTTTGTGCATACCTTGATCAGGGTAAAGGAGCTTGTCGATCGGACGTCTATATCTTATAGCTTCCATAGGAACAATAGAATTTTAGCCAATAAGAAAAAAAAGTATTTTCATACATCTTTGAAATTTTTCTGAAAGCGCCTAAGGGCCTAAATTGTATATGTAACGATTGAAATTTTAAGAGCATATAATTTTTAGAATATTGCAAAAAAAAGTGTTAAATGCATAATTACAATTTTTTTTAATTTTTTAAAAGTGGTCCAAAAACTGTGTGTTTTTTTTTGGATATTCCTGGACGTAAAGTAGTATTACACGCTAGACCCCGCTTTCCTTTTTTTTTTTTTTAAAAAAGTTTAGATATTTAACCGCGGTTAAAACTAGCAAGAAATGTTCGTAATTTGAATAATCGCCAGACTTGGTTTCTCCGCGCGCATTTTCAACATGAATAAGCTATAAGATATAGTTGTCCGATCCAGCTGGTTCCGACTTATACATATACTAGTCGGAGACTAGTTTGCGAAGAATCATGCGGATCAAGAATATATATATTTTATGGGGTCGGAAACGTCTTCTTCACTGCGTTGCAAACTTCTGACTAAAATCATTATACCCTGTGCAAGGTTATAAAAAGGGTTTTAATGGATTGTGTTCTAGAAGATGACCGACATATATCAATACATTTTTTTTATTTTTTTCAGACGCAGACAAAGCACGTAAGCATGGGATGGAGGATTTTATAAGCACCGATCCTTGTACTTTTGACCATGCTACACTTTTCAAAACATTGCAAAACCTCACTCTGGAGTATAGGCTTAACGATCCATATGCATCTCTGGTAAGTTTATCTTATACATACATATAGATAATAATTTACAAGTAATACGTTTACAATTTAACAAGACGTGTAGGACAGTTTTCAAGGATTAGGGCAGAGTAGGGTAAGGATAGTAAGAAATGTTAATCTATAAATAAGAAGCCATCAAAATGAAAAAGGTTTTATCGGAAAGCCTTTTCTTTTGGCTATAAAATTTGCGTACACCATTTTATAAAGTAGAAAACTGTTTAGAAGTGTTAATTTTTTGGTTGTGAAGAAAAAGGGAAATTACTTCCATTAAAAGTGGTCTATTCTGATGAATTTTTGGCAGGCTGGTAAAACCAGCGTCTAACATGGCGGACGCCAGTAAAACGTAACAGCGTTACTGCGAATTAGATGGACACAAGGGTTGACCACAATGACAGCAGCCAATTCAAACAGCAAAAAGAGTGTAAACATAAAAAGAAGAAATGTGACTGCAGACGACAAATTCAATTTCATGGTTTTAAGGAAATCATTCAACTTGCAGCCTCATTATATAAAATATATTTTTAAAATGCACAAGATGCTAATGCTAAGTTAAGAAATTTGAAAATAAATACTTTCATTCCGCGTAACGTTGTTTAATCTCTTTGAGTTATTAGGGGTATTCCAACGAATTTCTGTGAACAAAAAATTCTTTTTTTTTTTTTTAGTATAACACATAGAGATTATTACATTGATCAGCCAATTTAATGGCTATAAAATGTAGAGTACAAATAGGAACAAATAACATGAATACATAACAGAATGGCGATTAACAAATTTTTATAACTTATGACTTAGATACTAAATTGAGACAACAATACTACGCATTACTGCTTCAGGACGCGTGTGACACGACGTCCTCTTGTCCAGAGATCGCCGGGATGCCTTCGTTTTAGCCTCCTCCTAATCGTCGGGTTGGTCAAGGAAGCGGCTAGCTGGTTGGGGTGTCCTGAAAGGCGTTCGTTGTATTGACTCGAGTGCCGGTTAGGACATGAAGAGGTCATTAGCCAGGTCGACGTTTCTAATGTACCACGGTGCATTTTTTTCAATTGTTCGCAGCGCCTTATTTTGAATTCTTTGGACCTTCATGACGTTAGAGTCAGAAGCCATGCCCCAAAGTTGGATGCAGTACGTCATTGAGGGCACCACAATTGTTTTAAACAGCAACACTTTGTTAGCCAGGCTGAGCTTGCTCGTTGATTTGAGCATCCAGCTTAGCTTCCTTAGCTTAGCGCGACATGTAGCGGCTATTGTTGTTGTGTGCTGCTTCCAGGTGAGCCGTTTGTCCAGGATCAGACCCAGGTACTGCGCCTGGGGAGATTGTGGGATGGTGGTCTTATGGAGCTCAACCGTTGGAAGGATCTGTCCTCGCAACGTGAAATTGCAGTGTTGCGATTTTCTGCCATTAATTGCTATATTCCACCTGTTTGACCACTTGCCGTAGGTGTTGAGATATTCCTGGGTTATTTTAGATGCTTCAATTCGGCAGGTGGAATTTACAAGAAAGGCAGTGTCGTCAGCGTAGGTGGCAAGAAGAGTGTCCGGTGCATTAATAGAAGGCAGGTCAGAGGTGAACAGGGTATATAATACGGGACCCAGGACGCTTCCCTGTGGAACGCCAGCACGAGCAAATCTTAAGCTTGACCTTTCTCCTCTTACCTCGACCATGAAACTTCGATCAAGCAGATAAGATTTGAGAATAAGGAATAAGCCTGTCGGGAGTAGGGTCTTCAACTTATGGAGTAATCCTTCGTGCCATACGCGGTCAAATGCTTCCTTGACATCGAGGAAAATAGCAGAGCTATATTGCTTATTCTCAAAAACTTTCAAGATGTGCTGGACAAGTCGGTGTGCTTGCTCTGGAGTCCCATGGTGGTGCCTGAAACCAAACTGGTGGTCGGGAATGGCCTCTTGAACGCTTCTTACTCCCAAAATTCTACTTAGAAATATTCTCTCGAATATTTTTGAGAAAGTGGGTAGCAAGCTTATCGGTCGATATGGCTCGACAAGATTCTCCGGTTTTCCTGGCTTTGGTATCATTGTTATCACAGCACACTTCCATTGAGAGGGGAAGTGGTGGATACGTAGCATTGAGTTGAATAGAAAAACAAGGAACAGGATTCCCTTTTTAGGCAGAGCCTTGGCAACTCTGCTGTCAATGCCGTCGAAACCCGGCGCTTTACTGGGATGAAGCTTCTGAATGTGACTGCAAATTTCTTCTGGACTCACGTGTTGGATCGGTAATGCTTCCGGGGAAGGAGCATTAAGAAAGGCCAGTGTTTCCTCAACGTCCTCGGGTCTCGCCAGGTCGAATGGCTGGAAACGTTTCTCGAGTTCATCCGCAAAATCAGCCTATGGCAAATTTTTTGCGCAGCGACTCTAAATTTAATTATCAGTGGGATGTGATCAGAGCTAAGTTCAAGACATTCCGAGATAATGAGACTCTCAGGCCGTATCCCATTGTAGACAGCAAAGTCAATGGCGGTTGGTGTTCTTTGGCTGTAGCCGGTAGCAAGGACCTGGGCATTTGATCCTTGAATGACTTCAGCTAGAGCTCTCCCACGGCTGGTTGAGTTTCGAGACGGTGGTGGGCGTTCCAGTCTCCTGCGATGATGAAACTTGACCCCAGATCATCGAATAGTTTTTCGAAGTCATCGGCAGAACATTGAAAGATTGGAGGACAATAAATAGACGCAATGGTTGTTTCGCCAAGGTCGGTATTGACTTTGACTGCAACACATTGAACACTTGGACTTTGTAGACTATAGCACTGGTAACTTTGAAGACAGGATTTTATTAAGATAGCAGAGCCACCACGTTTCCGATCTGCAGGATGAGTAGCTTGATGGATATCGTACCCGTGCAACTTGTAGTACGACCTTGAACAGAAGTGTGTTTCACTAACTAGCATAATGTCAATATTATGACTTTGTATAAAGAGCTCCAACTCGAGGGCTTTGTTGGCAAGTCCGTCGGCGTTCCACACACCAATGTTAAGGCCGATTTGATTCATGGTTGCGTTACATTAACTGGGAGGAATCCAGCAAATGCTTGTGCAGTTCCTGGGGTACTTTGTGGTAACAGTTTTGAGACTAGATCCATCATCGACAACATCATTTGGAAGAGTTTGTCAATCTGAGCAACAAGGACCGACATGCAAAAACATTTGCTCTTGACGCTGCCATTGCTGATCATGAAACGATTGCTGTGGGCTGCGTCGCTGTTGTTGAGGGGAAGACTCCTGTTGATGATCTGGCTGTTGTTGTTGTAGAGGCCTTTGCTGTTGCTGTGGTGGCTGCTGCAGTTGCTGCTGACGAGGTGGTGCCTTTGGATGACGTGGCTGGCTTTGCTTCCTGTTGCTGCTGCCCAGTGGGGGAAACTGTTGGTTTTGCTGGGACGTAATTGGAAGTTGTTGATGATGGGGACGATTGACTTGGCCGCGGACAGCGTTTGCGTAGGAGGTTGAAGCCACAGAGTTTGATTGGACATTTAATCCAGCTGACTTTTGGGGATGGGATGGAACACTTTTTCGTCGACTAGCTGCTTTTTGATAAGCGACACAGCCTTTATAGCTGGCAGTGTGGTCACCACCACAGTTTACGCATTTAACTGGATGGACATCCCTTAAGCATTCCTCCAAATCGTGTTGCAGGCCGCATTTGACGCCGTTGCAATTGTTTTTAGTGTGATCAAAAGCTTGGCACCAGTGGCATTGAACAACATCCTCCTTTTTGTAGGGGAATTCAACTTGAACCTTTTGTCGACAAAGTGTTTTGATATCGTGGATTTCTTTGTTATTTGGTGCCGGTTCTAGTTCAATAAAAACTAAGTTGACAAGCCTGGTTTTGTCAAAGCGGCTTCTGGGTCTATTAACAAATCGAACCGTGTGGCCAGCCGACGTTAGACTTTCTTTAATATCTTCGTCTGGTACAGAATGATGTATCCCACGGATGACAACGCGATATGACCTTTCTTCCTTTAGCTGCCATGAATGAAAGGGTACACATTTAAGGGCCAGAGATTTCGTTATCGCCCTGTATGCATCTGAATCTGCAGCCAGAATAGAGACAGAGTTATTGGGGTGGCATTTCAGGGAGTATTTAGACGGGTCTACTACTTTGTCTGTGGATCTAATAAGGCCGTTCAGATTCTCGCAATGGGCAACCACAATTGGGGGTGGCTTGTGGGAGGGTAATTGTTTTTGGTTGTCAGACTGTTGGCTGGGGCTGTTGTTGTTGGGAGCGAGATTGTTTCCAGCGTTGGTGTTGATAGTGCAGTTGGTGTTGTTGCTGTTGTTGCTGCTGCTGGCTTGACTTGGGGTACTGGTTGAGGTACTGGGTTGTTGGGAGTTATTAGGGCTAACCGTTGAAGGGTCTCCGACGCGTCCGTCTGTCTCCATATCCGACAGTTCCGAAAAACGGTTTGCAGAATTCGTTTTTTGGGCTATTCGAATTCCTTAGGATTTTGGAGACTGAATTTGGTGATATGGAGTCAAGCCGAAGTTTGCTGTTTGCTGGTCGAGGAGTCCACCAGTCCTCATCGTCGCCATTGATAGCTTCTAATTCCCGATCAACATTATTGTTTGATATAGACGTGGTGTTGGCGGAGGTAGAATATAGCCGGCTAAATTTGCTTAATGAGCTATTTCGCGCCTCATTCATTACCTGTTGTCGACAAGCCACAGTCTTCCTAATGTTAAGATCATCTTCGGAGTCCGAACGACCAGCCATAATTGGTAAAAGGCACTGATATTGTGCACTGCTTTACCGACTTTTGGCATACAGGGGCGCTTTGCCCGAATTCCGAAAAGGCGATCGTAGCCTAGAGGGTTGGGTGCAAGCCCCGCAAACAGGCGGGACCGGGTTCGAACCCACCAGGAGGCGAACAGATTTCAAATTTAATTTTTTTCTTTTATTTGTATTAAGAATATTGAATTGAATTGTGGCTCACTTCGAAACCAATTTCGAATATGAGCCAACTAGTTGTGGTTTGCAAGAACAACAATTGCAACTGTAAGTTTTGACTTTCTGTTCCACTTGTTTTCGCGATTGGCACAACTAACGGCGTTTGAGCACTGGTACCGCGACTTTAGAAGTCGGATTTACAATATCAATAACTTTTGCCACGCAGGTGAACTTGTCCATAGAATCTTCACAAAGAACTTCGCTGCAATGAAAAAACACGTCTGCACTCAACGAAAGCATGATCAAGACTGACAAAAAAAAAAAAAAATTCTTAAAAATGGAAATTCAATAATCAAAGTTATTCGAGTTGAGCGCTTGATCGATCAGCCGTCAAGAAGATAAATAGCTCTAATGGTGTTAAATTTAATTTAATCCCAACTGAGACTATCAAAATAAGCTTCGACGGAGTCGATTTACCAGAATAGTTTATTTTGTTTGAAGTTTGTTCTTTTAAGGTGGACCACTATACACTCAAAATACTTCAATGTTTCAAGCGTAGTAGACTGGGGCATACTGCTTCTACATGGAAGTCCTCGGAGCATTGATAAGTGTGGTGATAAAGAATGTTCTGGTACCTGTTTAGTGCTCAAATGCATTCTGTGTAATGCTAAACATCATAGAAAAATCTGTCCAGTGTGAGCTAAGGAGGAAGATATAAATAAAATCATGACAGTCAAAAAGATATCCAGAAAAGATTTACTTACTACTTACTCAGTGTCCCAAATTGATTATCTTTTAGAGAATTATGAGAACAGCATAACCAAGCACAAAAAATGATGTCAATGTAAATGCAGTTTTAAAAAAACATAGCTATGTTGAAGATTGAGACCCACAGTTTCGGAACAAAAACCGACCTTTTACTTAGAACCTTACACAAATGACTCAAGTATGTTCCATGTCTATCCACGAAAGACAAAATTCGTAAAATCATAAATCTTTTGATGCAATTACGTATTTCGAATAATATCATAGATCTGATCCAAACTAAACAAAATAGCCAAAACATTGTAAAAAATAGAAGCCAACCAGTTACCACTACCGACAGAGATTTTCTTGACTAGACACAATGAGCATCAAAATTCTTTAGTATAACATTTAATCCAGCAAAAGCAAAAAAACTATCTTGAATTTTTTTTAGGCAATGAGAGCTGTGATTTTGACATACTTTCGGAGGTTTTTTTACATGACTTATCATTTAGAAACATAATACATTTTAACCTTATTGAAAAACTCACAGATGATGGCTACGGGGGATTAGCAATAGCATACAAAAACAGCCTTAATGTTAAAAAATTTACATACTACACGAACTGTGACATTGTAATGGCAAGTGCCTCAAGCAAAGGAATAAATATCCTTTTATCCTCTGTATATTTTGAACCCAACATATCTTTCAATTATTTTAAAGATGAAATAAACAATTTAATAGAAAAACTTGAGTTCTTTGACAAAGTTATTATATCTGGTGATGTTAACGCTAGATGTAGTGACTGAAAACTGATGGGAAATTAATAGGAACAAAATAATAGCTTTGCTAATTATACCCGTTACTCGTAGAGTAAAAGGGTATATTAGATTCGTGCAAAAGTATGTAACAGTCAGAAGGAAGCGTTTCCGACCATATAAAGTATATATATTCTTGATCAGGATCACTAGCCGAGTCGATCTAGCCATGTCCGTCTGTCCGTCTGTCCGTCTGTCCGTCTGTCCGTCCGTCTGTCTGTCCGTCCGTCTGTATGAACGCTGAGATCTTGGAAACTATAAAAGCTAGAAGATTGAGATTTGGCATGCAGATTCTGGGGGTTAATACGCAGCGCAAGTTTTTCACGCCGATGTGCTACGCCCTCTCTAACGCCCACAAACCGCGAAAAACTGTGACCCGTTCAGTATGAACGCTGAGATCTCGGAAACTATAAAAGCTAGAAGATTGGGATTTGGCATGCAGATTCTAGGGGTTAATACGCAGCGCAAGTTTTTCACGCCGATGTGCCACGCCCCCTCTAACGCCCACAAACCGCGAAAAACTGTGGCACCCACAGTTTTGAAGCTATATTAACGGGAAAAAAATTGTGTATTTGGTTTATCAATACATATTGATAGACCAAAATGGGAAACCCCCCTCCCCTCTAACGCCCACAAACCGCGAAAAACAGTGGCACCCGTCTATATGAACGCTGAGATCTCGGAAACTATAAAAGCTAGAAGATTGGGATTTGGCATGCAGATTCTAGGGGTTAATACGCAGCGCAAGTTTTTCACGCCGATATGCCACGCCTCCTCTAACGCCCACAAACCGCGAAAAACTGTGGCACCCACAGTTTTGAAGCTATATTAACGGGAAAAGCAATGTGTATTCGTTTCATCAATACATATTGATATACCAAAGTTGGAAACCCCCCCTCCCCCCTAACGCCCACAAACCGCGAAAAGCTGTGGCGCCCATAGTTTTAAAGCTAGAGCAAAAGTGTAAACGCAATTTTGTTTGGGTTATTAACGCCTACCGAAATGTAGAAGAAATTTTTTAAATTTTTTGAAGCGGCTGCTTGGTTTGCCCTGCTTGAGACTGCTGACTTTAGCTGAGTAACGGGTATTTGATAGTCGAGGCACTCGACTATAGCGTTCCCTCTTGTTTTTATTGTATTTTCTTCTACTCTGGAATATAACTTTTTTTTATTATTTCAGAATTTCGAAATAAATTGTACATAGATCTGACGACTATATTATATAGCTGCCATAGGAATAATCAATCAATTATTTTCAAAATAATACAAAAATTGCTATAATTTGGTTTGTTGCAAATCTAAATTCAGATTTTTGTAATTTGTAATTAAATAGGAATTAACTGCAAGAGTATATAGACTTCGGCTGGCCAAAGTTAGCTTCCTTTCTTGTTTTCGATTAAAATTACTTACATTTTCGGTCGACATTTTTTCAATTTATTTTACAGAAGTTTCGTTTGATTGTTTTTTATAGGAAGCAAAAATAAATTTGTAAAATTTAGAAAGGTCGACTAGATTGATTCATTCATTCAATCAGAATGAATTTGAATGTCATTTAATTTCATTTCAAGTGGTTTTTTGAATTTTGAGTTAAATAAAAATTCAACTCAATTTAAATTCAGTTAAGTGAATTTATTACGAAACTTAAAAATTGAATACATTCATGCAGGGCTCTATAGTCTAATAGACTGTATCACCTAATATCTTTATAAGCAAATAATAAATTGTCCGGTGGATGCAGTCACTTTCAAGCGACTTCTTGGATTGCCTTGCTTGCGACTGCTTGGTTTAGTTGGGTAAAGGATAACAGCAGAGTACAAATGTTTCATACAGATTTTATTAGTGCCACGCTCACTCTAACTCACATAAAACTCTAAGATCGCATTTTAAAAGACTTTAAGTTGAGATTCACCACACAGATTCTTGGGTTTCTTACACAGCGCAAGTTTGATTCAGCCGAGGGCCCCGCCGTCTCTAGCGCTCACAATCGCCATAAAAAACAGTTAAAAATCATGGCGCCCACATCTTTAAAGATTTTTTAAATGTTTAAATGCGATTTTATTTGGTTTTTCAATACCTATCGAAATTTAGAAGACATTATCTGAATCGGACCAGTCATTAAAAAGTTATGAGCAAATAATGAATTGTCCGGTAGGTGGAGCCACTTTCAAGCGACTGTTTGCCTTACCTTTCTTGCGACTGCTCGCTTTAGCTGATTAACGGGTATTTGATAGTAAAGGCACTGGCCTACAAAGTTCTCTCTTGTTTTTTATAATTCCTAAAAAAGTGTTGGACACGAATTATTTTATTTTCAGGGGTGGTTTAGTCCTGGTCAAGTTTTCGTGTTGGACGAATATTGTGCGCGATATGGTGTGCGCGGTTGTTACCGACATTTATGCTATCTTTCTGATTTACTGGATCGTGCGGAAAAACAACATATGATAGACCCTACTCTAATTCACTATTCTTTTGCGTTTTGCGCGAGCCATGTTCACGGAAACCGGTAACGTATATTTATACAAGTAAGCTTTAAGAAAGAAGATGTATAAAATATTTATAGACCTGATGGAGTCGGTAGCATAACGCATGAGGAGAAGGAAAAGTTTTCGGAAATCAAAGAACGCCTGCGCCTGTTACTGGAGTTTCAAATAACGAATTTTAGATACTGTTTCCCTTTTGGTCGCCCTGAAGGCGCCCTCAAAGCGACATTGTCATTGCTGGAGAGAGTTCTTATGAAAGACATTGTGACCCCGGTTCCACCGGAAGAAGTTCGCCAAATGATAAAAAAAAGCTTAGAGACGGCAGCGCTTGTAAATTACACACGTCTTTCCAATAAAGCAAAAATTGAAGGTAAGAAAATATATCTTATTACAGTCACTAGTTAGCAGCCAAATCGCTCCCCAGCAATTAATGTCAAATTCTATTAGTGCTGGACCCCTAGAACACCACTAGCTTTTTTAATGCCACAGTTATTTTTAAAGAGGTTTGTACCCGTTACACTTCATTTTTTTGGTCAATCAATAGGTGTTGAAGAAACAAATAAATTTCCCCTATCAGAATTTAGTCTTAGTTTAGGATTCCATAGGGATTTTTTCGAAATTTTTTTCTAAATACGGGGGCGAAAAGCCACCTGCCCCTTTTTATACCCTTGCAGAGGGTATAATGATTTTAGTCAGAAGTTTGCAACGCAGTGAAGGAGACGTTTCCGACCCCATAAAGTATATATATTCTTGATCAGCATGCCTAGACGAGTCGATCTAGCCATGTCCGTCCGTCTGTCCGTCTGCCTGTCCGTCCGTTTCTACGCAAACTATCCCTCAGTTTTAAAGTTATCGAGATAAAACTTAACCAAAATTCGTCTTTCTATTGCAGGTAGTATATAAGTCAGAACCGGCCGGATCAGACAACTATATCTTATAGCTCCCATAGCAATAATCGTAAAAATAATTGAAAAAAATTATATCTTCGGTGTTCTTTGACATATTAACTATTGCTTTTAGGAATATCACTTTTTCAGTTGTCCTGAATTTCGAATTAAGTTTTATAAAAATCGGACGACTATATCATATAGCTCCCATAGGAACGATCGAAAAACTAAAGGGAAATTAATAGGAACAAAATTATAGCGTTGTTAATTTTTATTGTATTCTCTTTTACTTTGGAATATAACTTTATTTTATTATTTCAGAATTTCGAAATAAATTTTACATAAATCGGACGACTATATTATATAGCTCCCATAGGAATGATCAATCAAATACTGTCAAAATACTCCGTAAACTGCTATAATTTTGTTTGTTGCAAATCTAAATTCAGAGTTTTGTAATTTGTAATTAAATAGAAATTAACTGCAAGGGTATATAGACTTCGGCTGGCCGAAGTTAGGTTTCTTTCTTGTTATGTGCGATTTTCTAAATCTATGGGCGAAAGTATGTTTATAGCTTTATGGTAACAATTTTTTTGAGTGTGTCAGTCGTACATACTTATCGTAATGACTCGTAAAAATCTGTGAACAAATTTTAATTTTAATTTTAAACTTAAAGGTTACATCCTAGCAAATAAAACAAACCCGGCACTTTTAATGTAATGGATGATATTTTCCATTATTTCGAAATATTGAAATTTTAATGGGAGAGGACATCACAGGCTTTAAATCTAAATTATTCATCAACATTTTTTAAAGTAGGCGTACCTTTGAACATTTGAGAAAAGCATCATGGTGTTTTTTTTTTAAGTGCGATGTTAGGTTTGATGTGTTTCCGCTAGTTTTAATTATTTTACAACCAGTGTTGGGAAAGGTACTGTCTTTTTTTACCTAGGTAAGGCAAAAGCTTTTGGGCAAAAATAAATACCTAGGTAAGGTAAAGGTACTTCAATTTCCCAGTACTATCATAACTAATGTTTCGAAAAACTCGTCCCCCTGCCTGTTTCGTTTTGGGGTTAGAATTTGACCTCCACAACTGAACAATCTTTCAAGTTTTATTAAGCACTGTACATGCTCTTAAAACGGGTATTTATAAAAAAAGCAAAGCTAACCTTTTATAAATATCCGCTTTTAGTGCATCTACAAGTGCTTCGCAAAACAAAACAAAAAGTCGAAGTTTTATTTTATATAATAATTAATACACTTATGCATGTTTTATTTTATATAATAATTAATGCACTTATGCATGTACCCATCACTACATACATTTATTTATGAAACCAAAGTGTATTTGGCGCGCAAAAATGCCGTATGTACGTAAACAAACGGCGTATACATATACACAATATACAGTCATACGTTTCTACATACGGAATTTTCGCGCCAAATACACTTTCCCTCTTGTACATATTGAGAAAAAAGTGCATTTGGCGCGCAAAAATTGCTTATGTAGAAACATTTGACTATATATTGTGCATATGTACACGCCGTTTGTTTACGTACATACGACATTTTTGCGTGTCAAATACCTATCTAAGTACCTTAATAATTCCAAAGGTATATAAAAATCTGTAGCTAGGTAAGGTAAAAGGTACCCAATTATTTGTATACCTAGGTAAGGTAAAAGGTACCACTAAATTGTACCTATGTACGTACTTAGTACTGTTTACAATACAATGTGCACTTTGCTGAGTTTATTGTAAGCTTATTGTGTAAACGCAGTGAAGGAGACGTTTCCGACCCCATAAAGTATATATATTCATGATCAGCATGACTAGTCTGTCCGTCCGTCCGTTTCTACGCAAACTAGTCCCTCAGTTTTTAAGCTATCGAGCTGAAACTTTACCAAAAGTCGTCTTTCTGTTGCAGGTAGTATATAAGTCGGAGCCGGCCGGATCGGACATAAATTGGATGACTATATTATATAGCTGCCATAGGAAGGATCGACCAATTAATGTCAAAATAATCCGTCAACTGCTATAATTTTGTTTGTTGCAAATCTAAATTTAACATTTTTGTAATTTCAAATAGAATTGGAACGATCTGCAAGGGTATATAAACTTCGGCTGGCCGAAGTTAACTTCCTTTCTTGTTTTTTAACTGTTTTGAATTTCGAAAAAAATTTTAAAAAAAATCGGACGATTGTATCATGTAGCTCCCATAGGAACTTGCGAACCGGTTCAGGTTCGAACCAGGGTTCAAATAAATCAATTTTTTTAAATTAAATAATAAAGTCAACATATATTTCCATAAATTTTCATTCAAATTTACACTTTCCTCGCAGTTTTGTGGCTAGATTAACGGGAAAAGGAATGTGTATTCATTTCTATCAATCAATATCAATACCTATTGATTGACCAAAATAGGGCCTCCCTAACGCTCACAAACCGCGAAAAGCTGTGGCGCCCACAGCTTTGAAGCTAGAGCAAAAGTGTAAACGCCATTTTGTTTGGGTTTTTAATGCCTACCGAAATGTAGAAGAAATTTTTTAAATCGGCCCACTCAGTAATAAAATGTGCGGTAGATGGTGCCACTTTTAAGCGATTGCTTGGTTTGCCCTGCTTGAGACTGCTTGCTTTAGCTAAGTAACGGGTATTCAATAGTCGAGGCACTCGACTATAGCATTCTCTCTCTTTTTTTTTTTGACATTCCGCATATAAAATCGTCTATAGCATTACTGGAAGTACTCTATTATTAGTATACTAACACGAATTTAATCATGTAATTTTAATGTGCGCAAACTGCGAAAAGATTTGGAAAATGAAAGTTATATATTATAAGCATAGCTCGCAAATAACTGTTGACCGTTTTTTTCCTTACGCTCTACTCCCGAGAACAACCGAAAAATAACATGCCCCTTCGTTCTCTCTCTGCGCAGCAGACTTTGTTTCCTTTCGTTTTGGTTTTCGGTTGAACCCTTTACGTTGAACTGTTCGTGAGACGCTCTGTTACCGAATATCGTTCAATGAGAGATTCGAATGTCGCTCGCACAGGCAGACTTATTAAAAGACCAATTGACTGAAAAAGTCATTGCAAACGGTCTTTTCCCGAATACAACTATACGAGGTAGTCCTGAAGGCTGCCTGATAGTTCGGCTTTTAGTCTGTTAACGTGCTTGGGCGATATCTCCCTTTCACTCGCACGTACTATCAGTGTAGGTAAGAGTTTACTACCGACGGGACTGCCTTGTAAAATTGAACTAAGCACACACACATGCGCAAAAGACTTTTTGAATCGTCGTTCAGGAGCAATCGGTCTGTAAGCGAGCCGAGCAAAAAATGCCGAAAAAACTACTCGTCGACTGAGTGCGAGCAAAATTGTTGTATGAACAGTTCAATCGGTTGCTCTCTAATTCTTTGCTCAAAGTCTCAGAGAAAAACACTTATTTGGGGACCGCACGAATCGGTCAACAGTTATTTGCGAGCTATGATTATTACTAATAATCATAATAATAATAATAATCTAATAATAATTTATTAGATATCAGAAAATTCCCCACAATGTTGAATAAAAAAACACGAACACAAAAAAAAATTTTTGTGAACCGAGCCGAATTTTTTAAATAGTCCCGGTTCAAACTTAAAACAAAAAACTCGGCGCTTTCTAAAAAATGTGAACCACTCCGGTTCGCTTTCTGCCCGAAAACATAGTAAACTTTCGTGTGTTGCCGAATTCACGAAATGGCGTTTATACACATACGAATCGGCTGAAAGCGTGAAATGATTGCGTGAATTCGGAATCGTATAAAAACAGTAATAGTTTGCGGTAAAAGTGTTTATATAAAACTTAAAGATAATTTACTTTTCCACAGAGGACTTGCGAGGAGACGTTATTGTTCCGGCCCCAAAGAAACTAGAGGACTTAATACATTTGGCAGAACTGTGTGTTGATTTGTTGCAACAAAATGAAGAACATTATGGAGAAGTAAGTTATGCTATTATTACAAAAGTAATTTTTTTGCGTATGCCTATTTTTTACTATTTTATTACAATACATTGATGTATTTAATGTCATGAAGTTTATGTACTCCTTCAAAAAAATCCTTTTGTAAATATTATTCAGAAAATTAATGCATATTTTTAAGTTACAGTGTGTGGGTTCCAAAGGTGCCAGTATTTAATAACAAATTCGGAAGTGTTTTTTATTTCTTTTATCCGCTTGTTTTTTTAAATAAACCTATGTATGTATAGGTCAAGTTTTAATCCATAAATTCAAATGTCGTAAAATTCTATTTGCTTTCTGTTTTTGTTTATGCTTACAATGTATATAATCGTAAATTATGTATTGTTTACTATTTAATGACGTAGACTAAATGCCTATACCATAATGGTATTATATTTTAAATGCCTATATGTTTGGTGTTAGTTGGTTGTTGTGAAAAAACATAAAAAATTGCATTATTATATATTTTACCAACTAGAAAGTAACAGTAATATACACTGGTCGTCAAAACTGATTTGACAGAATTGAAAGGTAAATCTACTCATATTTTTAACTTATAATATAAACATTTTGGCATCTATAGAAAGAGCACTTCATTTCCGTTTAAATTACACAAAAATGTTCTTAACCCATTAAGTCAAATTTTAAAATTTTAATATCAAAAATGTTTTGATGCAAAGTTTTTCACCAAGCAAAATTAGTAAAATTTTTGTATGAGAGGAGGAAAAAGCGGCTGAAATTGTCATTTTTAGCTATTTTCAAAAAATTATAAAAAATACAAGGAAAGAGATTTTGAAAATTTTTTTTTAAGTTATTAGTAATTTTGCTCGGGGAAAAACTTTGCGGCAAAACATTTTGGTTTTAGGCCCAGAAAAAAAGTTTAAAATTTGACTTGCAGTAAAGGGTGCCTAATGGGTTAAGAACATTTTAGTGTAATATAACGGAATTGAAGTGCTCTTTCTATACAGCTGCAAAAAAATAATAGCACAACTCAAACAAAAAATTTTTTAACTAGTTACCCTACTCACATTTTTTAACTTTTTTTATTTTTCAAAACGGGTTTTAAACAGTAAGTCTAATCATAATTATAATATGAAAACAAAGTAATAGCTTTATAAAAAGGTTTTAACTTATTCAAGAAAATCTAAGCAAAACTCGAAAAACTACGAAAAAAATAAAAGCACCACTTCTCTAAAACTAAAATAAAAGGTAAAAAAGTACAAATAGGTAAATTAATCTTTAGTTGACGGTAGTTAACAATTAAATCTAAGTTTAAAGTCGAAATATCCTTTACAATTATTGGCTAAAATTACCTACTAAGGAGTAAGGAGTAAACAAGTCAGGACCCTACACACAAAAAAATTTGCTTGGTAAAATTTACCAACGAAGATAGTTAAGTAACTATAAAAATGGTTACGTTTATTTTGTTTTTGCTTTGGGTTTGTGTCTTTGCTTTTTTTGTGTGTTTGTTGTTGGGAAAGTAACTATTTTTGACAATTTTGCTGGTTGGGGACTGTTTGACAATTTTTACAGTGGATTTCACTAAGTTTTTTTTTGTGTGTACCTATACAAATTTATTCGGAAATCATTTAAGACGTTTTAGATTAACTGTATAAACTAACTGAATAAAACTCAAAGATTTTTGGTTGTGTTATGGTCAAGCGAGTAGCAAGTCAATTTATATTGCTTATTGAGTACTTTCGGACAATTTCGTTGGTATCCTGAGATTCATTTAAGAAGTACTTTATATTTAGTTTGAGTTACGAATTAGGCCCATGCACAATAAATGGTTGTTTTGGTACCATGTTTATACCCTTGCAGAGGGTCCGTTTCATACGCAAAGCATGAAAACCATAAGCATGTAATAAGAGCGAGAGAGATGCACTACATGCTTTGGCGGACGTTCATAGAAGAAAGGCAAGAGCTTGTTAAAAAAAATCGATATTTAAAAAACTAAAAATGGCTCCAACTTTGTACAAAAACCAATTGTAACCAACAATATGGCGCATATATTAAAAAAAATATATTTTTTTTTTTGTAAGGGCAATGGTTAAAATTTTTTTTAGAATTTTAATTTGTTTTTATTTTTAAGAAATTAGAAACTAATTTTTTTTTGAAAGAATAGGTTTTAGAGGAGTTAATGAAAAAGACATGAAGTCAATCGGATTCATATAACCGGAGATACAGATTTTCAATGAGATGGTACTTTTCCAAATTTGACGATTTTTGGCAAACTTAAAAAAATTCTAACTAAAAAAATAATTTTTTTCGGTCAAATCCTGATACACGTATTTACTTATTTTCCGAATAGTATGTGTAAAAAAAGTTTCAGGCAAATCAAAAATGTGACCCAATAAAAAGTGTTCGGTTTGTAAAAGAACCGCCCATATGTAAAAAAAAAATTGTGAAAAAAAATTATAGCTTTGGTGTTTTTTTAAATATTAACTATTGCTCTTGGAAATATCATTTTTTCAACTGTCTTAAATTTCGAATTAAATTTTATAAATATCGGACGACTATATCATATAGCTCCCACAGGAACAATCGGAAAACTAAAGGGAAATTAATAGAAACAAAATTATAGCTTTGTTAATTTTTATTGTACTCTCTTCTACTCTGGAATATAACTTTATTTTATTATTTCAGAATTTCGAATTAAATTTAACATAAATCGGACGACTATATTATATAGCTGCCATAGTAAGGATCGATCAATTAATGTCAATATAATAGGTAAACTGCTATAGTTTTGTTCGTTTCAAATTGAATTGGAATGATCTGCAAGGGTATATAAACTTCGGCTGGCCGAAGATAGCTTCCATTCTTGTTTTGGTTAGTTTAAGTGTTTAGAAGACACTTGACTTACCCAACTTAACTTTGCCTTCACAAATTCTCATATTTTTACCGAAATGAAGTTGGAAGTTTCTTTGATGAGCCTCATGCCCTTGTAAATATGTTTCGCATTTAGAATAGGATTTTTTTTTTTTAAGTCCATGTTTTATAAATTTCTTTATTGATTATTAAAATATATATTAAATCACTTTTAAGCACATGTTTTAGTTTAGTTTTGGCCCTAATAAGATTCTTTGTGCTTTGTGATAAATCATTTCGGAAGGAAAAATGGGCAAGGACTCGAGTTTTCTGTGTTATCCTTTACAGTTTAGGTCATTTTCAATGACGATGCTCCATAACCTAACCAATCGAACCGCTTTCCTTGACCGTTTTCCATCCAGTATGTCTTTTTTTGAATATTTTTTTTCCAACTTGAAAAATTTTCCATATATACTTGTATTGCCAAATGGTAATCTATTTAATGTCTGGATATCAGGAAATATTAGTTTTAGTCAAATCTCAAAAAAAATATATCCTTCCTTTTTAAGAATATCAGCGAATCATAACGTTTTACTTAAAGAAAACAAAAGTGGTGCTATTATTTTTTTCACTAATTTTTTGACTTTTTTTCTTAAAATCTGAAAAAATGATATGATTAAATGAACCGTAAGCAAGAAAACCATAAGTATGTAATAAGAACGAGCGAGATGCACTACATGCTTTGGCGGGCGTTCATAGAAGAAAGGCGAGGGCTTGTTAAAAAACTTTCGATATTTGAAAAACTAAAAATGGCTCCAACTTTTTACAAAAACCGATTGTAACTAACACTATGTCGCATATATTAAAATAAAAAAAACCTTTCTTTTTTGTGGGGGCAATGGTTAAAAAATTGTTTTAAAATTTAATTTGTTTTTATTTTTAAGAAATTAAAAACTAATTTTTTTAGAATTTTTTTTTTGAAAGAAGAGGTTTTAGAGGAATTAATGAAAAAGACATGAAGTCAATCGGATTCATATAACCGGAGATGCAGATTTTCAAAGAGAGCGTACTTTTCCAAATTTGACAATTTTTGGCAGACTTAAAAAAATTCTAACTAAAAAAATAATTTTTTTCGGTCAATTCCTGATACACGTGTTTACTTATTTTCCGAATAGTAAGTGTAAAAAACGTTTCAGGCAAATTAAAAATGTGACCCAATAAAAGGTGTTCGGTTTGTAAAAGAACCGCCCATATGTAGAACATAATTTTGATATTAAGAACCTGGGACGAAGTGGTGCTATTATTTTTTTCGCCACTGTAGGTGCCAAAATGTTTATATTTATGAATATGAGTAGGTTTAACTTTCAAATTTGTAAAAATAATTATGCCGACCGGTGTAAGTAATACCTACTTTCCGGACTACGCACGACGTAACCGATTTGTTTTATGATAATCAATCAATCTTTTTACCAAAAAAATATAGATAATTTGCATTATGTTATTATCATAAAAGTGTTTGTTTTTTTTTTTGCATACATTTTTGTTAATACTTAAATTTAAACAGTAGCTCTTCCAGGACTTCCTTGATGATTTTATCTTTTCCATTATTTTAAATATAGTTTCGGACGGTCTTTAGTTGACACATTCCATTTTATCTGAAATTTCCCAAAAATATAATTAATGTGTTTAAATGTTTCAAACCTCAACTCAAATTATATTCACAGTAGCAATTAAGAATGGTTTACAAAGAGGAAATAAAAATGTAGGATTTCTTTTAATTTGTTTTACCATTTTAGATTACACACAAAAAAAAAATGAAATAATTGTCAAACAGCAAAAAAGCAAAGACAAGAAAGCAAAAACAAAATACACGTAACTATTTTTATAGTTACTTAACTATCTTCATTGGTAAATTTTACTAACCAAATTTTTTGTGTGTAGTCTCTCAAAACATCATTAAACATAAAAACAGCAAGCAGACAAATAACACTAGTTTACCAAATAATATCCATGAAGCGCTTCCAAGCGATAGTGTCAATACGCGATTCGGAAACGCCACTAACATTTTTTCGATCGCATATTTTTTAATAATTTTTATTATAGGTATAATATTTAAATTTAAATTACTCTCTCAAAACATCATTAATCATCAAAACATCAACCAGACAAATAACACTAGTTTACCAAATAATATCCATTAAACCCTTTCAAGCGGTAGTGTGTTCATCTATTATAATGATTTTAGTCAGCGGTTTGCAACGCAGTGAAAAATACGTTTCCGACTCCACATATATCCACACTGATCGGACCACTACATCTTACACATAGTTCCCTTATGAAGATTCGAAAAAATAATGAAAAAAAAAATAAAATACTGAAATCATAATACTCTTTTCAAGGGTATATATATTGACTAAAGTGTATTTGTTTCGTCAATGCATATCGATTGTCCTAAAAAGTTCATTTCATGGATATTATTTTGTAAACTAATGTAATATATCAAACAAAAAACTTCTTAACGAGGTAAGAATACAATATACCTGTAAATCTGTACTATTTAAAAAAAAAAAAAAAATAAACAAATTTGGAATTATTTAATGGATCGTATAATACATATTCGATACAAAAGGTTATATCAAAATTTGTGTGTGTTTTTGTTTGATATCAGAAGTTTTTAAAGAGAAAATGTATTTATTAAATTACTTTTCATATCACAAAATTAGCTTAAGTAGATACACCCACCTGGTATGCAATTTTGTAACATTTAAGAAAAAACAAGAAAGGAAGCTAGCTTCGGCCAGCCGAAGTTTATATACCCTTGCAGATCATTCCAATTCAATTTGAAATTACAAAAATGTTAAATATAGATTTGAAACAAACAAAAAACCAGTTTACGTATTATATTGACATTAATTGATCGATCCTTACTATGGCAGCTATATAATATAGTCGTCCGATTTATTTTAAATTTAATTCGAAATTCTGAAATAATAAAATAAAGTTATATTCCAGAGTAGAAGAGAATACAATACAAATTATTATTAATTTCCTTTTAGTTTTCCGATTGTTTCCATGGGAGCTATATGATATAGTCGTCCGATTTTTATAAAATTTAATTCGAAATTCAGAACAGTTGAAAAAAATGATATTCCCAAGAGCAATAGTTAAAATGTCAAAAAACACCGAAGATATAATTTTTTTCCAATTATTTTTAGGATTATTCTTATGGGAGCTATAAGATATAGTTGTCCGATCCGGCCTTTTCCGACTTATATACACCTGCAATAGAAAGATGACTTGATAATATATATACTTTATGGGGTCGGAAACGTCTCCTTCACTGCGTTGCCAACTTCTGACTAAAATCATTAAACCCTCTGCAAGGGTATACAAATGCCTGCCGACTTGCCGTAAGTTAATTCAATAGCGTTTTAGAATCACGGGCGATTTTTTAGAATTCAGGGTGATTTGTTTAGTGTACTTGTGCTCCCTTTCACAGTATTATAGTATATTGGGTCGGAACCGTTCCCTTTAAGGGTGTAGTAGAGAAGAAAAGTGTAGGTTGAACTATTTTTTGCTAATAAAACTCCCATTGTGAGACATTTTTAAAAGTAAAAAAACGCACCCAAAAAAGCACCTTCAACTTTCGTTTTTAGTTGTTTTACGTTTTACATTTAAGTACCTAGACTAAATGAAAATTAAAATTAAAAATCTCTGTGTAGAAGCTTTAACACGTTATATACTAGAAACTTACATATATTCCGGACCATGTTTAGAAATATTGTCTTTTTTCCATGTCTACCCATATTAAAGAATTAAGTTTTACCACGACCATCAATAGAAAAAGCAAAATTTCTTATAGTATTACCTAATTTGTTGTATTAAAATATTACCCTTAATGGTCAGAAATTTTTATAATTCAACAACCTTAACGGCCGTTTTCTCGTTAGTCCTGCAAAATCTTTGAAAATCTATCGAAAAAAATCTTAAAACAGCCACACTAACAGTTGATGATATAAACAAAATTTTAACCTACACACAAAAAAAAGCATTGTCCCGTAAATTCGATATGGCCAATGTAAATGGCATATAATTCATACGCACATCGTTTTTACATGAAATACTCATCAAATTTACATTAATTAAGGTCATTTTGCCGAATTTTAACTTTCGGAGACTTTTTCACTTCGGAAAAGAGAGCAATACGCCATATGGAGAATGACGTGAGTTGAAACGAGAAAGACAGATTCAAAATTCGAACTGACGTACTTCGAACATGATGTTTACATTTCGACCATATCAATTTTACACGGGTCCATATCAAGTTAAAATTGATCTTAAAAAATGTAAAATTTACCTACGTTTCGTATCGAATTTTTTTTGTGTGTACATAAAAATAAAATGTCGGCAGAAAAAAAAAGACAATTCTTGTAGAACTGGTGTCAGAGCAGAAAAACATATTAGAAAACAAAAGGCCTGACGCCGTCACTTGGAAACAAAGAGATCAGGCTTGGCTGGAATTAGCTGAACGCTTTGCCGCCAAGACTAGCGTAAGCTGCCACTACAAACTGCTATTAGAATCTTAACTGCTAGCTATATTGACGTTTCCCTGTAATACTGGTTTTGGATTATGTACATATGTATATGAAATTAGTTAAACGAAACGAATGAACTTACTTCTTTACTTTAAATTCAAGTCGCAAACTGATATTTTGCAAAACAAATAGTGCCCAGCTTGTACACAAGCGAAACCGTCTAACAAATTCTTCATCACTGTAATGTTCGAAGTAATTTCCTTTGTCTTCATATCTGCGTTGATATATTCGCACTTCAGACAATTCGACGAAATCCCACAGAGTTTGAGAACAAATCGCTCGGGAATTCATTTTTAAATTTACTGTAAATTAAATCCTTTGTTTCGAATGAAGATTGACAACGCTCGAATATCTGGCAACGCAGGCAAAATGTCTACACCCGCACAAATGTAAAGGAAGGGTGAAGTACCCTGACAAAATTTTTCACAACCTGCGCTAACATAGGGGCGAGTAAGCCATTTTTTATTCATCGCTCCGTCGTCCAGGCAGGCAAATTAAAGTACGGAAAGAGAAAACGGCCCTAAGGCTGTTAAATCGTTGAAAACTATGATTGTGTACTACAGCACGAACTATTTACCAGTGACCGTAAATAATCACAAACCGAAAATCTTTTTTTTAAATAATCAAGGTTTGCCAAAAAATTACAAATTTGCAAATACTCCATGTTTGAACCTCTCACTCATTAACCTACTATATATACATACAAAAATGGCTTTATACTATAACAATGTAAAAATCAGTAAAATAATCCGATGGGCATGTAAGAGAACACCCCATACCACACCTGACCATACAGGTATATATTGTTTCGCCACACAAAATTTAAGATATTTTGTTACCTTGTAAAGAAGAAGAAAGAATTTATAAGTACATGAAAGTCTTCCTTCTTCTATATAATGTAATCCAACACTGGCAAATAAACATAGTAAATGCCACTATTTTATCATTGTTTCAATCATTTTTCCCAGCGAAATAGATCCTAACATGAAAATAGTAAAATCGTACATGGAACATAGTTAAATAATTTGTTATTATTTTTATAGTAAATTCAAAGATTTTTGTAGTTGACTTGGCGATTTTTTTACACAGAATGTGTTGTGTTTAATTTTTAAATGAGCGGTTAAATTGTTTAATTTAAAGATGGAAATATTTACTTTGAAGTAAAAAAAAGAGATTTGTTTGAATGCTCTTGTAAGCATTCTGTCACGAAAGGAAATAATATGGGTATGGCTCAGGGGCTAAGTGTTCTTCCTCTTCTACTATTTTGTGCTCGGGGTATGAAGTTCAAATCCCGCTCGGGGCAAAACTTATTTTTTTTTTATTAACTAACCTACAACTTTTTTAATACATTATTGTTTTTCAAATTGTTATAGAAATGTTAGATATGCATCTTAACAACTTTTTAATTACTCTGCTTTAGCTGGGTTTCAAACAGGGGTTCTCCCGCATTAGAGGCAGATGCCTTACCAATTGGGCCATCGCACCATGTTACGCGGGAGTGCATAAGTTCAACTTAAATGCAAACTTTCTAAAAATTAAAATGGAACATTTTTCACATGCAAATTTTATTTAATTTATTTAATTTGAATATTTTAGTTATAAGGTATTTTGTCAAATAATCATTTCAAAAAAGTTTTATATTTAAATTAAAAGAGTTCATTTTTCGGATAAATTGCAAAAGTATTCAATCTAAACATATAAAACCTTTAATTATACCAGCAGCTATTTATAATAGTAAAAATTCTATGGCCACTTTGGATTTTAATATAAGTAAAATGTTTTCAAATTAAATTCTTTTTGATTTGATTATTTTTATATTTGAAACAAGGTTTAAATAGGTTTTTTTTTTCAAAGCAATGTTATATATATTTGATTTAACTAAGTAAAGTAGTAAATGAAATCAATTAAAAAAATATTTGATTTTACTATGCGCTTTTTTTACCAGTGATGGTATTCATAATTTTCTTATGTTGTTTTAAAAAATAAATAATTGGAAAAAATAGTTGGAAAAAATTATTAAAACAGCACAATAAAATCCGGAAATATAAAATCTAAGAGTATTATACCTGTAGATTACTAATCCGACTCGTGCTATCGCGTCACATTTTCGAGAAAATTCCAGTTAAAGTTGTATGTACCGTCTTTTTAAAAAACTTATGACTTAATCGGCTAGAACTAGAGTCTTTCTAAAAAGGGAGTTTAAACGTTTTAAAAATGAAAAATTTGAATTTTGTAGTGAAAAAAAGTTTTAAAAAAAGTTATAAAATCGAATTAAAGAGAAGCAGGGGACCATTGAACAAACTGGAAATTGTAAATAAAACAAGAACGGAAGTTAACTTCGGCCAGCCGAAGTTTATATACCCTTGCAGATAATTACATTTAATTACAAACTTAAACAAACAAATTTAAATTAAGATTTGTCTAATATATAACTTCAAATTAAAAACAGTTAAAACAAGAAAGGAAGCTAACTTCGACCAGCCGAAGTCTATATACCCTTGCAGTTAATTCCTATTTAATTACAAATTACAAAAATCTGAATTTAGATTTGCAACAAACCAAATTATAGCAATTTTCATATTATTTTGACAACAATTGATTTATGTTAAATTTAATTCGAAATTCTTAAATCATAAAATAAATTTATATTCCAGAGTAGAAGAGAATACAATAAAAATTAACAAAGCTATAATTTTGTTATACCCTTGCAGAGGGTATAATGATTTCAGTCAGAAGTTTGCAACGCAGTGAAGGAGACGTTTCCGACCCTATAAAGTATATATATTCTTGGTCAGCATGACTAGACGAGTCGATCTAGCCATGTCCGTCTGTCCGTCCGTTTCTACGCAAACTAGTCCCTCAGTTTTTAAGCTATCGAGCTGAAACTTTACCAAAAGTCGTCTTTCCATTGCAGGTAGTATATAAGTCGGTGCCGGCCGGATCGGACAACTATATCTTATAGCTTCCATAGGAATAATCGGAAAAATAATTGGAAACAAATTATAACTTATGTGTTTTTTGATATATTAGCTCATGCTCTTGGAAATATCATTTTTTTTAACAGTTCTGAATTTCGAATTAAATTTTAGAAAAATCGGATGACTATATCATATACACTAGTCGGCATAATTATTTTGACATGTTTGAGAGCAAAAAAAACTCATATTTGAACTTATAATATAAACTTTTGGCACCTATATGAAAAGAACACCACAATTCCGTATAAATAACAGAAAAATGTTCTTAACCCATTAAGCACCCTTTGAAAAATTTGAAAATTTTGTGAAAGTCAAATTTTAAACTTTTTTCCTGGGGCTTAAAACAAAAATGTTTTGATGCAAAGTTTTTCCCCAATCAAAATTAATAATAACTGTAAAAAAAAATTTTCAAAATATTTTTCCTTGTATTTTTTTATGATTATTTGAAAATAGCTAAAAATGACCATTTTAGCCGCTTTTTCCTCCTTTTCATACAAAATTTTACTAAGATCTTTCCATTCAAAAAATCATAAAAAATACAAGGAAAAATATTTTGAAAACATTTTTTTTGCAGTTATTATTAATTTTGATTGGGGAACAATTTTGCATCAAAACATTTTTGTTTTAAGCCCCAGGAAAAAAGTTTAAAATTTGACTTTCACAAAATTTTCAAATCTTATTTATACGGAATTGTGGTGTTCTTTTCATATAGGTGCCAAAAGTTTATATTATAAGTTCAAATATGAGTTTTTTTTGCTCTCAAACATGTCAAAATAATTATGCCGACCAGTGTAGCTCCCATAGGAACGATCGGAAAACTAAAGGGAAATTAATAGGAACAAAATTATAGCTTTGTTAATTTTTATTGTATTCTCTTCTACTTTGGAATATAAGTTTATTTTATTATTTTAAAATTTCGAATTAAATTTAACATAAACTGGATGACTATATTATATAGCTGCCATAAGAAGGATCGATCAATTAATGTCAAAATACTCCGTAGACTGCTATAATTTTGTTTGTTGCAAATCGAAATTTAAAATTTGTGTAATTTCAAAAAGAATAGGAACGATCTGCAGGGGTGTATAAACTTCGGATGGCCGAAGTTAGCTTCCTTTCTCGTTTCTATTAATTTTCCCTTAGTTTTCCGATCGTTCCAATGGGAGCTATATAATATAGTTGTCCGATTTTTCTAAAATTTTATTCGAAATTCGGGACAGTTAAAAAAATTATATTCCCAAGATTAGAAGGTAATTTGTCAAAAACACCGAAGATATCATTTTTTTTCCATTATTTTTCCGATTATACCTATGGGAGCTATAAGATATAGTTGTCCGATCCGGCCGGTTCCGACTTATATACTACCTGCAATAGAAAGACGACTTTTTTTAAAGTTTCATCTCGATAGCATTAAAACTGAGGGACTTGTTAGCGTAGAAACGGACAGACAGACGGACATGGATAGATCGACTCGTCTAGTCATACTGATCAAGAATATATATACTTTATGGGGTCGGATAAGTCTCCTTCACTGCGTTGCAAACTTTTGACTAAAATCATTATACCCTCTGCAAGGGTATAAAAATGATATTACCAAGAGCAATAGGTAATTTGTCAAAAAACAACGAAGCTATACTTTTTCCCATTATTTTTCCTGCTGGACTTATATACTACCTCCAATTGAAATACGACTTTTGGCAAAGTTTCATCTCGATAGCTTTAAAACTGAGGGACTAGTTAGCGTAAAAAACGGACGGGCAGACGGACGGACAGACGAACAGACGGACAGACGGACGGACGGCCGGACAGGCGGAAATGGATAGATCGACTTGTCTAGTAATGCTGATCAAGAATATATCTATTTTATGGGGTCGGAAACGTCTCCTTCACTGCGTTGCAAACTTTTGACCCTCTGCAAGGGTATAAAAACGAGCAGGATTTCTCACTTAGCGTAATTTTAGTATCATGCATAAAACATGGTAACATGCAAAACTTCGCCTGTTCATAAGTCAAATTTTAAAGAATATTACTAAGGGAATTGTTAAAAAATAATTTATTTCTATAAATTTAATAATAAAAAATATGAATTTTGATTTTTCTAAAAAATAGATTATGTTTAAAATTGCAGAATAGTGTGAATGCAACAGAATATATCTGCATACGTTACTTAAAATAAACAAAGATTTGTATGTACTTACACCTATTTAACACCTATGCCCGATTTATTTAGCTGCGCAAACATGATAAAATGGATAAAAATAAAATACGTAAGGAAGATGGTGATGTATCAGGAGGCCACAATGAAAGCGATGTTGATTTAACCGCCAGTACTGGACTCACTAACACATCTGAACTGGCATCGGCAGCATCAACTGATGGATCGTCATTTCGTTATTGTATGCCGACACATGCAGTATATACCACGCCAGTACCAACGGCACGTATCGTTGATAACCATAGGTTTTAAAGCAATACACATGGGAATTAGCTTAATTTGGGTTATTATGATGGATTTACCACCTTCTGCAAACTCCCAAAAATCAAACCTGAATTGGAAGAGCTTTAAAATATTTGAAATAAAAACGTAATGTTACGCGAAAGTTTTCGGTTTAAAAGTGAAAAGACAACCCAAAGAACACAAAAAACATAATACGTGTTCTGCTTTCTTGAAATATCGAAACCTTTCGATTGGTGTACCACTCGTTACAATCATCACATCAGTAATTCTTAAAAGTATTAGAAACCAAATACATTTTTTTAACACGCCTATTGGGTATCAAAATATAAATATGTTTGGCGAATGAAAAATGCCAATGCACTTACAATAAAAAAAAAGAAAGGAAGTGTCAGGGCTACTATAATAACAAAAGAAAAACAAAAAGCTAACTTTGGAAGGTTACCATTAAAGGTCTGCAAGAATGTATTTATTTTTAAGCTTGAAGTACTTTGCAGGAGGGGTATACGGTACTGGCATTTAGTATACTCACACATTAATGTGAAGAGTACCCACCATACCGATAGTAAATGAGTACACTACTTTAGAATTGCAACTCATTGTGAATGCTATGTGTCTCATTTGCTATTGTACAGTACTGTAGTCTGACTAGAGAAGAAAAGAAAATACCAGTAGGAAAAAGATTTGCCTAATAATGAAAATTAAAAGTGCTATATTTGCTCTTTTTAAAATTTAATTTTGACTTTTATAAAAAAAAAATTGGGAAAAAAGTCTTACTTATAATTTATATAATAAAAATTTCTAATAAGGGTTCTGATTTTAGATTTCAGCAATAATACCTATTGGTATAAAAGATTTATACATTCTTATTTTTTATTTTATAAAATAACGAGAAAAGAAGCTAGGTTGGGCAAGCCGAAGTTTTAATACCCTTGCAGGCTTGGTCGAAACTCTCAAAGTAACAAGAAGAATCATAAAAGGGTAAAAAAACCCCAAGTCTTCTTTAGCAAAGGCCAAATTTGGGCAGATTTCATTGTTCCTATGGAAGTTTTAGGATATAGACGACCGATCGGCAAGCGCTTTTATTTTGATCAGGGTACTCGTAAAAAATAAGATTTGGAAAGATTCATGTAAACAGCTCATACGCTGCGCAAAATATCCTATAAAACATCAAATTTTTACCAATTTCACCCTATTGTTCCTATGGAAGCTATAGGGTATAGATGTTCGATCCGCACGAGCTTTTACCCTGATCAGGGTAGGCACAAAAAAATACGATTTGGAAAGATTCTTGTCAAGATCTTATACACCATTCAGACGGACATGGCTATATCGGCCATGGCTATATGGCTATATATATTACAGTATTCGACAATACAGCACAGACAAAATTGGACAAGCTTTCACAATGAGTGATTCATTTGAATGCATTCATGCAGACCTCTCGTTTCCGTTCCTATAAGTTTAAAAATGAATATCAGTATATCAGTATAAAGAAGAAACTCACATCAAGATTGTAAATTATCGGCTTCAAAACCCGTTTTCTGTGTAAATGGCCTTCTGAAAGTATTAATTTATTAGATTTAAAATCTAGAATGTATTCATTCTTTGACTTTGATGGAATTTCTTCATTCTTCCTTGAGAATTGCATTGGCAGTCTTTACCTACCCCTGCGGATCTTGTTTTTCTCTTCTTTGTCGCAGGGTAGATTCCCAATAAGATGGAATATTTTAAGACTTGCCGGTCCATAAGGGAGGAAGTAAATTTGATATTTCGATTTATAGGCCGATTGCTAAAATCGGCCACATTGCTAAATTGTTCGAAAGAATAATTTTCAAAATATTATCTTTCTTAATAAGGGTTTCATGCTTGGTCGATCTACAAGCTTTTGACAAGGTGTGCCACTCTGCACTAATAGCTAAACTCTCTAAACGCTCAGTCGATAAAAGATTATTTCTCTCGCGCTCTCTTGCATTCAAATTCATTCGCGCTCTTATATTTTTCGTGTTTTGTGTCTTTGCGGTTTTGGTATTTGATCCCAGTGCCAAAATTTACTCGAGGTAGTTTTCACATTTTATTTTTATTTAATTTAAAATGGCTGTTATCTGTTCTAAAAAAATGTTTCTCTTCCATATTCTCCAAAAGAATCGTTCATTATCTGCTGGCTCTGTGAGTCGATCATGCACGTCAAATGTGCAGGATTTACTGGCAGAGTAAAAGACTTCATTGAAATGCGTACCGGTCTCATGTGGGCATGTCAGTCCTGCAAGGAAATGACAGTCGAGATGAGCAGCTTTATGAGGCAGATTCGAGACGGCCTATTGAATATCTCAAGTGCTTTCAAAAAGCTCAATGAGGGATTCAATTCCGTTTGTGCCCAATCTAATAATAAAAAATTATTAACCGAGTCGCCCAAACGCAAAAAAGCTGGCTCAAGGGCAGTTAATGCGACCGTGGGGCAAACCACAACTCCTGATCCGGAAGCGGCAGCAGTTTCTGTCGGCACAGGGCCAAGTGAGCCAACTGTGCCTATGGAAACAGCCAATTACGGAGGTGTTCCCGTTTCTGGAAGCCAAGCTGAGCCCATAAATTCGGTGCCGACCGCACCTATAGGTAATGTAGGTACTGTTTCTGGATCTCAGCCGAGCAACGTTCAGATTGCTGCTGGGGGTCGAAAGAAACTGTCGGTTTTTCCGCATAGGAAGCAACTATTCGTTTCCCGATTTACCCCAGATACCACATCCGAGGATGTTTTGGAATTTATTCGTGCAAAATTCCCATCCGAGGACATTTCCGTGGAACAATTTCGCTTTTCTTACGCTCGTAGGATATCATCTTTTAAAATATTTGCTCCGCCTGATGTATTTAAAGTACTGCTTTCTAAAAGCTTTTGGCTTAATGATAATTTAGTTATAAAAGAATTCGTTCCTAACAAACCAAGAACAAAAAACAGGCCTTCGACGGTACCAAAAAACTGAAAAGTTTTTTTTTTTGGCTTACCAAAACGTTAGAGGACTTAACATGAAACTATCCAAGCTTTATGCTGACTCCTCGGCATTTACGGACGATATCTTGGCTTTTACAGGAACTTAGCTGAAACCAGAGATAACTCACTCTGAAGTTTTGTCAAGCAACTTTAACACCTACAGAACCGATCGCCTTTCCCGTAGCGGGGGGGCGGCGTTCTGATCGCCATTACCTCTACCCAAAATTCTGAGTGAATTCACTCTCATGCCCCTGATGACATTGAATTTGTCAGTGTGAAAGTTTCCCTTCAATCCCTATCTATTTTTGTTACTTGTTCTTATATTCCACCTGGCTCTAACGTAATAATTTATGAGCAACATCTATCTGCTATTAAATCTGTTCTATCCTTTCTTTCCAACAGGGACCTTTTGATTGTTTTGGGTGACTTCAATCTCCCTGATATTTCTTGGTCCCCTCCTACTGACTCACTTGTCGCTATACCTTTATCTGCCAATGATTTTGTTGATGGTCTTTTAGAATTATCGTTACAGCAAGTTAGCTTTATACGAAATTCATTAAATAGACAATTAGACCTTTTATTTGTTTCTGATCCGTCTGAAGTCAAGGTATCTCAAATTGACGCTCTTGTGGTACCAGAAGACCGATACCACCCTACAATTGAATTGACAATTTGCCATCCCTACCTTGATACCCTCTCTCCTTTAGTTTCGCCAACTAAAATGAGATGTTTTCATAAATGTGACTATAACAAACTTAACTATATGATTTCCCAATATAATTGGTCAGATTTTTATAACTGTATGGACATCGAAAGTGCCACTGAACTATTCTATAGCGTTTTAAACACTTTCTTTAATGAATGCGTTCCTGATAGGCTTCCTCCAAAGCCGAACAGGCTCCCCTGGTTTACCAATGCGCTTCAAGGACTTAAAAATCTTAAAACACTTATAAAAAGTATAAAAAATCTGGTAAGTTAAGCGATTTTTCGAAATATGTAGTTGCTCGATCCGATTTTAATGTTCTTAACAATCATTGCTATTCTATGTATTTAAATCGATGTAAATTTGAATTTTCAAATGATCGGAAGCAGTTTTATAACTTTGTTAGTGCCAAGCGTATGTCTTCGGCATTGCCTTCTTCGGTACGTTTAAACTCAAAAGAGGCATTGACGGATTCTAAAATTGCTGATTTATTTGCTGACTTTTTCCAAACTACTTATAGTTCGTCTTCTTGGTCAAACTCTAACTACCCTAATCCCTTAAATGGGGCAAATTGTATTTTTCCCCCGTAATTACCGAAAGTTCTCTTTTAAGAGACTTAGAAACAACAACGTCAACTTATTCTCCCGGTCCATCATCAACCATTTGCAAACCGATTCTTAAACTTTTTCATTTGTCTATTTCATCATCTGTTTTTCCAACTAGCTGGAAGGAATCTTTCATTATTCCACTTCACAAAAAGGGTGCGAAGGCGGATGCCCAGAATTATAGAGGTATTTCTAAATTGTCGGCAATTCCTAAAGCATTTGACCGTATTATTACTTCTCATTTGCAACATTTATGTTCCTCGCTAATATCACCGTGTCAGCATAGTTTTGTTAAGCGAAGATTGACCACCACGAATCTTCTAGAATTGACATCCATTGTAATACAAGGATTTAAAGAAAAAATGCAGACTGACGTTATATATACAGATTTCAGCAAAGCCTTTGACTCTGTTAACCACTCTCCTTTTATTCAAATTAGATCAGCATGGGTTTCCATGTAATCTATTAACTTGGATTTTAAGTTATTTTAATGAAAGGACTCAGAGGGTTTCCAAAATGGTCCACCCGACATCGGGAGTGCCCCAGGGTAGTCATTTGGGCCCTTTGCTGTTTACCTTGTTTATTAACGATCTTCATTCTATCTATAATGTATGCTGATGATGTTAAGCTTTGTTTGACATATAATAATATTCAGTCTGGTTTTGGCTTACAATCAGACATTGATCATTTTCAGATATGGTGTGAGTACAACCTCTTAAATTTGAACTACCTAAAATGTAACGTAATGACCTTTTACAGAGGTACTCCTACGTTTATAAGTTATTCGCTTCAGAACTCCCCACTTGATCGCATATATTCAGTAAACGATTTAGGTGTGCTTCTGGACCCGAAGCTTAAATTTGACTGCCACATAATATCGACTGTCAACAAAGCAATGAGTGTTCTTGGGTTTATAAAGCGTTGGTCAAAGGAATTTGATGACCTTTATATAACCAAATTATTATTTACCTCCCTTGTCCGTCCTATTTTGAAATATTGTTCTTCAGTTTGGAGTCTACAATATCAAGTTCACATCGACCGTATTGAGTCGGTACAGAAAAAATTTCTTCTGTTTGGCCTTCTTAGTTTGAACTGGGATCAAAACGTAAGGCTTCCTTCCTACCAGAGTAGATTACTATTGCTTAACTTACCAACACTTGAAAACCGTAGAATCTTATAAAAGGTGATATTGATTCTGTAGAACTGGTAAACCGTTTAACTTTTAATGTTCCCGTTAGACTAACACGAAATTACTACCCTCTTAATTTGCCTCGATGTACATCAAATTTTACTCTGCATGAGCCCTTTCGCGTCCTATGTAATAATTACAACAATCTTTATCAATTAATTTGCACTTCAACTTCTAGCCCTGTATTAAAAACTACAATTTTATCTCATTTGCTTCAATCTTAGTTGTAACCAGGGAATAAAACCAGAACCAGAACCGGAACCGATAGCCGAAATAAACCGATACCTGATAGAGAACCGGAACCGGTACCGAGACCAAAATAAAAATTTAATTTCGAACCGATTACCGTATTGCTGGTACCGGTACGGTTTTGGTACTCATTTACTAAATTCTTTAACTCATTTACTCATTAACTAATTTAAAAAATACCCATATGTATTTATCAGCTCCCACTTTCCGCTAATCGACTTCTTCCCGTCCGTTTTTAGCAGGCCTACTGCTGATGTAAGAAAATATCGCTGTAGCAGAAACATTCTTTGTCTAAACAAGTGGAAAATCTGGCATTTTTGGCGCCATTTAACGCGTATTTTTTTTAAGAAGCTAGTACCCCTATTTCTTCTTAGAAATAAAAAGTTAAAAATCTAATTAAAATCTTATTATGTATACTTTATATCAAAAAATCAAATGAATTTTACTGATCACATAAATCATTTCAAATTATTAAAAGAAATTTTTTTTAACTGTATCGGTACGTACCGGTACCAGAACCGGAACCTAAACATCAATACCAAAATATAACCGTTTACCGAATAAGCAGATTCGGTATGGGACCAGTACCGGAACCGGAACCGAAACAAGATTCGGTTTGATTCCCTGGTTGTAACCATTAGAATCTTTATGTGTCCCGTCTCTATTTAGTCTCATGTATTTTCTTCGCGAACTCGCATATTTGCCCAAATTGAAAAAGGGTCCCGCGCGTAACAAGCACGTGCTTGGTATCGTTGGGCCACTTGTTTGTACTGCTCGTGGTGCATCAACGTCCATCATCATATAGGCTTTCACTCTTCATTTCATAATTGAATAGCATCCTATTTAGATAACCGACGCTATCATGTTGAAGTAGCTGGTGCATTATCCCATCCCTATAAAGCGACATCGGGACTTCCTCAGGGTAGCTCTCTTGGCCCTTTACTTTTTATCATTTTTATAAGTGACATTTGTGCGTGTATCAATCATTCTAACTTCCTTCTTTATGCACATTATCTGAAGATTTCTAGGACTGTCAATACTGTAAGTGATTCGATATTGCTCAATCGGACCTAGATAGTATCGGTAGGTGGTTTTCCAAGAATAATTTGCCCTTAAGCCTTCACAAATGCCATATCGTTCGTTATGCGAAACGCCCTGTAACCATCCCATCCACTTATCGCATTAATAACCACCCTCTCTCTGTTTTGAATGAAATAGTTGATCTGGGGGTATTATTTGATGACAAATTTCTTTTCAAAGGCATATGCAATGTTCGGCTTTGTTAAACGAAACTGTCTTATTCAATGATTGTCTGTATACTCTGCGTCCGTACCAGGGTCGAATATGCTTCCTTTATTTTGAATCCCTTAGGAAATGTACAGATCAATAGGATTGAGAGTTTTTGAAATTGCATTGCAATCCTTGCATTTTACCGAACTTGCTCGGCCATATGCTACCCTGTGTTTCCTCCTTGACACTTTTCCTTCAAGGATCGCCGTGCAAATGCAGACCTTCTTTTCATTAATGATCTGCTGGTAGGTAATATTGATTGTCCTTGCCTGTTGGGATGCATTAATTTCAATGCTCCTGCCAGGAATCTTCGTACCTTGTTACCATTTCTGGAATGTGCTGTCAGGACTAACTATGCTCGCAATGAGCCATTACTAAGGGCTCTTAGAATGTTTAATTACTTGCTTACAAGCATTAGATTCAGCTGGGGAGCCAAGAAGGAAATTTTAAGGCAAACCCCTAGGGAATATTTTTTTAGTAATTCTCAATAATAGATTTAAGTTAACCAATTGTAGCCAGATAGAGATTTATCCATTGGCGATAGATCAATAAATAAATAAATATATTAAACGTTAAATTTTTTTTTTTAATTGCAAATCGATCACTACTACATTAAAGCTGCACGAGTACATTACACATTTAAAGTTTACAAGTAATGGGTATGATAATAAAGATATTTTTGTAAAAGATGCAGGGCATTTATAAGTAAGTGACGAATACCATTAGCGGCGATATGAAAATAATATAATATTTAATATTGCATGCCCTACAACCTACATTTTTTCGGGCTTAAGGAGTTGTTTTCATAACTGGGTTAGCAAGGATTCTTTGTACATAAATAGTTTAATGTTTTTAATTAATAAAGATGAATTCTATGTGTATATTTCATTTATTTTGTTTAGTGGACGAAAAAATTTTGACAACAAAAACTCTATATTTACCTACTTATCTAAATTATGTAAACACTTTGTAATGATAACCAAGAACGTAATAACCTTTCTAACCTCTAAACGAAGGCAACACAAAATCGTTAGTGACCTGGAAAAATACTATCTATGTGTGCAAATATCTATACATTCTGATATTTTTCTTTAAAAAATGTTGTACTTTGAAGATGTTGTGCCTGAATTTATCTCATTGAATATATATATTTGAGTTATATTTTTTATTAATTAATAATATTTGAACATTTTCTTATTAGGCTTTCGCATGGTTCAGTGACTTGCTGGTTGAACACGCGGAGATATTTTGGTCTCTATTTGCTGTTGATATGGATAGAGTCTTGTCAGAGCAGGCTCCTGATACATGGGATTCTTTTCCATTGTTCCAAATTTTAAATGATTATTTAAGAGCTGATGGTAAGTTAATATTTATATTTATTTATATTTATATTAGTATATGTATGTTACTTCACGTGTGTTATGCTATTATCTGACCTGTGGCAGAAAATTTAGAAAAAAAGAGAGAGCGCTATCAAATACTTAGCCAAAGGAGTGCGAGAGAGATGGAGAAAGTGACTGCCTAAAATTGCGCCCCTAGTGGAAAATGCACTATTCTCTTATTTGCTTATTTTTTTACGAATGGTCAGTTTTTTCAATATTTGTATATATATAAACTCGATTTCTGTGCTAATGAACTTTATTGCCATCTTAACAAACTATTGACATGAAAGCTTGTAAGCACGTACTCCTCTCTGACACTTGATGTGGATACACGGCTCTTTAATCTTCTAGTAAAACTGGGGTCCGCTCTATCTTTCCTAGGATTTTCTCCAATTTTGTTTTGTATTTAAAAAAACCCTTCTCTATATAGCCATAAGCCATAAGTGTTTCATTTCTTACCGGTTCCAAAACTTTTCTTATAAGCTTTGTTTGTTTGTGTAACTGCTGTTTTGAAGTTATCAAAAATTAACATTCAATCAATCAAGAACGAAATTTAAATTGGTTTTCCAATTGTTTTTCCGATTTTCTTTGGGAGCCATAAGATATAGTGGTCTCATCAGGCTCGATTCGACATACGTACACCTGCAATACAAAAAAGACTTTTGGGAAAGGGTTATCGCGATGGTTTAGAACTGAGAGACTAATTTGCATAGACAGAATATATATACTTAATAGGGTCGGAAACGCTTCCTTCTACCAGTTACATACTTTTGCACGAATATAATACACCCTTTTACTCTACGAGTAACGGGTATAAATATTTCTAAGTTTCGAAATCTCCTAGCTTTTGTAATTTCCGAGATCTTAGCGTTCATACAGACGGACAGACGGACATGGCTAAGTCGACTCGGCTAGTGATCCTGATGAAGAATATATATACTTTATAGGGTCGCAAACGCTTCCTTCTACCTGTAACATTCTTTTGCACGAATACAATATATGTACCTTTTACTCTACGAGTAACTGGTATAAATATTTCTGAATTTTAAAATAAAATTTTAAAAAATCGGACGATTAGAAACGATCGGAAAACAATTGAAAATTGATAGAACAAAAATTGTAGTTCGGTGTTTTCATAGAAGAGCTTGGAGACCTTGTTAAAAAAATTCGATATTTTAAACAAAAAATTGCTCCAACTTTTTGCAAAAATCTATTGTAACTAACTAACGCATATATTTATAGTAAAAAGATTTTATTTTTTCCGGCGATCAATGTCTTAATACTTTTTTTAATCTTATTAATTTTTTGTTTTTATGAAATTGATAAAATAGAATTAAACGAGGACGGAAGCTAACTTTGGCAAGCCGAAGTTTTACTATCCTCTCAGTCTCAAAGTAACAAAAATAATCCTAATTCGGTAAAAAAACACGAAGTCTTCTTAATACAAGGGATAAATTTGGGCCGATTTCACCCTATTGTTCCTATGGGAGCTATTGGATATAGGCGTCCGATCGGCCCTCGCTTTTACCCTGATCAAGGTATGCACAAAAAAATACGAATTGGAAAGATTCATGTTAATAGCTTTTACACTGCGCGAAATATCCTGAAAAACATCAAATTTTTACCGATTTCACCCTATTATTCCTATGGGAGCTATAGGATATAGACGTCCGATCGGCACGCGCTTTTACCCTGCAATAAAATGCGATTTGAAAAGACTCATGTCAATAGCTTTTACACTGCGCGAAAAATCTTCAGTTTTTGCAAGTTATATCCGATTTTTCCTATGGGAGCATAGGATATAGACGGCCGATAGGGACTTTTTTCAAACTTGATCTGCATTTCAAATGAGAATATGAAGTCATTGGAGTACCAACCAAAGACAAAAATACATTGTTTTAAAGAGAGGTTACCATTTTTTGGGTTACAACATTTTTTTCACTTTTTTTATTATTTTAAGAAATTAAAAGAGGTTTCAGAGAAAATAATACAAAAGAGACGAAGTCAATCGGAGTACTACAACCGAATTGTATATGTAAATAGATGTTTTAGGCAAATCAAAAGTGTAAAAAATATTTTTTTGCGAAATTCGGTTGGTTTTTTCTGTTTTATATATGTTATATTGCATTTTTGAACATTTCCAAATCTTGTAGATAATTTGCGCAATGGGCGTTTTCATCAGCACCTTCGGGACACTTTCGCTCCATTAGTGGTGCGGTACGTGGATCTGATGGAGTCATCAATAGCTCAGTCAATTCATAAGGGATTTGAAAAGGAACGCTGGGAAAGCAAAGGGTAAGTATAACCTTATATGTTTACTTACCATATATATAAAAACATATTATTTAATCAATAATATATGCACATATTGCAAACAATTATCATAGATTACGTCGTAAATAATTGGCTAGTTAATACTCCAAAATTGTATTAAATTAAACTATATTAACTATTTGGATTGGAATATTTTTTGGAAGTCAGATTGGCCAGGTCACACATACGTACATATATTAATTAAGGTTATATTTTATATTCTGCATTTAAAAGCAGTATTTGTGTTGTATTTATATTTTTATTCTATAAAACTTTAGGATTAACGCTGCTTTGAACCCTACAGCATTAAACAATGCTGCCCAGGCGCTCAATACAGCAGCTCTCAACCCATCAATGCTACTCAGCGGCAAAAAAGATCAAGTAAATTTTTATGTTCCGAAGTTACTAAAGCAATCAAGTTCTACAGCGGCCAGCGACGAAATGAGGTTTTTAAATATAAAAAAGTCAACATATACATAGAAGTAGATTTTTAAATTGTCTGCATTTGGTTTTGCATTTTGTGTTTTGCCACATTTTTTTGCATTGTCAAATTTATAACTTGTCAACATTTAAATGCGTTTCACAAGATAGTAAATATAAGCCAATATTACATTTTAGAAAAATAGTAGTATTATTAAGTTACTTATTACCATGAAAAAGATTACCTTGTTGATAACTTCATACTAATAGCGTTGTTAAGTTTGATGCATTGAAAAACTATTGCAAACCTGTATAATCACATACATCGATATTTTTAACTACATTCAAATTCTACACCCGTTTTTTCGTCCGTACTTTGAAATTATTTACTCTTTCTAATGTTTGAGCAGGTAGGGTCAAATTTTGTTATGTTATATAATGTACGAGTTAATACATACTCCAAAATTGTATTACATTAAACTACATTAACCAGGGACCGAAAATAATCATTATTTTGTATTTTTTAAATCTAAAAATTAGTCACCTATTATAGTCAGAAAACCAAATAAAAAGAATACAAGAAAGGAATCTAGATTCGGCCAGCCGAAGTCTATGTACCCTTGCCTTGTCAAATAAATCAAGGCAACCTTAGAATGCGAGTAAATATGTATCTGTTTATTTTAGAGAATTTTTAAATTCCTTCAGGGCTAGCATTCTTAGGTTGCCTTGACCTTTTTGAAATTTGACAGCAAATAGGAGTAGATGATAAAACTAAAACAGCGGTTATATTCGTTTAATAAATCCAATAAAATGTCCTCATGAAAACGCCTTAAACCGAAATTAAAGCATACAATGAACAATAGATTCAACGAATAATAAAATTTAGTTCCATTAAAGATTTAATTCTCAGAATTGTTTTTTCATCAGAGAAATTGTGAAAATTTTGGGCAGTTTCAACTTTGGCGTCTAATTCCAAAGACATGGGCAATGGTTCACGATGGGGACTATTTTTTAGTAGTGCCGTGATGTATTGAGAGTAGATTTCAGCGAACATAATTAGGGTAAGTTCAATAACATGGGCCACGTAATTAAAAATGTCGGAAAACATAGTTTTTTTGTATTCTTAGCTATACCGCGGAACCTATAGGTGATGAAAAATAATTTTGTATGGGACTTTTACTCAGGAGAACCTAAATATCATGGAAAACTAGAAATGGTTTCTGGAAATTTCACAAAGTTTAATTTTGTGTTCCTGTGTTATCTAAACACAAGTTTTGAAAGAATTGTTATAGAGGATGGGCGCACGAAGGAAATTGTTTGAAAGATGTGTATCCAAAAAACTCACAAGAAACCTTAAAAATTGCAGTTTAAACCCACAAGAGTGCTTTAGATGCGCCATGTTTTAGTTTTCTTTTATTTCCGGAAATATTTTAATCGAGGTGGTGAGCCCCAACACCCAAAAAAATTGAGAACGAAAAAAGCCAAGATCGATCGATCTTGATTTTAGTATTTGTATTCTCACTTTTTTCTTCTTGATATCAAGATGATTCGATGTTGATTTTAGTATTCCCAGTCAAAATCAATCTCGGTTTCGATGTTGACATGAGATGACATCGATGTTGATTTAAGCATTTTTAGTATGAGTCGATCTGGGGTCAGTCATGGGGGCACTTAATTTTGTTTAACCTACTGATCCTCCGATCAAATCCGTTTTTCGCTTAAACCATGTTGACCGTTCCATAGGTATTTGTGTGTTATTGTTTATATTTTGTTTTAAGTTTTAAAGGTTATTTGGGGTTAATTGGCAGCACGCTGTCTGGTTTTCCTTTTAGCCAGGGAATCAAACCGAATCTTGTTTCGGTTCCGGTTCCGGTACTGGTCCCATACCGAATCTGCTTATTCGGTAAACGGTTATATTTTGGTATTGATATTTAGGTTCCGGTTCTGGTACCGGTACGTACCGATACAGTTAAAAAAAATTTCTTTTAATAATTTGAAATGATTTATGTGATCATTAAAATTCATTTGATTTTTTGATATAAAGTATACATAATAAGATTTTAATACGATTTTTAACTTTTTATTTTTAAGAAGAAATAGGGGTACTAGCTTCTTAAAAAAAATACGCGTTAAATGGCGCCAAAAATGCCAGATTTTCCACTTGTTTAGACAAAGAATGTTTCTGCTACAGCGATATTTTCTTACATCAGCAGTAGGCCTGCTAAAAACGGACGGGAAGAAGTCGATTAGCGGAAAGTGGGAGCTGATAAATACATATGGGTATTTTTTAAATTAGTTAATGAGTAAATGAGTTAAAGAATTTAGTAAATGAGTACCAAAACCGTACCGGTACCAGCAATACGGTAATCGGTTCGAAATTAAATTTTTATTTTGGTCTCGGTACCAGTTCCGGTTCTCTATTAGGTACCGGTTTATTTCGGCTATCGGTTCCGGTTCTGGTTCTGGTTTTATTCCCTGCTTTTAGCTGACAATCTAGCTGACCAAAATGGTAGATTAAGAATACCAGATCGCATGAGTTTAGGTGGGAATAAGGTGAGGTTAATGCGGGGTTAAAGTTTGGGTTAAGGCGTTATTAGCTAGATTAGGGTGACGGTAAAAGTAATGTAAAGAAAGGGTGAATGTGAAAAAGTACGTTTTTTTTTTACTTTTGCGGGGATCAGGTGGGTTAAGGTAAGGTAAGGTAAGGTTAAGAAAAACCAGAAAAAGGAATGTTTAAGTTTAATTAATTAAGCAAGGAAATATTTTTTTTCATGTAAGACTATAGTGGGGTAATTGTTGGCTAAGGAAAGAAAAAACTGGTGTTATGGTAGAGAAAGTTGGTTAAAATATTGGTTTTTCGGCGTTAGGGCTGAGTAAGGATGGTTAGGGGTTAGGCGAGGAAATAGTGAAAACAGCATTAGGGTGTTAAAAAATTGTTCCGGGGGTAAGAGACAGGTAGGGTTAAGGCAGTGTATAAAATCTTAAATTAAAAAGCTATCTGACAGTCAAGATGACTGACGCGAGATTTAAGGGCTCTAATAACTATTGCTGAGCTGGAAGGTCATTACGTTGCAGTCGGGTCCGGTATGAGACCCTGGCTAGGCCCCTGGTGAGCTGGTTTGGATGAGAAGTTAGCTTGGTGTGGTAGGACCCTGTTTGTTTGGATATTTCGTCTTTTACGTGTTAAGCCACAAAACTGTCAACGACATCAGAGGTATTTTTGTATAGCTCCGCCGAATGATTAAAAAATATAGTGAAAATAACCAAATTTAATTCGCGAAAAGACGCTTTGGGTGGTAGGCATGGTTACAAGTGCTCGTGTTGTCCATGAAAATTTTAAGATTAGTGTGATAAATTACTAATATAAACTATAAATTATAAATTAAAAGCCAACGTGTCAGAGTGCAAGCTCTGTAATTTAATTAAAATGAGCACAGCTCGGCAACAACAACAAGACGAACGTCGACTTTCGTCAATCAGATATAACTGACCATTGACAGTGGAAAAGCACGGTCTTGTTCTCCCGCCCTAGACACACCAACTTCCACGAGCACTGCAACCTCGTTAATTTCTGCAACCGCAGTCACTGCAACAACATAAACCAGGGGTGCTCAAAGCTGCCTTATGGCAGTGCATTTACAAACACAATTAAAAGAAAATCACACGCACGCGAGTAACGACGCACACACAGTCATGAAAAAGACAAAAACAATTTGCATTCTGAGCTGAGACGAAAAAAAAGATCAATGGAATTGTTGTTGTCTTGGCTCGTTACGGACAGCGACACAAAGAAGAACTTGCGTGTGCCCTAGGAAAGTATGGGATGTGCAGCTCCGTATGCTATGTGCCAAAACAAAAGCAAATGTTCCCGTGTGCCATAGGACTGAGCACCCCTGACATAAACGGTCTCCGTTAGCAACAGCGCGATTTCGAATGCGTCGTCAACTTCTGCAGCGCCGAATAAAATTACAAAACCAATTGTAAGTACGAGTGTCAATATCGGCAAACAAAATCAAATTAAACGGAAGCCCGCAAAATAAAATGTTTGAAAATAAACCAAAACTAAATTGTCCTAATAAAGGCAGCGAACAACTAGGGTCATCTAGTAACAACAGATTTGCCCTGTTGTCGGATATTGAAAATAATCAATTTACATAAGGGAGCAGAACTCAAGTGCCCTAGTAAAGAAAATTGTTTCGCTGGTCGGGAATGACCACTTTTATGTTACTTCTCTTGTCAAAGAGAATATTCACAAAAGAAAGCTTCACTCAAAAAAAAAAAAGCAGCCCGAAATCGCCATTAAATTAAGAAATTCGCCATGGATATAAGTCGATGGCGATTCTCCATACATTTTAGAAAGGATTTTTCTTAAATATAAAAAAATACTTCTAAAAAATATAAATATTTTTCTAAAATCAAGAAAAAAAATGCCATACATTTCAGAAATTTTCCTTAAATCTAGAAAGTGCTTTACTTAAAGTTACAAGTCTGTGCGACCAATAAAGTTTTCAGGCTCTGTTGAGAGCTATGGGGCCGTTTTTTAATATCATCTGACTTTCTCAGAACTTTCCCACGACAAAAAATGATTTCTTTGCTGTCCGTTTTAGTAACAAAACTTTAAGAAAGAACATTATAATTCAGGCTATAGCCAGATTTAAGCTGTGAATACTACTTTTCACCAAAAAAGTTTTTTATACCCATTCAGAGGGTATAATGATTTCAGTCAGAAGTTTGCAACGCAGTAAAAAAGACGTTTTCGACCCTATAAAGTATTGAAGTCTATATAAAGTCAATCGATAGGTATTGACAAAATATTTTTTACCTTAAAAAATGTAGTCTAGCTTCAATACTGTGGGCGCCACAGCTTTTCGCGGTTTGTGGCGTTAGTGGGGGTTCGCATCGGTATGATAAACTTGTGCTCCTTATTATCTTCTAGCTTTTATAGCTTCCGAGATCTCAGCGTTCATACAGACGGACATGTTAAGATCGACTTGGCTACTCACAAAAAAATTTGCTTGGTAAAATTTACCAATGAAGATAGTTCAGTAACTATAAAAATAGTTACGTGTATTTTGTTTTTGCTTTGCGTGTGTGTCTTTGCTTTTTTGTGTGTATTTGGTTGTTGTGAAAGTAACTATTAATGACAATTTTGCTGGTTGGGGACTGTTTGACCATTATTACAGTTGATTTTACTAAGTTTTTTTTTTGTGTATGCAAAATTTTTGTCTTTCTTTGTCCTAAAAATGTGCTGAAAAATGTACCATATTATAAAATGCATACTGATTTGTGGATTTCTTTGTAAATTAAAATCATAAATTCTTTATTATTTATTTAATTATAATCCTTCAGTCCGAGCTTGTCATAAAATATGCGGCCGCAGTCATTGGCTTGGTGATGATGACCTAAAAAATTAGGCTATACGTGACCTAAAAAATAGGTTAAATTGGCAAAAAATAAACTTTTTAGGCAGTATATGACCTAAATAGAAACTTTTAGTTCATTTTAAATTTTTTAGGTTATGCATGACCTACAATTTTGTCCATCATTTTTCTGGCTGTACCCTTAAGGATAGAGCTAAAGTGTAACAGCCATTTTTTGTGGTTTATTAATACCTACCGAAACGTTCAATCAGTCATAAGCAAAAAATAAATTGTCCGGTAGATGACGCCACTTTTAAGCGACTGCTTGGTTTGTCATGCTTTCCATTGCAAATTGATAGTCGAGGCACTCGAAGCAAAATCTTTGTATTTTTGCATATTTCTTATTGAAGCTCGCTACTCCATTGCAGAGGTTTGCAATTTAAATGCCATTTTCCAATTGATGTTTGTCCGTTTGCCTTACTTTTCGTGTTTCAGTCGTGGGATAATTTTTTGTCTTATTATATTAAATATGCTAAAAAACATTTCTTTTAAACCTTTTCCAAAAACCCGATAGATTTGCCGGGAACAAAGCTAGAAATGGGTAAAAATTCAAAGGGTCACAGTTCATAAACGCCATATGCTACAGACATGTTTACATCTGCACCTAATTGGAAAGATATATTCATGGTCTAAGCACTTCACCTTTACATGTTTGTACCTACCAAAATCCTCGTAAGATTAGGGCTAAATTCCATTCTTGAGTACAGGATTTTCGGATTTAAGATTCCTTAAGTTTTGCAAATTCACACATAATGGAGAAAATTTCCTTTTGGTAGTTATTGAGCTTTAAATTCTATAACTCAGTTCAGAACAATTAGCTTTTCAGGCTATTTCGAAAGCATCGAAAATGGTGTAACCTTGATCAAACAAGAACACCTCTTAACGAGGTAAAAAACTAGTGACGATCGCACCTTCAACATACAAAAGTTCTGAAATCAACATTTGTGACGAAAAATGATTACGCACATGATTAAATACACTTTTTAAAATGTATATACACAAACATTTTTTATTGCAGAGTACCGAAAAAATAAATTTTAAAAAGTGTATTTAATCAGCACAAGTCTGTAGCTTTAGTAGTATAGAAGTTACGGCCTTCCTTATTTTAGCTATTCGTAGCTGTTTTCCCGCTAAACTAGCGGGTTTTTCCAAAAGTGCTAAAACTAAAGTTTTTTATATCGATCTGTTAACCATCATATCAAATTTTCAGGACTTTAAAACCATGTTTTGGACAAACTGACCGCTCTCTCTTGCAATCCTTTAAGTTTTAGCAATACCTTTAATTTGGTGTATTACTCATTACGATCGGACCATCATAGCAGATTTTCATTTTTTTGTGTATATATAGTAGTCGCCTTCGCACACTCTCGTGGTGCGCTTCGTCACTACATGGACTGCCGTCCATAGTGATTTGTGTAAGATAATAACTTGTGGGTTCTAGCCAGCTTAGGTCGATATTAAAAGACACTTTTATCTCCTCCTTTTATCCAATATGTTACATTGATGACGCTGGGTCCGATCTTATCACAACGGAGTTTTAAACTAATTTCTAATTTTCTTTTGGTCAAGTATATTTATGTGCAACTTTTTCTGTGTCTGTTTTGAAGTTTAGTCTAGTGTGTGTGGGAGTTATATGAGGGACGTTGATGCACTACGAGCAATACAAACGAGGAGCCCAACGATACCAATCACGTGCTTGTTACGCGCGGGACCCTTTATCAATTCGGGCAAAAATGCGAGTTCGCGAGGAAAATACACGAAACAAATAGATACGGGACACATAAAGATTATAATGGCTACAACTGTGATTGAAGCAAATGAGATAAAATTTTAGTTTTTAATACAGGGACAGAAGTTAAAGTACAAATTAAATGATAAAGATCGTTATAATTAGTACAGAGAACGCGAAAGGGCTTATGCAGAGTAAAATTAGATGTACATCGGGGCAAATTAAGAGGGTTTCTACAAAATCAATATCACCTCTTATAAGATTTTGCATAAAAATAGTACCAAGCATTATTCTACGGTTTTCAAGCGTAGGTAAATTAAGCAATAGTAATCTACTCTGGTAGGAAGGAATCCTTACGTTTTGATCCCAGTTCAAACTACAAAGGGCAAAAAGGAAGAAATTTTTTTGTACCGACTTAATACGGTCGATGTGCACTTGATATTGTGGACTCCAAACTGAAGAACAATATTCCAAAATAGGAAAAAGTTTAAAAGGTTATACTCACACCATATCTGAAAATTGTCAATGTCTGATTGTAAGCCAAAGCAGACTCTATCTTATTATATGTCAAACAAAGCTTAACATCATCAGCATACATTAGTACACGAGAATGTGTTACGATAGAGGGAAGATCGTTAATAAACAAGGTAAACAGCAAAGGGCCCAAATGACTACGCTGGGGCACTGCCGATGTCACGTGAATCACTTTGGAAACAGCGTTCTTAAATATAACCCTCTTAGTCCTTCCATTCAAATAACTTAAAATCCAAGATAATGGACTACATGGAAACCCAAGCTGATCTAATTTGAATAAAAGGAGAGAGTGGTTCACAGAGTTAAAGGCTTTACTGAAATCTGTATATATACGTCAGTCTGCATTTTATCGTTAAATCAATTTATTACAATAGATGACACTTCAAGAAGGTTGTTGGTAGTCGATCGTCGCTTAACAAAACCATGCTGACTCGGTAATATTTGCAAGGAACAGCAGCCGAACTATAAGTAGTTTGGAAAAGCTCGGCAAATAAATCCGCAATTTCGGAATCCGTAGTTGCCTCTTTTGAGTTTAAACGTACCGATGAAGGCAATGCCGAAGATTTACGCTTGGCATTAACAAAGTTACATCGATTTAAATACATATAATAGCAATGACTGTTGAGCATTGAAATCTGAATGAGTCACCACATATTTCGAAAAATCAGATGGCTTACCTGATTTTTTATAGTGTTTCAGCATAAAGCTTTGGTAGCTTCATATTTAGTCCTGTAACATTTTGATAGGCAAAAAAATGATCTATTAGTTTTTTGGGGCTGTGGAAGGCCTGTTATTTGGCACAGTTTACTGCCTTTTACTAGGCGCAGTGGGAAACCTCTTATTTGTTCTCGGTTTATTGGGAACAAATTCTTTTATTACCAAATCATTATTAAGCCAAAAGCATTCAGAAAGTAGTACATTAAACACATAGGCGTACGAAAATCGAAATTGTTCAACTGCAATATCCTCGGATGGAAATTTTACTAGTATAAATTCCAACACTGGCAAAAAAAACATAGTAAATGTCACTACTTTATCATTGTTTCAATTATTTTTTCCAGCGAAATAGATCCTAACATGAAAATAGTAAAATCGTACATGGAACATAGTTAAATAATTTGTTATTATTTTTATAGTAAATTTAAAGATTTTTATAGTGGACTTGACCATTTCTTTTACACATATTGTTGTGTTTAATTTTTAAATTTGTTTTATTTTTAAATGAGCGGTTAATTTGTTTAATTTGAAGATGGAAATATTTACTTTGAAATAAAAAAAGGAGATTTATTTGAATGCTCTTGTAAGCATTCTGTCACGAAAGGAAATAATATGGGTATGGCTCAGGGGAAAAGTGTGCTTGCTCTGCTACTATTTGGTGCTCGGGGGTATGAGGTTCCAATCCCGCTCGCCATATAACTTTTTTTTTTTTGGAATTAATGTAATAACTTTTTTAATACATTATTGTTTTTCAAATTGTTATAGAAATGTTAGATATGCATCTTAAAAACTTTCTACTTACTCTGCTTCAGCTGGGTTTCGAACAGGGTCCTCCCGCGTCAGAGGCAGATGCCGTCCCAATTGGACCATCGCTCCATGTTACGCGGGAGGGCATAAGTTCAATTTAAAAGTGAAGTTAACACGTTCGCGAACATTTAAAACTTTCTACAACTTAAAATGGAACATTTTCCACATGCAAATTTTATTTAATTTACTTTAATTTGAATATTTTAGGTAAAAGGTATTTTGTCAAGTAATCATTTCTTAAATGCTTTATATTCAAATTAAAAGAGTTCATTTTTCGGATAAATTGCGAAAGTATTCAATCTAAACATATAAAACCTTTTATTATACCAGTAACTATATATCTATCCCATTTTTTTAGCAGTGAAAACATCCTCAGATTTGGTATACGGGGTATTTATTATATTTTTTATTATTAAACTGGGCACAAACGGAATCAAACCCTTTATTGAGCTTTTAAATATCTCCCGAAAGATTCAAAAGACCGTCTCGAGTCTGCCTCACAAAGCTAGTCATCTCACTTGCCAATTTCCTGCACTCAGAAAAAAAGAACGAAAAAAATCAAGAACATTTTTCATGATTTACGAACAATCCGTTCGCTATTTTGTGTTCATGAAAAAGGAACGCTGCGGGGTCAAATCACGAACTTTTGGGTAAAATTATGAACGCGTCACAAAAAAATGTTGAGCTTTGAACAATTGGGGTTAGACTATGCACAATAGTTCTGAAATTGCGAACGCTGTTCATTAAGAATTTATTTTCCGGACCGAAAATCTTGCAAGTCTAGTTACCCGTTTGGCCGTACTTGAAAAATCGGTTCCATGGCCCAGCGGTTAGGCCGCCCGTCTCTGACACATAGTAGCCCAGGTTCGAGCCCGCGAGAAGACGTCGTGAATCGAAAGTTTTAATAAAATATTATTTCTAACGTTTATATGTATTTCTAATAATAAATAAATTGAATGTTTACATCAAAAACTAATATACAATAATTATTAATAATAATTCAACCATTTTAAGTAATGAGATTAAATAAATAAATAAATAAATTGAATGTTTACAACAAAAACTAATATACAATAATTATTAATAATAATTCAACCATTTTAAGTAATGAATTAAATACGTCTCTACCAGGCGCGCAGAAAAAACAGCAAGTCCAGAAATCTTGTTTTTGTTTTTCTTTTTTATGAACTTTTCGTTCTCAAATCAACCCCAAATGTTCTTAAAATGACCCCATTCGTTCGGAATCCAACTCTAAAGTTTCGGTCAAATTCTATGAACGAGCGTTCATGAACAACAAACGGGCTTAGGCACTTTTTGACCCCGTTTGGGCTTGATTTTTGAACGTTTCGAACGGATTTTTTTCTGGGTGTGCAGGCCTCACATGCCCTCATGGGACCGGCACGCTACTCAAGAAAGTCTCTGACTCTGCCATTAAATCCTGCACATTTAACATGGGCCGTTCTTTTACAAACCAAACAGATTTGGCCAAAAAAAAAAATATCAAATTTTTGATTTGCCTGAAACTTTTTTTACACGTACTAAATAAGTAAACGATAAATGGATAAAAGTTTTTTTTAATTTTAATTTGTTTTTATTTTTCAGAGTTTAAAAACTAATTTTTTTTAGACATTTTTTTTGAATGAAGAGGTTTTAGAGGAATTAATGCAAAAGACATGAAGTCAATCGGATTCATATAACCGGAGATACAGATTTTCAAAGATAGGGTTTTTTTTCCAAATTTGACGATTTTTGGCAAACTAAAAAAAATTCTAACTAAAAAAATAATTTTTTTTCGGTCAAATCCTGATACACGTGTTTACTTATTTTCCGAATAGTACGTGTAAAAAAAGTTTTAGGCAAATCAAAAATGTGACCCAATAAAAGGTGTTCGGTTTGTAAAAGAACCGCCCATATATATAATATATATATTATATATCTTTTTTCTGGACGTTTATGCACTATGGTCAGTACAAACAAGTGGACCTTACGACACCAAGCAATGCTTGTTACGCGCGGAGCCCTACACCGTTTTGGTCGAATAAACAAAATCGCTGACAAAGAAAAAGACAATTTCACAATAGACAATTAAAAATACATGCAGGTCAAGATACATAAAGTAAAACTAATTATTTGCTAAGTAGGATAGTATTATTGATTTAAAGATAGGCAGTGAGTCGGTAGTAGATATTAGGTGGTATAGTCTATTATAGTCATTGCAGAGTACTCTAAAAGGTGCATGCATTGCATAATTAGAGATACAATGATTTAAAACTAGAGGAATGAAGTTTCTTATGAATCTATTAGGCACATTAAAATGCAGGCGACCAAGTAACTCGGGGCTCTCCACATCACCATGAATAAGATTCCTAATAAACGTAATGCCAAGCATAGTCCTTCAGTTAACTAATGATGTTAAGTTAATTAGAAGTAGTCTACTAGTGTAGGATGGTAGTATTAGCCTTGTATCCCAGTTAAGACCTCGTAAGGCAAATATTAAAAAGTTTTTTTTCACTGACTCAATGCGGACTCCAAACTGGAGCGCAGTACTCAAGAATAGGTCGGACTAATGAAATAAACAAGGTCTTTGTGACATAAGGATCATCGAATTCCTTCGACCACCTTTTGATAAATGCAAGCACGCCCCTGGCTTTATTTACCATGGTAGTAATGTGATCAGAAAATTTAAGTTTAGGATCCATATAGACTCCAAGGTCTTTATTCTATCTAACACACAACCGCTTAAAGTATAAGTTGAATAGTAAGGGCTGACACGAAAAAATGTCATTAGTTTACACTTAGAACCATTTAAATTTAAGTCATTATTCATGCACCATGTTTAAACATATTACGTTTGGGAGCCGTTTATAGCATTAAAAAATAACTTTTTAACGAGGTACAGCACAAGTCTGTAGGTTCAGTACTTCCGAATTTTAGCTATTTACAGCTGTTTTCTCGGTAAGCTAGAGGGTTTTTCCAAAAGTGGTAGAACTAAAGTTTTTTGTATCTAGCTGTTGACCACCACCATCTCCAGGACTTTAAAACTACGTTTTGCTACAAACTAAAATAATTAAATCGTAATTTTGAAAAGCGGAGCTTCGGATTCGCCGAAATCGCAAAAATTTGATAAATATTGGCAGCCTCTATGAAGTAATTTAACGTTAAATGTATAAATTAAGACTAATAATGCTAGCATGCCGTAAATACATTAGCTTTTTTATTGTCTATTTGCACTCTACATCTAAATAATATTAGTTTAAATCCAATTTATTTATTTTGTATAAAGGTACCTAATAAATAGCCCCGGTATATTTGACCATGATATTTGGGTGCTCTCAGGTTCCGCGGTATAGCAAAGAATTCAAAAAACCAATGTTCGCCGTCTTTTTATACCCTTGCAGAGGGTATTATGATTTCAGTCAGAAGTTTGCAACGCAGTGAAGGAGACGTTTCCGACCCCATAAAGTATATATATTGTTGATCAGCATGACTAGACGAGTTGATCTAGCCATGTCCGTCTGTCTGTCCGTCCGTTTCAACGCAAACTAGTCCCTCAGTTTTGAAGCTATCGAGATGAAACTTTACTTTTATTTTTTTATTTTTTTTATTTACATTTATTTTTATTTTTTCGGCACTCTAGTTTTAAGAACAGACTAGTTTTTAAGAACACGCAAACATTTTCTATTGCAGAGTGCCAAAAAAATAAATTTTAAAAAGTGTATTTAATCATGTGTGTAATCATCTTTCGTCACAAATGTTGATATCAGAACTTTTGTATGTTTAAGGTGCGATCGTCACTAGTTTTTTACCTCGTTAAGAGGTGTTTTTGTTTGATATCAGGGGTTTTTGTTTTAAACATGAGTCATATCAATTATATCTACTACTGACTTCTTCATACTTTTGCTTCCATAGGATCTAGTACTAGCGTTTTATTCCCGCTAAACTAGCGGGTTTTGTCAAAAGTCGTAATAAAAAGTTTTCTTTATGGAACGGTTTAAAATACAGCTTGGATACGCACAAACAAAATTAAATGCTCGAGCAGGATTAGTTGTTCTAAGCTAACAAGAGTGGCCATTTTTGTATTTGAATAATTTTCAAAAGAGACTTTACAATAACGTGTTACATACCGAAATTTAAGGAGTCTCAAGGCCTCTACGGATTAATGTTTTAAAGAAAATCGTTAGAGCCGTTTTTGAATAAAAACAAAAAAAGTTAAAAAAAAAGTTTACAAAAAAATTGTTTTGCTTATGGTTTATTAACCATTGCATTTACATACATTTTGTAAAGGCGTTTATTTTATTTAAAAATAACTTTAATATGAAGTGAAACACAAGTCTGTAGCATTAATATTTCGCAAGTTACGGACTTACGAAATTTAGCCATTTCTAGCGGTTTTCCCGCCAAACTAGCTTGTTTTTTCAAAAGTCGTAAAACAAAAGTTTCCTAAATGGACTGGTTTAAAAAAATTTTAACGATTCCTTGACCCTACAGTTTGGATACGCACATACAAAAATCAACGCTTAGGCAGCTTTAGTTGTCTTGGGCTGGCAAATGTGGCTATTTTCGTTTTTGAATAACTTTTAAACGTGACTTTTTACAGTAATGTGTTCTATACCAAAATTTGAGGAATCTCAAGGGCAATATAGTTTAAAGCTAAAAAAATTTAAAAAAAATTTTTTTGTTTTTTGCATATCTTTTTAACTATTATATTAACACAAATTACATATAAGGGTCGCTTATAGCATAACAAAATACCTTTAGAACGAGATATAGCACAAGTCTGTAGCTTCAGTTGTTTAGAAGTTACAGCCTTCCGTATTTTAGCTATTTATAGCTGTTTTCCCGCTAAACTAGCCGGTTTTTTTCAAAAGTGGTAAAACTAAAGTTTCTTATATCGATCTGATGAACATAATATCAAATTTTCAGAACTTAAAAAACATTTTTTGGACAAACTGCCAAACAGAATTAAATTTTCATTTTGACTAGGCCCCCGCAAATTTGTTTTCGGTATAACGGAGCGTCCCTCATATTAAGCGCATTTTCAGTAGGAATACTAACGTAGTGCCAAGGAGCCAATTATCCCCACCGGCCCCAACAGATCACTTTTACACTTTCACCGCTCTCTCTCCCAAACCAATTGATTTTCTTGAGGTCTTGGTATGCAGTCCTTTAAGTTTTAGCAATACCTTTAATTTGGTGTATTACTCATTACGATCGGACTATCACAGCAGATTTTCAATTTTGCGGCTATATATAGTAGTCGCCTTCGCACACTCTCCTGGTGCGCTTCGTCACTACATGGACTGCCGTCCATAGTGATCAATCGAAAATAGTCGTCTATTTTATATAGGCTGTCATAAGAAAAATCCATCGAATAATGTCAAAATAATACGAAAACTGCTATAATATTGTTTGATGCAACATATTTTAGGAATTGAGTTCAAACTTCCAAAATGTTTACAATTTTGGAATCAAATTCTAAAGACATGGGCAGGTGTTCACAGTGGGGACTATTTTTTAGTAATAATAACGGCATTACATGGAGAAAATAAAATGTGAAACATAAGTTTGTATAGTACTTATACTGTGAAGCCCCCAAATATCATGGACATCTAGAAATTATTCGTAATTTCTTATTTTGGTCATTCAATATGTATTGAAGAAACGAATACACATTCCTTTTCCCGTTATCCTAGCTGTATAGTATAGACGGACAGACAGACGGACAGACAGACGGACAGACAGACGGACAGACAGACAAACGGACAGACAGACGGACAGACAGACGGACAGACAGACGGACAGACAGACGGACAGACAGACGGACAGACAGACGGACAGACAGACGGACAGACAGACGGACAGACAGACGGACAGACAGACGGACATGGCTAGATCGACTCGGCTAGTGATCCTGATCAAGAATATATATACTTTATATAGTCGGAAAAGCTTCCTTCTACCTGTTACATACTTCTGCACGAATCTAATATACCCTTTTACTCTACGAGTAACGGGTATAAATATGCCTTGAAAGCAGTGCTTTACGTTAAATTAAGTGCTGCGCATAAACACAATAAGAGCCATTGATCTAATGATTTGTTTAAGAATGCTTTTTAAAACCCGCATTATGTTATGTTGACGTACATTTATAGCTTTTAAAGTCTTATTTGACGTTTTTATCAACAAGTCTAACCTATCTAAAACTTGGTGTTTTTTATGCTTAGAAACGGGTGTGCCACCTCCGAGGATTTATTTTGGAAACTAGATGCTCTACAATCTTTCATTAGAGACCTGCACTGGCCAGACGCAGAGTTTCGACAACATTTAGAACAGCGCCTTAAAATGATGGCCGTTGATATGATAGAGCAATGTATACAACGAACTGATTCGTCGTTTCAGTCATGGCTGAAAAAAAACGTTGCCTTCATATCGACTGATTATATTTTACCTTCTGAAATGTGCGCTATGGTCAATGTGATATTAGATGCTAAAAATCAAAGCTTTAAACTGACTACTATTGACGGCATTGATTTGGTAAGTAATTTCATTTTGTGTATGACTATAAACTATTAATTATATTAATTCTATATAGTATAAATTTCATGCAAAAATTGACGACCAAATCGACAAAGCGAATGTAGCTATGACACAAGGCCTAAGTGGTAAACTTATGTCAGTGCTGGAGTCGACTTTGTCAAAATTAGCACGATACGATGAAGGTAGCTTAATCGGCTCGATTCTTAGTTTTACAAACGTTTCGAGCTCAGGAAAGGATCTTGGACAAGGATATGTAAATTTCTTTAGAAATAATATGGATCAAGTTCGAGGAAAGATTGGCGACGACTTGTGGACCTTAAATTTTTTCGAGCAGTGGTATTCGCAGCAGGTTAATATGCTATGTAATTGGCTTTCGGAACGTTTGGACCACGCTCTGCACTATGCTCAAGTTTCATCCATTTCTCATATAATCAAGGTAATACAGACATAAGATAAAGAATTTTTCATTTGTAAAATTAATATATTATTACTAAAACCTAAGGGGTTATACACTCTTACAGAGAAAAAAAACGTACACTTAACTACTGTTATTCGGACAAAAAAGGCCTATTTTCATGAATTTTTTCCACAGAATACGGTTAATGTTAGATAAATTATTTTATTATTATATCAAAGTACAACACTTAAACTATATTTTCTGAAATTTTCATTGAAAAAAATTTAAAAATGAGCCATCTGCGGCCAATCTCCGTAGGCGCCTCCAAAAAAAGAGGCTTTGCGGTGAACAGCATAACTCATTACTGGATCACCAGAAAAAGACAAAAAAATGTCCATTAGTTAAGATGTTTCTTAAGGTAATCAGGTCGAGTTTTTTGTTTTTTTTTTGGATTTTTGGTAATACTTTGAAGTCAAAAACGTGATTTTAGCCTAAAAAATGTTATATTTTGGTTATTATAAAATAAAAAATAAAATATAAAAAAAAATCGACCTGATTACCTGCGGATTTAGGTACAGAAATAATGTGCAAAATTTCAGAATGATCGGTACATTAGATTTCGATGGACACTGTTCACCGACTTAAAAAAACATACTTTTCAGGAGAACGATTTAAAGTTTTAGATAGGTATAGAGACGGCCCCTCGTTCAAATGGTCATATTTTTTTAAATTTTCATCCGATTGACATGAAATTTTCACACAACATTCTTAACGTGTTTTACATTAATAAAAAAACATAAAAAAATCGAAAAAAAAAATATTAAATACCATACCCCCCCCCTTAAGAACGGCTTATTTGAAATTAAAAATGTAAAAAGAGTTTTTTTGTTTATATAATTATCTTATCGCCGAACAACTTTGACAAGTGTGATTACAACGGTTCAGTTGTTCAGTTCAGTTTTAAGCTGTATAAAATATAATAATTTAAATCGTATAAAAAACTAAGATAAATTTGGTATCAGAAGCAGGTGGACGGTTTTCCAGAGAATGACTCATACAGGGGTGGTGTAACCCTTTAAACCAACAATACACTCAAAAAAAAAAACTGCCAGAAATCTTAAGTATAGAAACAATTTTCTGAAAAATATAAATATTTTTCTAAAATCAAAAAAAAATTACCATACATTTCAGAAATTTTTCTAAAAACTACAAAGTACTTTTCTTAAAGTTAGAAAGGATATTTCTTTGTTCCAGAACATTTTTTTCTAAAAATCAGAAAAAATACCAGAAATAATTTTTTTAAATAAAATTCATTTTTATTTTCTGTTTATCGATATGTTTACAAACTCTCAAATAAATATTCTGAAAAGAAAATTATTAATAAGAGACAGCGCAACGCCAGCAACATTCTCGGCTGCATTTCCCAAAAAAACAACGCAATAAAAGTTACAGTTACCCACAAGAAAATTCTCGATCACATACGCATATAAACAATTACAAATATATACATACATTCTTATTCATAGATAAACCATAAATGAGTGAAAATGCACGATACAAAATTTTCCAAAATGTATGGAAATTTTATCCAGAACAATTTATCGTGGGTTTAATAGCGACTTTCTAGATTTTTGAAAGGTCTAAAGTACATTTTTTGCTAAATTTAATGGCGAAATATCCATTAATCTAAGAAAATTTTCCGAGGACAATATAGGAAAAATCACCATAGATTAGAGAAAAAAAATAATTTTTCTACATTTTAGAAAAGTTTTTCATAAAAATCTGTTTCTATGGCGTTTTTTCCTAGAAAAATTTTCCTACAAAATTTCTGAGAAGTAGAAAATTTTCTTAAAATAAGAAAAACTTTCATTTTATGGCGAATTTAAAAAAAAAAATTTTTTGAGTGTACCTGTTTCTATACTGTATACAAATAACGTTGTTTAATATCCATTATATTATAAAATACATTATTACTTATTCTTTTGAATTTAGAAAATATATTCAGACTTCGAGCTACAAGGTGTATTGGAAGACAAGTTAAACTCTAAAGCATATCAGGCGGTTGCACAGCGTATGGCAACCGAGGAAGCGACATGTGCTTTGACAATGCCTGACGCCAGCGAAGATGAGTAAGTAATTAGTGCTTTTAAACTAGAATTTTTTAAAATATCCCTTTATTCAGACCTTGCGACGATATTCGAGAAGGGGAGGAAGAAGACACTGGCGACGAAACTACCTCTAACATACCAAGGGGCTTACCAAAACCAAAAGTAGCTGCCGCTCAAGCTGCTGCTGTTACCAACGTGGTTGCTGGGCGTGTAGGAAATTTACTGGGCAAAGGCATTGGCGGGCTTAGTTCGAAGCTAGGAAGCGGAAGTTGGTTTTAGACGCTGATTGTATTTTTAATTCTTTAAAGATGATTGTATTTTTAATTCTTTAAAGAAAAGTTTTTTTTTTATTTCTCCTTTTTTACATTTCTTACCGATTAAGATGCAAAAACACAGCTTGTTAGTAAGTTGTTAACACCCAAAAAAGAATTATCTAGCCACTTTACTAGAAGGAAACCGATATAGCTACTTTGCCTTTTGCTTCTTTGATGTTATAACTAATAGAAAATTAACTACCCTTATTACTACTTTCTTAAATATAACGAATTAAATCCAAACTTAATCTAAAAAAAGAATATAAATAGTATAGTTTATCATATTAGTTTTTGAAGAATATATCGATACTATGGTCTCCTTCACGTCATAACTGAAATCTGAGCTGTTACCTGGCCCAATCTGCCTTCTCCAAAAAAACATTACGTTAGTCGTAACTAAATACATATTTTTGGCTCATCAGCTGGCTGAAAAAAGCTCACGGTAAAGGATCAGATATCAGTTATTTTTCTAGTTTAAGTATGCGTGCGGCTTCAAAGATTTAAGATATAGATAATTATTTTCTTTGTTGGACTAACCGGATATATTTGGCATTTGGCAAATTGTTGCAAGTTTTACCCAATAAACCTAATAATTCTAGGAGTAACACTTACTTTACTGTCAGAAAAATACGTTTATGAGTTTCTACCTGTTAATAGATAAACGAATAAAATAACACACTTGCTTTACATAATCAAAATGTTTGTACTATATGTTAAATATTTCAGTTTTTACAGGAACCATGACAGTTATAGGTAGGTATATAGATTCACTGCAAAAATGTAAGTAGGAAAAACAATGGTGGCTTGAAGGAGTTAAAGTGGGCGTGGCCTCCGCTGAGGTAAATATGGTATTTATTGATAGGTAAAACTTTAATGTCGGCGTGGCTTTTGTCACGTGTGTAATCATTTTTCGTCACAAATGTTGATATCATACGGTCGTCACTAGTTTTGTACCTCGTTAATAAATTTTAAGTTTGGTCCATGTTAAACGAACTAAAATGTATTAAATTAACATAAATAAAAAGTCCAAAGATTAGTTAGTTAGACCTATTTTTCAAAATGTTTGTTGACACTAAAAAAATTTTTTTTTATTATTTTTTTTTGTTTTTTTTTTTTTTTAATTAAAAGACTAAACTTTTGATTGGTATCTAATGAGTGACGTTTCATAAGCTATTGTCAATATGTATACGAATATATATACGAACAAATTATCCTCGATGGACCGCGATTTCTTATGAATCTACGTGCAAGAAAACCTTGGCGGTCGCTCCACGCCCCGAAACCAATTTTTATCTGCATATGGACACTGCCTAGGATACGTACGACTTTTCATCGACCCGTATCGCTCATAATTGGAGGCGTGCCAGCTGCCCCCAAATTTACATGATCGACTTTTAGCAGCCAGTATGCTTGTGAAGGACAAAATTATGGGGTGCACCCACACCTCAAAAACAATTTTTATCTGCAAATGAACACTGCCTAGGACCCGTGCGAAGTATTAGCGACCCGTTGCCCTGAAAATTGGAGGCGTGCAAGCTGCCCCCAAAATGTACTTGATCGACTTTTCGCAGCCAATATGCTTGCAGGTGGGCAGGGCAAAATGATGTGGTCGTGCCGAGCCCCAAGAACAATTTTTAGCTACAAATGGACACTGCCTAGGTTTCGGACGGAGTAATACCGAACCGTTTTGCGCATTTTTGGAGGCGTGGCAGCTTCCCCAAAATGTTCATTACCGACTATTGGCAGCCAGTATGCTTGCAGTTGGGTAGGACACAATTATTTGGTGCACCCACACCTCAAAAACAATTTTTATCTGCAAATGAAAACTGCCTAGGATCCGGACGAAATATCAGCGACCCGTTTTACTGATAATTGCCCCCAAATTTACATTATCGACCTTTTGCAGGCAGTTTCCATGCAGATGAGTTGGACAAAATTATCAAAAGTTAAGAAATATTTAAGCCGATCCTTTGTGAAGAATAAATTTCTTGTTAGTTTTAATACATATGTCACTTAGTAACAATAGATTTTTCTAAAAAATTGAAAGTATTTTTTGTTTTTAATGTATGACTTTTTTTGAACAGAAGGGCTTTCCGTTTACGCCTATTGAATGCTTATACAGTTAATGTTTTGAGCTTAAACAATTTCTAAATGTTAAAAATAATACATTTACTTATTTAACCTTCTATTTAACAAAAAATAATGATAATTATAATTGGTATATTTTTAGTTACTGCTTTTTAAATTTTTAAACAGATCTTTAATTTAAAAAAATAAGTTAGGAAGAAATAAAAAATATTTTTTAAATTAAATAATAAATAACTTTTAAAATAATGTATTTTTTTAACTTTTTAAAGTAAAAAAATTAAATTAATAAAAATAAAACTAAATAATAAATAACTCTTTAAAATTATGTACATTATTCAATTTTATTAACTTATTTTTAAATTTTAATTCATGAGAAGTTAAGGGGGGACATCTGAGTAAACGGGCAAAAAAAAGTGGATTTTCAGGAATTTTTTTTGACCAAATGAAAAGGCCAATCGAAAATTTGTAAACTAGGTTTAATAATATTAATAAGTACAAAATAAATTTTTTTCAAAAAAATCAAAAAAAAAATGGCGGCTCTGCAGCATTTCTTCGTAGGCCCTTTTTAATTGAAGGGGGTCCATGGCCGGAAAGCTATAGCCCGTAATTTTTGATCTAGAGGAAAAATTCCAATTTTGTTAGCTTCTATACATCTACGGCTATCGACGTAGGATTTTTCCGATATATTGATTTTTTGCAAAATGGTGAGAGATTGAATAAAAGTGATGGAAAAAAACATCACAAAAGTGTTAATAAAAAAAAAAGTACGCAATATAAAAAAAAAATCCTACGTGTGTCGATAGACATACGTATTTTGAATACTGTGAAAATTTCAGATCGATCGATTAAGATTTGTTCGAGTTATGTTTCCGGCAGTCTCAAAAAAAGTGGTTTCGAGAAAAACGCGTTTAAAGTTTTAAGGTGCCTGGGATATACATATGAGGCATCGCGGCAGAATGGAAAATTTCGATACTTAGATACATTTCCCGGACTCTATCTTTTGGTATGTTATTTTTAAGACCCTAAAGAATATTTTAAACAAAAAAAAATTTTTTGGATTTTTTAAAAATTTTACTCAGATGTCCCCCCTTAATGATTTTTAAACAGTTTTTTTAACCAAATAATTTAATTAAAAAAAAAAACTTTTTGTTCATGTTTTCTGTAAATATAAAAAAATTATTACACACATGATTAAATACACTTTTTAAAATTTATTTTTTCGGCACTCTGCAATGTCTATAAAGGGAAAAAGGCTGGTCTAGTTTTTAAGAACACACGATTATTTTCTATTGCAGAGTGCCGAAAAAATAAATTTTAAAAAGTGTATTTAATCATGTGTGTAATCATTTTTTGACACAAATGTTGATATCAGAACTTTTGTATGTTGAAGGTGCGATCGTCACTAGTTTTTTACCTCGTTAAGAGGTGTTTTTGTTTGATATCAGCGGTTTTTGTTTTGAACATGAATCATATCATATCTTCATACTTTTGCTTTCATTGGATCTAGTACTAGCGTTTTCTTCCCGCTGAACTAGCGGGTTTTATCAAAAGTCGTAATAAAAAGTTTTCTATATGGAACGGTTTAAATACAGTTTGGATATGCACAAACAAAATTAAATGCTCGAGCAGGATTAGTTGTTCTAAGCTAACAAAAGTGGCATTTGTTGTATTTGAATAAATTTCAAACGTGATTTTTTACAATAACTTTTTACATACCAAGATTTAAGGAATATCAAGGCCTCTACGGATTAATGTTTTAAAGATAATCGTTAGAGCCGTTTTTAAAAAAAGCTAAAAAAAAAAATTGAAAAAAAAATGTTTGCCTAATGTTTTTTAACCATTGCATTTACATGCATTTTGTTAAGGAGGCGTTTATTTTATTTAAAAATACCTTTAATATGAAGTGAAGCACAAGTCTGTAGCATTAATATTTCGCAAGTTACGGACTTACGAAATTAAGCCTTTTCTAGCGGTTTTCCCAACAAACTAGCTTGTTTTTTCAAAAGTCGTAAAAAAAAAGTTTATTCAAGAGTAGAAGAGAACACAATAAAAATTAACAAAGCTATCATTTTTTTCCTATTAATTTCCCATTAATTTTCCGATCATTCCTTTGGGAGCTATATGATATAGTCGCTATTCCAAAGAGTAGAAGGAAATATGTCAAAAGACACCGAAGCTATAATTTTGTTCATATTAATTTTCCATTAATTTTCTGATAGTTCTAATGGCAGCTATATGATATAGTCGTCCGATTTTTATAAAATTTAATTCGAAATTCAGAACTGTTAAAAAAATGATATTTCCAAGCGCATAAGGTAATATATCAAAAAACACATAAGTTATAATTTTTTTTCAATTATTTTTCCGATTATTCCTATGGGAGCTATATGATATAGTTGTCCGATCCGGCCGGCTCCGACTTATATACTACCTGCAACAGAAATACGACTTTCAGCTCGATAGCTTTAAAACTGAGGGACTAGTTTGCGTAGAAACGGACGGACAGACGGACATGGCTAGATCGACTCGTCTAGTCATGCTGACCAAGAATATATATACTTTATAGGGTCTGAAACGTCTCCTTCACTGCGTTGCAAACTTCTGACTGAAATCATTATACCCTCTGCAAGGGTATAAAAAGTTTAAAAAAATTTATTTTGTGCATATCTTTTTAACTATTACATTTACAAATTGCCTATAGGAGGCATTTATAGCATTTAAAAATACTTTTCAAACGAGATGCAGCACAAGTCTGTAGCTTTAGTAGTATAGAAGTTACGTTTCCAAATTTTTGTTATTTATAGATGTTTTCCCGCTAAACTAGCGGGTTTTTCCAAAAGTGATAAAATCATTATACCCTCTGCAAGGGTATAAAAAGTTTAAAAAAATTTATTTTGTGCATATCTTTTTAACTATTACATTTACAAATTGCCTATAGGAGGCATTTATAGCATTTAAAAATACTTTTCAAACGAGATGCAGCACAAGTCTGTAGCTTTAGTAGTATAGAAGTTACGTTTCCAAATTTTTGTTATTTATAGATGTTTTCCCGCTAAACTAGCGGGTTTTTCCAAAAGTGATAAAACTAAAGTTTCTTATATCGATCTGATGAACATCATATTAAATTTTCAGAACTTAAAAAACATGTTTTGGACAAACTGACAAACAGAATTAAATTTTTATTTTGACTAGGCCCCCACAAATTTGTTTTCGGTATTACTTTTGAACGGAGCGTCCGATTTTCTGACCGCTCATATTAAGCGAATTTTCAGTAGGAATACAACTAACGTAGTGCGAGGGGCAAATTATCCCCACCGTCCTCAACAGATCCAAATTTCTAAATTTTCACTTTTACACTTTCCACGCTCTCTCTCCCTAACGAATTGATTTTCTTGAGGTCTTGGTATGCAATCCTTTAAGTTTAGCAATACCTTTAATTTGGTGTATTACTCATTACGATCGGACTATCACAGCAGATTTTCAATTTTGCGGCTATCACTATGGACGGCAGTCCATGTAGTGACGAAGCGCACCAGAAGAGTGTTATATAGAAGTCGCCTTCGCACACTCTCCTTGTGCGCTTCGTCACTACATAGACTGCCGTCCATAGTGATTACGATCGGACCATCATAGCAGATTTTCATTTTTTCGTGTATATATATAGTAGTCGCCTTCGCACACTCACTACATGGACTGCCGTCCATAGTGATAAGTATAGGCATTTTGCAGAGACATGTATAGGTATAGGCAGGTACGGAACCAGTAATTAATTTTTATATTTTTTAAGAAAATCGTAGAAAGCTACACCAATAATGCACGAATTTTATAATCCTAACCGCAATACAAGTACTTAAAAAATGGTAAAAAGAAGTGCAAGGATCAAATAATTGCATTATTTGCAACAAACATAGCCTACGCGTCCCACTGTATGAATCGCCAGGAGAGGTAGTGCTCGGCAGGGAGAAGAGAGAGAGTCGGTTGTGAGAAGGGAGAGCGTCGTCGGCGACGGTGGCGGTGGCGCAGCTGCGACACGCGGCGCAGTTATATTTTTCGGCGCGTCGCGAACTGTTGTTTCTGGAGTGTGTTGAAGTGCATGTTTTTTTTGTGTGTGTAAAACTTTAGTATGTAAATACATAAATTATGTGAGTATTTACAAATCTTTATTCCATACAAAATGCTTCATACGAGGCTTACAAAACCCTCTGATTTAAACGTAAACCTCTCTGATTCCAATTGCACCCATTCATACATACGTTTAACTATGTATGTACATACATAAATAATTTCTCGACTCACCCCTGACAATGACCAGCACATATGTACATCCGTACATACATACCTAAAGTCCGCCTCTATGGCTGTATTCGTTGTCATTTTTTATACTCTCAAAACGCCGCTAACGGTAAAATTTCTTTTATTTCTCTTCCCACCGTCTTCGTCACCAGTTATGGGCGGGTTTTAAATGAATTATTCTATAAATTTCTCTGTAATACCTTTTCACATTAATATATACATACATTCGTAGGCCGTAATTTTTCCAAAACTTGAAACTTTTCTTTCCGTATAAAATAGTTTTTTATTCTAATAACAAATTAATTTAATAAAAGTAAATAAAAAATATTTAAAAATTTAATAATTATTAAACTTTTTAAATGATGTATTGCATTTAATTTTTTAAAACAATTTTTTTATTTATAATTAATAATAATTAATCATTTTTTTATTTTTAATTAAAAAACCGTTCTGTATTTCGAATTAAATTTTAGAAAAATCGGACGACTATAATATATAACTCCCATTGGAACAAACTGGAAATAAATGAGAAATTAATAGGAAATAGGAAATTCGGCAGAGTGCCGAAAAAATAAATTTTAAAAAGTGTATTTAATCATGTGTGTAATCATTTTTTGACACAAATGTTGATATCAGAACTTTTGTATGTTGAAGGTGCGATCGTCACTAGTTTTTTACCTCGTTAAGAGGTGTTTTTGTTTGATATCAGCGGTTTTTGTTTTGAACATGAATCATATCATATCTTCATACTTTTGCTTTCATTGGATCTAGTACTAGCGTTTTCTTCCCGCTGAACTAGCGGGTTTTATCAAAAGTCGTAATAAAAAGTTTTCTATATGGAACGGTTTAAATACAGTTTGGATATGCACAAACAAAATTAAATGCTCGAGCAGGATTAGTTGTTCTAAGCTAACAAAAGTGGCATTTGTTGTATTTGAATAAATTTCAAACGTGATTTTTTACAATAACTTTTTACATACCAAGATTTAAGGAATATCAAGGCCTCTACGGATTAATGTTTTAAAGATAATCGTTAGAGCCGTTTTTGAGAAAAATAAAAAAAGCTAAAAAAAAAATTTGAAAAAAAAATGTTTGCCTAATGTTTTTTAACCATTGCATTTACATGCATTTTGTTAAGGAGGCGTTTATTTTATTTAAAAATACCTTTAATATGAAGTGAAGCACAAGTCTGTAGCATTAATATTTCGCAAGTTACGGACTTACGAAATTAAGCCTTTTCTAGCGGTTTTCCCAACAAACTAGCTTGTTTTTTCAAAAGTCGTAAAAAAAAAGTTTATTCAAGAGTAGAAGAGAACACAATAAAAATTAACAAAGCTATCATTTTTTTCCTATTAATTTCCCATTAATTTTCCGATCATTCCTTTGGGAGCTATATGATATAGTCGCTATTCCAAAGAGTAGAAGGAAATATGTCAAAAGACACCGAAGCTATAATTTTGTTCATATTAATTTGCCATTAATTTTCTGATAGTTCTAATGGCAGCTATATGATATAGTCGTCCGATTTTTATAAAATTTAATTCGAAATTCAGAACTGTTAAAAAAATGATATTTCCAAGCGCATAAGGTAATATGTCAAAAAACACATAAGTTATAATTTTTTTTCAATTATTTTTCCGATTATTCCTATGGGAGCTATATGATATAGTTGTCCGATCCGGCCGGCTCCGACTTATATACTACCTGCAACAGAAATACGACTTTCAGCTCGATAGCTTTAAAACCAGAGCTTGCAAATAACTGTCAACCGATTTTCCTAAGGCAGTTTGACTCTCGCCAAAATAGAAAAAAATGTTGCTCACAAACTCTCTCTCTGAGCGGAACCCTTTTTTCGTTTTGCTTGTCGGTTTCGGTCCGACCGTTCGGCTCAACCGAACATAGCAATCGGTCTTTCAATAACCACTCGGTGAGACCCTTTTAAGTTAGCAGTCACCTAAAAGGGTTTCTATAAGACTACTGTTAAATAAAAGTCAAAACAAGAGGGAACGCTATAGTCGAGTGCCTCGACTATCAAATACCCGTTACTCAGCTAAAGTCAGCAGTCTCAAGCAGGGCAAACCAAGCAGCCGCTTCAAAAAATTTAAAAAATTTCTTCTACATTTCGGTAGGCGTTAATAACCCAAACAAAATTGCGTTTACACTTTTGCTCTAGCTTTAAAACTATGGGCGCCACAGCTTTTCCCGGTTTGTGGGCGTTAGGGGGGAGGGGGGGTTTCCAACTTTGGTATATCAATATGTATTGATGAAACGAATACACATTGCTTTTCCCGTTAATATAGCTTCAAAACTGTGGGTGCCACAGTTTTTCGCGGTTTGTGGGCGTTAGAGGAGGCGTGGCATATCGGCGTTAAAAACTTGCGCTGCGTATTAACCCCTAGAATCTGCATGCCAAATCCCAATCTTCTAGCTTTTATAGTTTCCGAGATCTCAGCGTTCATATAGACGGGTGCCACTGTTTTTCGCGGTTTGTGAGCGTTAGAGGGGAGGGGGGGTTTCCCATTTTGGTCTATCAATATGTATTGATAAACCAAATACACAATTTTTTTCCCGTTAATATAGCTTCAAAACTGTGGGTGCCACAGTTTTTCGCGGTTTGTGGGCGTTAGAGGGGGCGTGGCACATCGGCGTGAAAAACTTGCGCTGCGTATTAACCCCTAGAATATGCATGCCAAATCCCAATCTTCTAGCTTTTATAGTTTCCGAGATCTCAGCGTTCATACAGAACGGGTCACAGTTTTTCGCGGTTTGTGGGCGTTAGAGAGGGCGTGGCACATCGGCGTGAAAAACTTGCGCTGCGTATTAACCCCTAGAATCTGCATGCCAAATCTCAATCTTCTAGCTTTTATAGTTTCCAAGATCTCAGCGTTCATACAGACGGACAGACAGACGGACAGACGGACAGACGGACAGACGGACATGGCTAGATCGACTCGGCTAGTGATCCTGATCAAGAATATATATACTTTATATGGTCGGAAACGCTTCCTTCTGCCTGTTACATACTTTTGCACGAATCTAATATACCCTTTTACTCTACGAGTAACGGGTATAAAAATGGGTTTTCTCTAGAAAGGAAAAAGTATAGGCCTGCTATGATATGTGCATACATTTTTCATAGGAAATCAAGATAATTCTAAAATAGCATATAAATGTACATAGAATTTTATTTTGAATTTAGGTTAGGTGTTATTTTTTTTTGTTTCCTTTAATATATTCATTTACTATATAATGAACTATCTTTAATAAGAAATACCATAAAGAGCTATAAAAGGCAGATCGGTTCAAATGAACTATCATAAGCCTTAAGATAAAAAATGTATCAAAGTATTCCAACCAAGCCTATTCCTACAAAATGGTTCGCGAGTTCTTTCAAATCTTTTGAAATATTTTGAATAAAACCATGTAACTTTGTGAAGGTATTCTTAGATAGTTAGGAATTGATTAAAGCTACATTGAATATAGCGACCAGAAATAAGGACGTCACAAAATTTAAAACTGCTAAAGGAGGTTTAACCTGTTAAAAAGCTCTAATTTTTCCTGCAGCTAAGAAGATTTGTTTTTTATTACGTGGTTTTTTGGTTATTAATTACTACATAGGAAAGATATGCCAAAAGTGGAGCTTTTGAATCTTAAGGTTTTATGTAGAATATTGGAATTTAATGGTAAATGGTCGAATCTTAAAGATTCAGCTGTAGAAAATACACTTTACAGATTTTCCATTACCCTTTTGAATTTTAATAATCAAAAAGTAATGTTGCGACTGAAGCATTACTGAACAGGTCACACACACGCACTCATACATTCACAAAAGACCGTTTTCCTTAACAGACCTAGCAAAGTAGTCAGTAGAAACCGAAACCGAAGTAACTCTGAAAAAAAGGGTTTTGCTCTGAGCGTAACATCTGTTAAGCAAAACCCTTTGAAGGTGTTAGCTCACTCCCATTTTTCATAGGGTTTGTAAATGACAGGTTTTTTTCCAACACTTTGAAAAGGTTGACTGAACCTTGCAAGCTCTGTTTAAAACTGAGGGACTAGTTTGCGTAGAAACGGACGGACAGACGGACATGGCTAGATCGACTCGTCTAGTCATGCTGACCAAGAATATATATACTTTATAGGGTCTGAAACGTCTCCTTCACTGCGTTGCAAACTTCTGACTGAAATCATTATACCCTCTGCAAGGGTATAAAAAGTTTAAAAAAATTTATTTTGTGCATATCTTTTTAACTATTACATTTACAAATTGCCTATAGGAGGCATTTATAGCATTTAAAAATACTTTTCAAACGAGATGCAGCACAAGTCTGTAGCTTTAGTAGTATAGAAGTTACGTTTCCAAATTTTTGTTATTTATAGATGTTTTCCCGCTAAACTAGCGGGTTTTTCCAAAAGTGATAAAATCATTATACCCTCTGCAAGGGTATAAAAAGTTTAAAAAAATTTATTTTGTGCATATCTTTTTAACTATTACATTTACAAATTGCCTATAGGAGGCATTTATAGCATTTAAAAATACTTTTCAAACGAGATGCAGCACAAGTCTGTAGCTTTAGTAGTATAGAAGTTACGTTTCCAAATTTTTGTTATTTATAGATGTTTTCCCGCTAAACTAGCGGGTTTTTCCAAAAGTGATAAAACTAAAGTTTCTTATATCGATCTGATGAACATCATATTAAATTTTCAGAACTTAAAAAACATGTTTTGGACAAACTGACAAACAGAATTAAATTTTTATTTTGACTAGGCCCCCACAAATTTGTTTTCGGTATTACTTTTGAACGGAGCGTCCGATTTTCTGACCGCTCATATTAAGCGAATTTTCAGTAGGAATACAACTAACGTAGTGCGAGGGGCAAATTATCCCCACCGTCCTCAACAGATCCAAATTTCTAAATTTTCACTTTTACACTTTCCACGCTCTCTCTCCCTAACGAATTGATTTTCTTGAGGTCTTGGTATGCAATCCTTTAAGTTTAGCAATACCTTTAATTTGGTGTATTACTCATTACGATCGGACTATCACAGCAGATTTTCAATTTTGCGGCTATCACTATGGACGGCAGTCCATGTAGTGACGAAGCGCACCAGAAGAGTGTTATATAGAAGTCGCCTTCGCACACTCTCCTTGTGCGCTTCGTCACTACATAGACTGCCGTCCATAGTGATTACGATCGGACCATCATAGCAGATTTTCATTTTTTCGTGTATATATATAGTAGTCGCCTTCGCACACTCACTACATGGACTGCCGTCCATAGTGATAAGTATAGGCATTTTGCAGAGACATGTATAGGTATAGGCAGGTACGGAACCAGTAATTAATTTTTATATTTTTTAAGAAAATCGTAGAAAGCTACACCAATAATGCACGAATTTTATAATCCTAACCGCAATACAAGTACTTAAAAAATGGTAAAAAGAAGTGCAAGGATCAAATAATTGCATTATTTGCAACAAACATAGCCTACGCGTCCCACTGTACGAATCGCCAGGAGAGGTAGTGCTCGGCAGGGAGAAGAGAGAGAGTCGGTTGTGAGAAGGGAGAGCGTCGTCGGCGACGGTGGCGGTGGCGCAGCTGCGACACGCGGCGCAGTTATATTTTTCGGCGCGTCGCGAACTGTTGTTTCTGGAGTGTGTTGAAGTGCATGTTTTTTTTTGTGTGTGTAAAACTTCAGTATGTAAATACATAAATTATGTGAGTATTTACAAATCTTTATTCCATACAAAATGCTTCATACGAGGCTTACAAAACCCTCTGATTTAAACGTAAACCTCTCTGATTCCAATTGCACCCATTCATACATACGTTTAACTATGTATGTACATACATAAATAATTTCTCGACTCACCCCTGACAATGACCAGCACATATGTACATCCGTACATACATACCTAAAGTCCGCCTCTATGGCTGTATTCGTTGTCATTTTTTATACTCTCAAAACGCCGCTAACGGTAAAATTTCTTTTATTTCTCTTCCCACCGTCTTCGTCACCAGTTATGGGCGGGTTTTAAATGAATTATTCTATAAATTTCTCTGTAATACCTTTTCACATTAATATATACATACATTCGTAGGCCGTAATTTTTCCAAAACTTGAAACTTTTCTTTCCGTATAAAATAGTTTTTTATTCTAATAACAAATTAATTTAATAAAAGTAAATAAAAAATATTTAAAAATTTAATAATTATTAAACTTTTTAAATGATGTATTGCATTTAATTTTTTAAAACAATTTTTTTATTTATAATTAATAATAATTAATCATTTTTTTATTTTTAATTAAAAAACCGTTCTGTATTTCGAATTAAATTTTAGAAAAATCGGACGACTATAATATATAACTCCCATTGGAACAAACGGGAAATAAATGAGAAATTAATAGGAAAAAATTATAGCTTTGTTAATTTTTATTGTAGGTTCTCCTACTTTGGAAAATGACTTTATTTTCATTTTTATTTCAGAAATTCGAATTAGTCTTAACATAAATCGGACGAGTATAATTTATAGCTACCATAGGATGGATCGATCGAATATTGTCAAAATGTATACGTCAGTAAATCTAAACTTAATATTTTGTAATTTTTAATTGAATAGAAATGATCTGCAAGGGTATATAAACTTCGGCGGCCGAGGTTATCTTCCTTTCTTGTTTTATATTAAACTAGCAATACACGAAGCGACGTTGTCCGCTACTATTAGCAAAGCATTTCATGCTTTAGATAGTAACCTGATTTTATTATATTTCGGGATCTCGGATATTAATTAGAATTCTGAAATATGATAAGATCAGGTTATTACCACAGTAAACCCCACCTAATATTTTAAGTTTTCTCACCTCAGGCACAATTTTTAACACCCTAATGCTGTTTTCACTATTTCCTCGCCTTAACCCTAGTGTAACCCATTCATACCCAGCCTAAACGCCGAAAAACCATAATTTTAACCACCTTTCTCTACCATAACACCAGTTTTTTTTCCTTAGCCAACAATTACCCCACTCTAGTCTTACCTGAAAAAAATATTTCCTCGCAACAGTAAAAAGAAACCTATTTTTTACTGTCACCCTAATCTAGCTAATAGCCCCTTAACCGCAACATTAACCCCGCATTAACCTCACCTTATTCCCATCTTAACTCGTTCTGGTATTCTTAATCTATCATTTTGGTCAGCTAAATTGTCAGCTAAAAAAAAAAACAGACAAAAACTTAAAAGAAAAAATAAAAAATATTTGAAACTAAGTGCCTCCATGTCGGTTGAGGCTTACCAGCTCGATTAATATATTTTCATTCCTCTATAGCAATTCTTTCAAAATTTGTGTTCCTAAATTGGAATTTTTATTTGTGCACGCATTTAATACATTGGTTTTTAAGGTAAATGTATATGAACGAATTTATGTATATGTATAGCTCAATAGTTTTTGTAATTTTTTTTACAGTTTTGAGTAGAGCCCAGAAACTCTAGTTACTGAATATTTAACGGGCCAGCTATCTACCTTATAATTGCATCCATTAGATGATCTGTTATTTTATTCAAATTGTGAAATTTAGATAATGTGTGTATGTCGTTTCGTTTTTACATGCAATTTTGACCACTGAAAATTTTGCACTGCTCTTCCCTTGATCCATTCTAATATTTATGTAAAGTCAAAACAAAAATTCCTAATGGATTTAACGGACTAGCTTCACATTTCGACTTAGAAGTGCATCCATTAAATAATCCGTTTTGCTATCCAAATAGTAAAATTTTGATCAGATGTTTCCAAACCAGAAAAAAACTTTGGCCGTCTCTCTTTTTCTTTACATGACATGGCTCTCTGCTCTTTGCTCTCTCGCTTTGCTTCTGCTGACGTTGTTTTTGTTGTTGTGAGAGCTGTGTTAGTGAGTGCTGCGAACTGTCGAATCATACAAAAAACAAAAATAACGTGCTGCCAAAAAGACCCCCCAATCTTACAAAAACAATTAGATAAAATCAACCGTGGCTCCACACTTTAAACCAAAAACGGATCCGATTGCATAATCGGTGCGGAAAAATTAATTATGTATCCCAACCGGAAGTTGGTTGGGGATAATCTTTCGGGGATTCATAGATTGTCACAAATAAAGCTTAAAATAAAAATATCAACTTGTTTGGTTGAAAACTGTGGGAATGGTTTTAATCATGCAATTTTGCATTTTTCGAAAGTCCTGGGAGTCCTTAAGAGCCGAATTTTAAAGAATCCTTTCCTGGTGCACACCTTCTCTAACACACGACTCAGACCTCATTTTTTCTAGATTTTTAGGTCTTATGGTTTGGGCTGGAGAACCATGACGCAAATCGACTTCAACTCCTTTATAGTAAGACTCGATTTAAAAAATGTTTACTTTTTGTCATTCAGAATAAAAAAATTTTTTTTTACATATTATCTATTGGTTTTGTGAATATTATTAATTTAAACCCGTTTTGAATTAAATTTTAGAAAAATTGGACGATTATATCATATTGTTCCCATAGAAACGATCGAAAAATTAATGCGAAATTAGTAGGAAAAAATTATAGCTTCAATAATTTTTATTGTGTGTTTTTCTATTCTGGAATATAACTTTTTTTTATAATTTCAGAATTTCTAACCAATTTTAACGTAAGTCGGACGAATATATTATATATGTAGCTACAGAAGGAAGAATCGATCGAATATTGTCAAAATGTATAAGTGAGTAAATCTAAGTTTAATAATTGGTAATTTGTAATTAAATAGAAATGATCTGCAAGGGTATATATGTACACTACTGGTCAAAATAATAAGTATTTTGGGAAAAAAATTTTAAAAAGTTCTGAATTTCGAATACAATTTTACAAAAGTCGAACGATTATAGCTCTTATGGGAACGATCGAAAAACTTATGGGAAATTAATAGGAAAAAAACGTTGCTTCGTTAATTTTTATTGTATTCTGTTTTACTCGGGAATATAACTTTATTTTATTATTTCAGGACTTCGAATAAAATTTTTTAAAATATTTTACAGCTGCCATAGAAAGGACTGATCAATTAATGTCAAAGAAATACGAAAACTGCTATAATTTGTTTGTTGGAAATCTAAATTTAATATTTTTTAATTTTAAATTGAATAGGAATGACCTGCAAGGGTATATAAAATACGGCTGGCCGAAGTTAGCTTCATTTCTTGTTAAATATTTTATTTTTTGAAATGTTCGCGAACAAATTATACTTGATAGACCGCGATGTTTTATGAATCTACGTGCAAAAAAAACCTTGGCGGTCGCCCCACTCCCCAAAACCAATTTTAATCTGCATATGGACACTGCCTAGTATACGTACGACTTTTTATCGACCCGTTTCGCTCATAATTGGAGGCGTGCAAGCTGCCCCATTAAAATCATAGAAAAGGCTACTTTATTTTTATAGCAAAACACGTAACTTTGAAATTCGATTACAAGAGAACCATGGCAGTCCGCGCTTATTTTATTTCATGTAAATTCTTAAGGATTCGCGGTCCGTCGAGGATAATTTTTTCGCGAATTTATGGGGGTGAGGACCGTAAACTAGAGTATTACCAAAATAATGATAATTATAATTGGTATTTTTTTAGTTACTGCTGTTTCTAATTTTTAAACAGTTTTTTAATTAAAAAAAAATTAGTTAGGGATAAATAATAAATATAATAAATTAAATAATAAATAACTTTTAAAATAATGTATTTTATTTAACTTAAAAAAAAATTAAATTAAAAAAAATAAAACTAAATTATAAATAACTCTTAAAAATTATGTACATTCAATTTTATTAACTTATTTTTCATTTTTTGTTCATGAGAAGTTAATGTTAAATGTTAAAGTTAAAACAAAAGGTGTACCAACCTACAGCCCTCTGCGCTATATGTACATTGTAAATATGTAAATAAATACTTCTTCGCTTTATTCGTTGTCATTTGTTTCGCTCTCAGAGCGCAGCAAACGGTAGTTGTAGTTGTAGTTTCTTTTATTTACGTACAGTAAGGTGGCAATACTTGATTCAAAATAAAAGACAAAGATGTTCCTACGACTAAAATAAAATACTATTTTATTGGTCGTGGAAATTTAGATTTCAATGCAAATCCTTTCATAATTTTTAAAAATATATACATATGTTATAAAAGTACATAAGCTTATGTTTAAATAAATGTATGCACCTGTATAAAGGCTTTGAAAATGGTTTGAATGCATACATATGTACGTATTATTTTCCAATGAGACTAGTTTATTATTTTATTAATTGCATTATTTGCAACAAACATAGCCTACGCGTCCCACTGTACGAATCGCCAGGAGAGGTAGTGCTCGGCAGGGAGAAGAGAGAGAGTCGGTTGTGAGAAGGGAGAGCGTCGTCGGCGACGGTGGCGGTGGCGCAGCTGCGACACGCGGCGCAGTTATATTTTTCGGCGCGTCGCGAACTGTTGTTTCTGGAGTGTGTTGAAGTGCATGTTTTTTTTGTGTGTGTAAAACTTCAGTATGTAAATACATAAATTATGTGAGTATTTACAAATCTTTATTCCATACAAAATGCTTCATACGAGGCTTACAAAACCCTCTGATTTAAACGTAAACCTCTCTGATTCCAATTGCACCCATTCATACATACGTTTAACTATGTATGTACATACATAAATAATTTCTCGACTCACCCCTGACAATGACCAGCACATATGTACATCCGTACATACATACCTAAAGTCCGCCTCTATGGCTGTATTCGTTGTCATTTTTTATACTCTCAAAACGCCGCTAACGGTAAAATTTCTTTTATTTCTCTTCCCACCGTCTTCGTCACCAGTTATGGGCGGGTTTTAAATGAATTATTCTATAAATTTCTCTGTAATACCTTTTCACATTAATATATACATACATTCGTAGGCCGTAATTTTTCCAAAACTTGAAACTTTTCTTTCCGTATAAAATAGTTTTTTATTCTAATAACAAATTAATTTAATAAAAGTAAATAAAAAATATTTAAAAATTTAATAATTATTAAACTTTTTAAATGATGTATTGCATTTAATTTTTTAAAACAATTTTTTTATTTATAATTAATAATAATTAATCATTTTTTTATTTTTAATTAAAAAACCGTTCTGTATTTCGAATTAAATTTTAGAAAAATCGGACGACTATAATATATAACTCCCATTGGAACAAACGGGAAATAAATGAGAAATTAATAGGAAAAAATTATAGCTTTGTTAATTTTTATTGTAGGTTCTCCTACTTTGGAAAATGACTTTATTTTCATTTTTATTTCAGAAATTCGAATTAGTCTTAACATAAATCGGACGAGTATAATTTATAGCTACCATAGGATGGATCGATCGAATATTGTCAAAATGTATACGTCAGTAAATCTAAACTTAATATTTTGTAATTTTTAATTGAATAGAAATGATCTGCAAGGGTATATAAACTTCGGCGGCCGAGGTTATCTTCCTTTCTTGTTTTATATTAAACTAGCAATACACGAAGCGACGTTGTCCGCTACTATTAGCAAAGCATTTCATGCTTTAGATAGTAACCTGATTTTATTATATTTCGGGATCTCGGATATTAATTAGAATTCTGAAATATGATAAGATCAGGTTATTACCACAGTAAACCCCACCTAATATTTTAAGTTTTCTCACCTCAGGCACAATTTTTAACACCCTAATGCTGTTTTCACTATTTCCTCGCCTTAACCCTAGTGTAACCCATTCATACCCAGCCTAAACGCCGAAAAACCATAATTTTAACCACCTTTCTCTACCATAACACCAGTTTTTTTTCCTTAGCCAACAATTACCCCACTCTAGTCTTACCTGAAAAAAATATTTCCTCGCAACAGTAAAAAGAAACCTATTTTTTACTGTCACCCTAATCTAGCTAATAGCCCCTTAACCGCAACATTAACCCCGCATTAACCTCACCTTATTCCCATCTTAACTCGTTCTGGTATTCTTAATCTATCATTTTGGTCAGCTAAATTGTCAGCTAAAAAAAAAAAACAGACAAAAACTTAAAAGAAAAAATAAAAAATATTTGAAACTAAGTGCCTCCATGTCGGTTGAGGCTTACCAGCTCGATTAATATATTTTCATTCCTCTATAGCAATTCTTTCAAAATTTGTGTTCCTAAATTGGAATTTTTATTTGTGCACGCATTTAATACATTGGTTTTTAAGGTAAATGTATATGAACGAATTTATGTATATGTATAGCTCAATAGTTTTTGTAATTTTTTTTACAGTTTTGAGTAGAGCCCAGAAACTCTAGTTACTGAATATTTAACGGGCCAGCTATCTACCTTATAATTGCATCCATTAGATGATCTGTTATTTTATTCAAATTGTGAAATTTAGATAATGTGTGTATGTCGTTTCGTTTTTACATGCAATTTTGACCACTGAAAATTTTGCACTGCTCTTCCCTTGATCCATTCTAATATTTATGTAAAGTCAAAACAAAAATTCCTAATGGATTTAACGGACTAGCTTCACATTTCGACTTAGAAGTGCATCCATTAAATAATCCGTTTTGCTATCCAAATAGTAAAATTTTGATCAGATGTTTCCAAACCAGAAAAAAACTTTGGCCGTCTCTCTTTTTCTTTACATGACATGGCTCTCTGCTCTTTGCTCTCTCGCTTTGCTTCTGCTGACGTTGTTTTTGTTGTTGTGAGAGCTGTGTTAGTGAGTGCTGCGAACTGTCGAATCATACAAAAAACAAAAATAACGTGCTGCCAAAAAGACCCCCCAATCTTACAAAAACAATTAGATAAAATCAACCGTGGCTCCACACTTTAAACCAAAAACGGATCCGATTGCATAATCGGTGCGGAAAAATTAATTATGTATCCCAACCGGAAGTTGGTTGGGGATAATCTTTCGGGGATTCATAGATTGTCACAAATAAAGCTTAAAATAAAAATATCAACTTGTTTGGTTGAAAACTGTGGGAATGGTTTTAATCATGCAATTTTGCATTTTTCGAAAGTCCTGGGAGTCCTTAAGAGCCGAATTTTAAAGAATCCTTTCCTGGTGCACACCTTCTCTAACACACGACTCAGACCTCATTTTTTCTAGATTTTTAGGTCTTATGGTTTGGGCTGGAGAACCATGACGCAAATCGACTTCAACTCCTTTATAGTAAGACTCGATTTAAAAAATGTTTACTTTTTGTCATTCAGAATAAAAAAATTTTTTTTTACATATTATCTATTGGTTTTGTGAATATTATTAATTTAAACCCGTTTTGAATTAAATTTTAGAAAAATTGGACGATTATATCATATTGTTCCCATAGAAACGATCGAAAAATTAATGCGAAATTAGTAGGAAAAAATTATAGCTTCAATAATTTTTATTGTGTGTTTTTCTATTCTGGAATATAACTTTTTTTTTATAATTTCAGAATTTCTAACCAATTTTAACGTAAGTCGGACGAATATATTATATATGTAGCTACAGAAGGAAGAATCGATCGAATATTGTCAAAATGTATAAGTGAGTAAATCTAAGTTTAATAATTGGTAATTTGTAATTAAATAGAAATGATCTGCAAGGGTATATATGTACACTACTGGTCAAAATAATAAGTATTTTGGGAAAAAAATTTTAAAAAGTTCTGAATTTCGAATACAATTTTACAAAAGTCGAACGATTATAGCTCTTATGGGAACGATCGAAAAACTTATGGGAAATTAATAGGAAAAAAACGTTGCTTCGTTAATTTTTATTGTATTCTGTTTTACTCGGGAATATAACTTTATTTTATTATTTCAGGACTTCGAATAAAATTTTTTAAAATATTTTACAGCTGCCATAGAAAGGACTGATCAATTAATGTCAAAGAAATACGAAAACTGCTATAATTTGTTTGTTGGAAATCTAAATTTAATATTTTTTAATTTTAAATTGAATAGGAATGACCTGCAAGGGTATATAAAATACGGCTGGCCGAAGTTAGCTTCATTTCTTGTTAAATATTTTATTTTTTGAAATGTTCGCGAACAAATTATACTTGATAGACCGCGATGTTTTATGAATCTACGTGCAAAAAAACCTTGGCGGTCGCCCCACTCCCAAAACCAATTTTAATCTGCATATGGACACTGCCTAGTATACGTACGACTTTTTATCGACCCGTTTCGCTCATAATTGGAGGCGTGCAAGCTGCCCCTCAAAATCATAGAAAAGGCTACTTTATTTTTATAGCAAAACACGTAACTTTGAAATTCGATTACAAAAGAACCATGGCAGTCCGCGCTTATTTTATTTCATGTAAATTCTTAAGGATTCGCGGTCCGTCGAGGATAATTTTTTCGCGAATTTATGGGGGTGAGGACCGTAAACTAGAGTATTACCAAAATAATGATAATTATAATTGGTATTTTTTTAGTTACTGCTGTTTCTAATTTTTAAACAGTTTTTTAATTAAAAAAAAATTAGTTAGGGATAAATAATAAATATAATAAATTAAATAATAAATAACTTTTAAAATAATGTATTTTATTTAACTTAAAAAAAATTAAATTAAAAAAAATAAAACTAAATTATAAATAACTCTTAAAAATTATGTACATTCAATTTTATTAACTTATTTTTCATTTTTTGTTCATGAGAAGTTAATGTTAAATGTTAAAGTTAAAACAAAAGGTGTACCAACCTACAGCCCTCTGCGCTATATGTACATTGTAAATATGTAAATAAATACTTCTTCGCTTTATTCGTTGTCATTTGTTTCGCTCTCAGAGCGCAGCAAACAGTAGTTGTAGTTGTAGTTTCTTTTATTTACGTACAGTAAGGTGGCAATACTTGATTCAAAATAAAAGACAAAGATGTTCCTACGACTAAAATAAAATACTATTTTATTGGTCGTGGAAATTTAGATTTCAATGCAAATCCTTTCATAATTTTTAAAAATATATACATATGTTATAAAAGTACATAAGCTTATGTTTAAATAAATGTATGCACCTGTATAAAGGCTTTGAAAATGGTTTGAATGCATACATATGTACGTATTATTTTCCAATGAGACTAGTTTATTATTTTATTAATTGCATTATTTGCAACAAACATAGCCTACGCGTCCCACTGTACGAATCGCCAGGAGAGGTAGTGCTCGGCAGGGAGAAGAGAGAGAGTCGGTTGTGAGAAGGGAGAGCGTCGTCGGCGACGGTGGCGGTGGCGCAGCTGCGACACGCGGCGCAGTTATATTTTTCGGCGCGTCGCGAACTGTTGTTTCTGGAGTGTGTTGAAGTGCATGTTTTTTTTGTGTGTGTAAAACTTCAGTATGTAAATACATAAATTATGTGAGTATTTACAAATCTTTATTCCATACAAAATGCTTCATACGAGGCTTACAAAACCCTCTGATTTAAACGTAAACCTCTCTGATTCCAATTGCACCCATTCATACATACGTTTAACTATGTATGTACATACATAAATAATTTCTCGACTCACCCCTGACAATGACCAGCACATATGTACATCCGTACATACATACCTAAAGTCCGCCTCTATGGCTGTATTCGTTGTCATTTTTTATACTCTCAAAACGCCGCTAACGGTAAAATTTCTTTTATTTCTCTTCCCACCGTCTTCGTCACCAGTTATGGGCGGGTTTTAAATGAATTATTCTATAAATTTCTCTGTAATACCTTTTCACATTAATATATACATACATTCGTAGGCCGTAATTTTTCCAAAACTTGAAACTTTTCTTTCCGTATAAAATAGTTTTTTATTCTAATAACAAATTAATTTAATAAAAGTAAATAAAAAATATTTAAAAATTTAATAATTATTAAACTTTTTAAATGATGTATTGCATTTAATTTTTTAAAACAATTTTTTTATTTATAATTAATAATAATTAATCATTTTTTTATTTTTAATTAAAAAACCGTTCTGTATTTCGAATTAAATTTTAGAAAAATCGGACGACTATAATATATAACTCCCATTGGAACAAACGGGAAATAAATGAGAAATTAATAGGAAAAAATTATAGCTTTGTTAATTTTTATTGTAGGTTCTCCTACTTTGGAAAATGACTTTATTTTCATTTTTATTTCAGAAATTCGAATTAGTCTTAACATAAATCGGACGAGTATAATTTATAGCTACCATAGGATGGATCGATCGAATATTGTCAAAATGTATACGTCAGTAAATCTAAACTTAATATTTTGTAATTTTTAATTGAATAGAAATGATCTGCAAGGGTATATAAACTTCGGCGGCCGAGGTTATCTTCCTTTCTTGTTTTATATTAAACTAGCAATACACGAAGCGACGTTGTCCGCTACTATTAGCAAAGCATTTCATGCTTTAGATAGTAACCTGATTTTATTATATTTCGGGATCTCGGATATTAATTAGAATTCTGAAATATGATAAGATCAGGTTATTACCACAGTAAACCCCACCTAATATTTTAAGTTTTCTCACCTCAGGCACAATTTTTAACACCCTAATGCTGTTTTCACTATTTCCTCGCCTTAACCCTAGTGTAACCCATTCATACCCAGCCTAAACGCCGAAAAACCATAATTTTAACCACCTTTCTCTACCATAACACCAGTTTTTTTTTCCTTAGCCAACAATTACCCCACTCTAGTCTTACCTGAAAAAAATATTTCCTCGCAACAGTAAAAAGAAACCTATTTTTTACTGTCACCCTAATCTAGCTAATAGCCCCTTAACCGCAACATTAACCCCGCATTAACCTCACCTTATTCCCATCTTAACTCGTTCTGGTATTCTTAATCTATCATTTTGGTCAGCTAAATTGTCAGCTAAAAAAAAAAAACAGACAAAAACTTAAAAGAAAAAATAAAAAATATTTGAAACTAAGTGCCTCCATGTCGGTTGAGGCTTACCAGCTCGATTAATATATTTTCATTCCTCTATAGCAATTCTTTCAAAATTTGTGTTCCTAAATTGGAATTTTTATTTGTGCACGCATTTAATACATTGGTTTTTAAGGTAAATGTATATGAACGAATTTATGTATATGTATAGCTCAATAGTTTTTGTAATTTTTTTTACAGTTTTGAGTAGAGCCCAGAAACTCTAGTTACTGAATATTTAACGGGCCAGCTATCTACCTTATAATTGCATCCATTAGATGATCTGTTATTTTATTCAAATTGTGAAATTTAGATAATGTGTGTATGTCGTTTCGTTTTTACATGCAATTTTGACCACTGAAAATTTTGCACTGCTCTTCCCTTGATCCATTCTAATATTTATGTAAAGTCAAAACAAAAATTCCTAATGGATTTAACGGACTAGCTTCACATTTCGACTTAGAAGTGCATCCATTAAATAATCCGTTTTGCTATCCAAATAGTAAAATTTTGATCAGATGTTTCCAAACCAGAAAAAAACTTTGGCCGTCTCTCTTTTTCTTTACATGACATGGCTCTCTGCTCTTTGCTCTCTCGCTTTGCTTCTGCTGACGTTGTTTTTGTTGTTGTGAGAGCTGTGTTAGTGAGTGCTGCGAACTGTCGAATCATACAAAAAACAAAAATAACGTGCTGCCAAAAAGACCCCCCAATCTTACAAAAACAATTAGATAAAATCAACCGTGGCTCCACACTTTAAACCAAAAACGGATCCGATTGCATAATCGGTGCGGAAAAATTAATTATGTATCCCAACCGGAAGTTGGTTGGGGATAATCTTTCGGGGATTCATAGATTGTCACAAATAAAGCTTAAAATAAAAATATCAACTTGTTTGGTTGAAAACTGTGGGAATGGTTTTAATCATGCAATTTTGCATTTTTCGAAAGTCCTGGGAGTCCTTAAGAGCCGAATTTTAAAGAATCCTTTCCTGGTGCACACCTTCTCTAACACACGACTCAGACCTCATTTTTTCTAGATTTTTAGGTCTTATGGTTTGGGCTGGAGAACCATGACGCAAATCGACTTCAACTCCTTTATAGTAAGACTCGATTTAAAAAATGTTTACTTTTTGTCATTCAGAATAAAAAAATTTTTTTTTACATATTATCTATTGGTTTTGTGAATATTATTAATTTAAACCCGTTTTGAATTAAATTTTAGAAAAATTGGACGATTATATCATATTGTTCCCATAGAAACGATCGAAAAATTAATGCGAAATTAGTAGGAAAAAATTATAGCTTCAATAATTTTTATTGTGTGTTTTTCTATTCTGGAATATAACTTTTTTTTTATAATTTCAGAATTTCTAACCAATTTTAACGTAAGTCGGACGAATATATTATATATGTAGCTACAGAAGGAAGAATCGATCGAATATTGTCAAAATGTATAAGTGAGTAAATCTAAGTTTAATAATTGGTAATTTGTAATTAAATAGAAATGATCTGCAAGGGTATATATGTACACTACTGGTCAAAATAATAAGTATTTTGGGAAAAAAATTTTAAAAAGTTCTGAATTTCGAATACAATTTTACAAAAGTCGAACGATTATAGCTCTTATGGGAACGATCGAAAAACTTATGGGAAATTAATAGGAAAAAAACGTTGCTTCGTTAATTTTTATTGTATTCTGTTTTACTCGGGAATATAACTTTATTTTATTATTTCAGGACTTCGAATAAAATTTTTTAAAATATTTTACAGCTGCCATAGAAAGGACTGATCAATTAATGTCAAAGAAATACGAAAACTGCTATAATTTGTTTGTTGCAAATCTAAATTTAATATTTTTTAATTTTAAATTGAATAGGAATGACCTGCAAGGGTATATAAAATACGGCTGGCCGAAGTTAGCTTCATTTCTTGTTAAATATTTTATTTTTTGAAATGTTCGCGAACAAATTATACTTGATAGACCGCGATGTTTTATGAATCTACGTGCAAAAAAAACCTTGGCGGTCGCCCCACTCCCCAAAACCAATTTTAATCTGCATATGGACACTGCCTAGTATACGTACGACTTTTTATCGACCCGTTTCGCTCATAATTGGAGGCGTGCAAGCTGCCCCCTCAAAATCATAGAAAAGGCTACTTTATTTTTATAGCAAAACACGTAACTTTGAAATTCGATTACAAGAGAACCATGGCAGTCCGCGCTTATTTTATTTCATGTAAATTCTTAAGGATTCGCGGTCCGTCGAGGATAATTTTTTCGCGAATTTATGGGGGTGAGGACCGTAAACTAGAGTATTACCAAAATAATGATAATTATAATTGGTATTTTTTTAGTTACTGCTGTTTCTAATTTTTAAACAGTTTTTTAATTAAAAAAAATTAGTTAGGGATAAATAATAAATATAATAAATTAAATAATAAATAACTTTTAAAATAATGTATTTTATTTAACTTAAAAAAAATTAAATTAAAAAAAATAAAACTAAATTATAAATAACTCTTAAAAATTATGTACATTCAATTTTATTAACTTATTTTTCATTTTTTGTTCATGAGAAGTTAATGTTAAATGTTAAAGTTAAAACAAAAGGTGTACCAACCTACAGCCCTCTGCGCTATATGTACATTGTAAATATGTAAATAAATACTTCTTCGCTTTATTCGTTGTCATTTGTTTCGCTCTCAGAGCGCAGCAAACGGTAGTTGTAGTTGTAGTTTCTTTTATTTACGTACAGTAAGGTGGCAATACTTGATTCAAAATAAAAGACAAAGATGTTCCTACGACTAAAATAAAATACTATTTTATTGGTCGTGGAAATTTAGATTTCAATGCAAATCCTTTCATAATTTTTAAAAATATATACATATGTTATAAAAGTACATAAGCTTATGTTTAAATAAATGTATGCACCTGTATAAAGGCTTTGAAAATGGTTTGAATGCATACATATGTACGTATTATTTTCCAATGAGACTAGTTTATTATTTTATTAATTGCATTATTTGCAACAAACATAGCCTACGCGTCCCACTGTACGAATCGCCAGGAGAGGTAGTGCTCGGCAGGGAGAAGAGAGAGAGTCGGTTGTGAGAAGGGAGAGCGTCGTCGGCGACGGTGGCGGTGGCGCAGCTGCGACACGCGGCGCAGTTATATTTTTCGGCGCGTCGCGAACTGTTGTTTCTGGAGTGTGTTGAAGTGCATGTTTTTTTTGTGTGTGTAAAACTTCAGTATGTAAATACATAAATTATGTGAGTATTTACAAATCTTTATTCCATACAAAATGCTTCATACGAGGCTTACAAAACCCTCTGATTTAAACGTAAACCTCTCTGATTCCAATTGCACCCATTCATACATACGTTTAACTATGTATGTACATACATAAATAATTTCTCGACTCACCCCTGACAATGACCAGCACATATGTACATCCGTACATACATACCTAAAGTCCGCCTCTATGGCTGTATTCGTTGTCATTTTTTATACTCTCAAAACGCCGCTAACGGTAAAATTTCTTTTATTTCTCTTCCCACCGTCTTCGTCACCAGTTATGGGCGGGTTTTAAATGAATTATTCTATAAATTTCTCTGTAATACCTTTTCACATTAATATATACATACATTCGTAGGCCGTAATTTTTCCAAAACTTGAAACTTGAAACTAATAACAAATTAATTTAATAAAAGTAAATAAAAAATATTTAAAAATTTAATAATTATTAAACTTTTTAAATGATGTATTGCATTTAATTTTTTAAAACAATTTTTTTATTTATAATTAATAATAATTAATCATTTTTTTTATTTTTAATTAAAAAACCGTTCTGTATTTCGAATTAAATTTTAGAAAAATCGGACGACTATAATATATAACTCCCATTGGAACAAACGGGAAATAAATGAGAAATTAATAGGAAAAAATTATAGCTTTGTTAATTTTTATTGTAGGTTCTCCTACTTTGGAAAATTACTTTATTTTCATTTTTATTTCAGAAATTCGAATTAGTCTTAACATAAATCGGACGAGTATAATTTATAGCTACCATAGGATGGATCGATCGAATATTGTCAAAATGTATACGTCAGTAAATCTAAACTTAATATTTTGTAATTTTTAATTGAATAGAAATGATCTGCAAGGGTATATAAACTTCGGCGGCCGAGGTTATCTTCCTTTCTTGTTTTATATTAAACTAGCAATACACGAAGCGACGTTGTCCGCTACTATTAGCAAAGCATTTCATGCTTTAGATAGTAACCTGATTTTATTATATTTCGGGATCTCGGATATTAATTAGAATTCTGAAATATGATAAGATCAGGTTATTACCACAGTAAACCCCACCTAATATTTTAAGTTTTCTCACCTCAGGCACAATTTTTAACACCCTAATGCTGTTTTCACTATTTCCTCGCCTTAACCCTAGTGTAACCCATTCATACCCAGCCTAAACGCCGAAAAACCATAATTTTAACCACCTTTCTCTACCATAACACCAGTTTTTTTTTCCTTAGCCAACAATTACCCCACTCTAGTCTTACCTGAAAAAAATATTTCCTCGCAACAGTAAAAAGAAACCTATTTTTTACTGTCACCCTAATCTAGCTAATAGCCCCTTAACCGCAACATTAACCCCGCATTAACCTCACCTTATTCCCATCTTAACTCGTTCTGGTATTCTTAATCTATCATTTTGGTCAGCTAAATTGTCAGCTAAAAAAAAAAAACAGACAAAAACTTAAAAGAAAAAATAAAAAATATTTGAAACTAAGTGCCTCCATGTCGGTTGAGGCTTACCAGCTCGATTAATATATTTTCATTCCTCTATAGCAATTCTTTCAAAATTTGTGTTCCTAAATTGGAATTTTTATTTGTGCACGCATTTAATACATTGGTTTTTAAGGTAAATGTATATGAACGAATTTATGTATATGTATAGCTCAATAGTTTTTGTAATTTTTTTTACAGTTTTGAGTAGAGCCCAGAAACTCTAGTTACTGAATATTTAACGGGCCAGCTATCTACCTTATAATTGCATCCATTAGATGATCTGTTATTTTATTCAAATTGTGAAATTTAGATAATGTGTGTATGTCGTTTCGTTTTTACATGCAATTTTGACCACTGAAAATTTTGCACTGCTCTTCCCTTGATCCATTCTAATATTTATGTAAAGTCAAAACAAAAATTCCTAATGGATTTAACGGACTAGCTTCACATTTCGACTTAGAAGTGCATCCATTAAATAATCCGTTTTGCTATCCAAATAGTAAAATTTTGATCAGATGTTTCCAAACCAGAAAAAAACTTTGGCCGTCTCTCTTTTTCTTTACATGACATGGCTCTCTGCTCTTTGCTCTCTCGCTTTGCTTCTGCTGACGTTGTTTTTGTTTTTGTGAGAGCTGTGTTAGTGAGTGCTGCGAACTGTCGAATCATACAAAAAACAAAAATAACGTGCTGCCAAAAAAGACCCCCCAATCTTACAAAAACAATTAGATAAAATCAACCGTGGCTCCACACTTTAAACCAAAAACGGATCCGATTGCATAATCGGTGCGGAAAAATTAATTATGTATCCCAACCGGAAGTTGGTTGGGGATAATCTTTCGGGGATTCATAGATTGTCACAAATAAAGCTTAAAATAAAAATATCAACTTGTTTGGTTGAAAACTGTGGGAATGGTTTTAATCATGCAATTTTGCATTTTTCGAAAGTCCTGGGAGTCCTTAAGAGCCGAATTTTAAAGAATCCTTTCCTGGTGCACACCTTCTCTAACACACGACTCAGACCTCATTTTTTCTAGATTTTTAGGTCTTATGGTTTGGGCTGGAGAACCATGACGCAAATCGACTTCAACTCCTTTATAGTAAGACTCGATTTAAAAAAATGTTTACTTTTTGTCATTCAGAATAAAAAATTTTTTTTTTACATATTATCTATTGGTTTTGTGAATATTATTAATTTAAACCCGTTTTGAATTAAATTTTAGAAAAATTGGACGATTATATCATATTGTTCCCATAGAAACGATCGAAAAATTAATGCGAAATTAGTAGGAAAAAATTATAGCTTCAATAATTTTTATTGTGTGTTTTTCTATTCTGGAATATAACTTTTTTTTTATAATTTCAGAATTTCTAACCAATTTTAACGTAAGTCGGACGAATATATTATATATGTAGCTACAGAAGGAAGAATCGATCGAATATTGTCAAAATGTATAAGTGAGTAAATCTAAGTTTAATAATTGGTAATTTGTAATTAAATAGAAATGATCTGCAAGGGTATATATGTACACTACTGGTCAAAATAATAAGTATTTTGGGAAAAAAATTTTAAAAAGTTCTGAATTTCGAATACAATTTTACAAAAGTCGAACGATTATAGCTCTTATGGGAACGATCGAAAAACTTATGGGAAATTAATAGGAAAAAAACGTTGCTTCGTTAATTTTTATTGTATTCTGTTTTACTCGGGAATATAACTTTATTTTGTTATTTCAGGACTTCGAATAAAATTTTTTAAAATATTTTACAGCTGCCATAGAAAGGACTGATCAATTAATGTCAAAGAAATACGAAAACTGCTATAATTTGTTTGTTGCAAATCTAAATTTAATATTTTTTAATTTTAAATTGAATAGGAATGACCTGCAAGGGTATATAAAATACGGCTGGCCGAAGTTAGCTTCATTTCTTGTTAAATATTTTATTTTTTGAAATGTTCGCGAACAAATTATACTTGATAGACCGCGATGTTTTATGAATCTACGTGCAAAAAAAACCTTGGCGGTCGCCCCACTCCCCAAAACCAATTTTAATCTGCATATGGACACTGCCTAGTATACGTACGACTTTTTATCGACCCGTTTCGCTCATAATTGGAGGCGTGCAAGCTGCCCCTCAAAATCATAGAAAAGGCTACTTTATTTTTATAGCAAAACACGTAACTTTGAAATTCGATTACAAGAGAACCATGGCAGTCCGCGCTTATTTTATTTCATGTAAATTCTTAAGGATTCGCGGTCCGTCGAGGATAATTTTTTCGCGAATTTATGGGGGTGAGGACCGTAAACTAGAGTATTACCAAAATAATGATAATTATAATTGGTATTTTTTTAGTTACTGCTGTTTCTAATTTTTAAACAGTTTTTTAATTAAAAAAAAATTAGTTAGGGATAAATAATAAATATAATAAATTAAATAATAAATAACTTTTAAAATAATGTATTTTATTTAACTTAAAAAAAATTAAATTAAAAAAATAAAACTAAATTATAAATAACTCTTAAAAATTATGTACATTCAATTTTATTAACTTATTTTTCATTTTTTGTTCATGAGAAGTTAATGTTAAATGTTAAAGTTAAAACAAAAGGTGTACCAACCTACAGCCCTCTGCGCTATATGTACATTGTAAATATGTAAATAAATACTTCTTCGCTTTATTCGTTGTCATTTGTTTCGCTCTCAGAGCGCAGCAAACGGTAGTTGTAGTTGTAGTTTCTTTTATTTACGTACAGTAAGGTGGCAATACTTGATTCAAAATAAAAGACAAAGATGTTCCTACGACTAAAATAAAATACTATTTTATTGGTCGTGGAAATTTAGATTTCAATGCAAATCCTTTCATAATTTTTAAAAATATATACATATGTTATAAAAGTACATAAGCTTATGTTTAAATAAATGTATGCACCTGTATAAAGGCTTTGAAAATGGTTTGAATGCATACATATGTACGTATTATTTTCCAATGAGACTAGTTTATTATTTTATTAATTGCATTATTTGCAACAAACATAGCCTACGCGTCCCACTGTACGAATCGCCAGGAGAGGTAGTGCTCGGCAGGGAGAAGAGAGAGAGTCGGTTGTGAGAAGGGAGAGCGTCGTCGGCGACGGTGGCGGTGGCGCAGCTGCGACACGCGGCGCAGTTATATTTTTCGGCGCGTCGCGAACTGTTGTTTCTGGAGTGTGTTGAAGTGCATGTTTTTTTTGTGTGTGTAAAACTTCAGTATGTAAATACATAAATTATGTGAGTATTTCCAAATCTTTATTCCATACAAAATGCTTCATACGAGGCTTACAAAACCCTCTGATTTAAACGTAAATCTCTCTGATTCCAATTGCACCCATTCATACATACGTTTAACTATGTATGTACATACATAAATAATTTCTCGACTCACCCCTGACAATGACCAGCACATATGTACATCCGTACATACATACCTAAAGTCCGCCTCTATGGCTGTATTCGTTGTCATTTTTTATACTCTCAAAACGCCGCTAACGGTAAAATTTCTTTTATTTCTCTTCCCACCGTCTTCGTCACCAGTTATGGGCGGGTTTTAAATGAATTATTCTATAAATTTCTCTTTAATACCTTTTCACATTAATATATACATACATACATTCGTAGGCCGTAATTTTTCCAAAATTTGAAACTTTTCTTTCCGTATAAAATAGTTTTTTATTCTAATAACAAATTAATTTAATAAAAGTAAATAAAAATATTTAAAAATTTAATAATTATTAAACTTTTTAAATGATGTATTTTTTTATTTATAATTAATAATAATTAATCATTTTTTTATTTTTAATTAAAAAACCGTTCTGTATTTCGAATTAAATTTTAGAAAAATCGGACGACTATAATATATAACTCCCATTGGAACAAACGGGAAATAAATGAGAAATTAATAGGAAAAAATTATAGCTTTGTTAATTTTTATTGTAGGTTCTCCTACTTTGGAAAATGACTTTATTTTCATTTTTATTTCAGAAATTCGAATTAGTCTTAACATAAATCGGACGAGTATAATTTATAGCTACCATAGTATGGATCGATCGAATATTGTCAAAATGTATACGTCAGTAAATCTAAACTTAATATTTTGCAATTTTTAATTGAATAGAAATGATCTGCAAGGGTATATAAACTTCGGCGGCCGAGGTTATCTTCCTTTCTTGTTTTATATTAAACTAGCAATACACGAAGCGACGTCGTCCGCTACTATTAGCAAAGCATTTCATGCTTTAGATAGTAACCTGATTTTATTATATTTCGGGATCTCGGATATTAATTAGAATTCTGAAATATGATAAGATCAGGTTATTACCACAGTAAACCCCACCTAATATTTTAAGTTTTCTCACCTCAGGCACAATTTTTTAACACCCTAATGCTGTTTTCACTATTTCCTCGCCTTAACCCGCCGAAAACCATAATTTTAACCACCTTTCTCTACCATAACACCAGTTTTTTTTTCCTTAGCCAACAATTACCCCACTCTAGTCTTACCTGAAAAAAATATTTCCTCGCAACAGTAAAAAGAAACCTATTTTTTACTGTCACCCTAATCTAGCTAATAGCCCCTTAACCGCAACATTAACCTCACCTTATTCCCATCTTAACTCGTACTGGTATTCTTAATCTATCATTTTGGTCAGCTAAATTGTCAGCTAAAAAAAAAAGCAGACAAAAACTTAAAAGAAAATATAAAAAATATTTGAAACTAAGTGCCCCCATGTCGGTTGAGGCTTACCAGCTCGATTAATATATTTCCATTCCTCTATAGCAATTCTTTCAAAATTTGTGTTCCTAAATTGGAATTTTTATTTGTGCACGCATTTATTACAATGGTTTTTAAGGTAAATGTATATGAACGAATTTATGTATATGTATAGCTCAATAGTTTTTGTAAACTCTAGTTACTGAATATTTTACGGGCCAGCTATCTACCTTATAATTGCATCCATTAGATGATCTGTTATTTTATTCAAATTGTGAAATTTAGATAATGTGTGTATGTCGTTTCGTTTTTACATGCAATTTTGACCACTGAAAATTTTGCACTGCTCTTCCCTTGATCCATTCTAATATTTATGTAAAGTCAAAACAAAAATTCCTAATGGATTTAACGGACTAGCTTCACATTTCGACTTAGAAGTGCATCCATTAAATAATCCGTTTTGCTATCCAAATAGTAAAATTTTGATCAGATGTTTCCAAACCAGAAAAAAACTTTGGCCGTCTCTCTTTTTCTTTACATGACATGGCTCTCTGCTCTTTGCTCTCTCGCTTTGCTTCTGCTGACGTTGTTTTTGTTTTTGTGCGAGCTGTGTTAGTGAGTTCTGCCAACTGTCGAATCATACAAAAAACAAAAATAACGTGCTGCCAAAAAGACCCCCCAATCTTACAAAAACAATTAGATAAAATCAACCGTGGCTCCACACTTTAAACCAAAAACGGATCCGATTGCATAATCGGTGCGGAAAAATTAATTATGTATCCCAACCGGAAGTTGGTTGGGGATAATCTTTCGGGGATTCATAGATTGTCACAAATAAAGCTTAAAATAAAAATATCAACTTGTTCGGTTGAAAACTGTGGGAATGGTTTTAATCATGCAATTTTGCATTTTTCGAAAGTCCTGGGAGTCCTTAAGAGCCGAATTTTAAAGAATCCTTTCCTGGTGCACACCTTCTCTAACACACGACTCAGACCTCATTTTTTCTAGATTTTTAGGTCTTATGGTTTGGGCTGGAGAACCATGACGCAAATCGACTTCAACTCCTTTATAGTAAGACTCGATTTAAAAAAATGTTTACTTTTTTTCATTCAGAATAAAAAAATTTTTTTTTATTTTTTATCTATTGGTTTTGTGAATATTATTAATTTAAAACCGTTTTGAATTAAATTTTAGAAAAATTTGACGATTATATCATATTGTTCCCATAGAAACGATCGAAAAATTAATGCGAAATTAGTAGGAAAAAATTATAGCTTCAATAATTTTTATTGTGTGTTTTTCTATTCTGGAATATAACTTTTTTTTATAATTTCAGAATTTCTAACCAATTTTAACGTAAGTCGGACGAATATATTATATATGTAGCTGCAGAAGGAAGAATCGATCGAATATTGTCAAAATGTATAAGTGAGTAAATCTAAGTTTAATAATTGGTAATTTGTAATTAAATAGAAATGATCTGCAAGGGTATATATGTACACTACTGGTCAAAATAATAAGTATTTTGGGAAAAAAATTTCCCATTTTTGATTTGCCTGAAACTTTTTTACACGTACTATTCGGAAAATAAGTAAACACGTGTAGCATATAACGTTTAAAAACAATTGATTAATCGTATGAGCAGATGTTAGTGTAAACTGAGTTGGGAAACACGCGCTTGTTCCGGCTCATCTTCGTCGGCATTATGGGCGAGGGTCAAGGGAATATACTCTGTTACGTGTTCACAATAGTATGCTAGTAATAAGTAATTGTCGCGTGTTATATTTTGAAAGGGAAATAAGGGAAAAAGCCTTTCAACTAGCCTCGAAAGAAGAAGAAGAGAGGAAAAAAAAAATAGAGGGACTAGAATAGGATAGATAGGAAAATTCCTTTAGCGACAGTACGACACACTAAGATGTTTGCTAGTGGCCTTATACCCCACCCTACCTCGATCACTATATTGCAGTATAACTCCATTTTTGGTAGTGATCCCTTGTGGTCGCTAAAGTGTTTAAATGATTTTCGTTGTTACACTTCTGTATCCCATGATTTCCGGAATACTCAAGGTTTAGTTCGACTTCATAATATAAACATTTATTTTAAACATATTTGTAGTTTTGTGTATTTAACATGTTTGCGTCTTATTTGTTTAGGCTAAAAGAAGTTAACTTTACTTTAAAGCATCTACTTTTAATTATTATTTCAGTATCTAGTTGCGTTCTTTCTTCATTTTATTTCGCTCACTTTTATAAATTTAATACTTATTCACTTTTTGAATCTATTCAATAGCTCTGTTTAATTTTATAATATTCAAGAGATTTAAGATGTGGCTGTAAAGGGGGTAGAAAATATATATATAATGTATAAATGAATATATAAAGAAAATATAATATAAAGAATTTTTAATTATATATGTAGATAATCATTAAAAAAAAACAAAATATTATTTATAGAGTTTGAAATTAAAGTATTAAATGTTTAGGAAAAATAAAGTAAAGTAAAGAAAAGGCGTGTCTAATAATGTGCCTTCTATTGTATAATATTATTTTAATTTATGAAAATCAAGAACAAAATTAATTGTTAAGTGTACCTAGTTAAGTGCCCCGCACTGTATGAATGTAAATTCGGAAAACATTGAGGTAGGTCAGCGAAGCTCTGGTCGGAAGGATGAGCAGCACAAAAGAAAAACACAAGTACAGCTTCGCTCGGTGCGCTGGTAGATAAGGGCACATGAGCCAGAGAGAGACGGACTATTTGGCTCGCATAGGCTACACTGGCAAAAATTTACGGGGCAAAATTTAAATATTACAAACAGGGGAGAGACTAGAACAGTACCGATGCATATTCACAGAATTTGTTTTTGTTTGTCACTTACATTTATTATGGATCCATCGGTGAAAGATCTTTCGCCGACCTGTATGGGAATCAAAATTGTGTTTGCATTGATTGTGATTGCATTGGTTTTGTTTGGTTTTATTTTCACTTGTTCACTTCTCTGGGGCTATTGTTGTTGTTATTGCTAGTTCATTGCTTTTGGTTAAGCTGAGCTTTATTTATTTCAGCTTATCTTTTATACACTTAAAAAAAATATTTGCTTTCCATCCACCATCTTTCACTTGAATATTTTATTCACCGAAAAAAAATTATATCAAAATAAATGAAAGAATAAAATAAACTAAAGAGAAAACGCAAAATAATAAAAAAAATAATATAAAGAAAGAAAATTAACAAAAAATACAAAATAATAAATTTGAAAATTATCAAAAATACAAACTAATAATTTTGAAAATTAACAACCATAAAAAATAATAAATTTGAAAATAAAGAGAAGTAATAAACTTAAAATAATTCAGGAACCAAATTTAAAAAAAATATAAATCCGGGGACAAATTTCTCGCACTGTAGAGGGTAGCTGAGACGGCACGTGGTTTGCGTTCATGCACGGAAAAAAAAATAACGCTATGTTTAAACCGCGTGGTTTTTCCGCCGAAGGGTTTCTGGCGATGCCAACACGTTTTTTGCTCACTGCATCCACTATTTTTGGCACCGATTTTAACACGTTTTTCGCTCACTGCATCCACTATTTTGGGCACTGTAATTGCTGGGATGAGGCTCGTTTTTTTCTGCTACAGGTTATTTGGCCGATGTATGTATGATGGGCTGAGCAAGCTGGCTACAGCGGCGGCTGAACTTCTAAGATCAACTGATGTCTTGGCGGCCTTTTTAATGAGCTTATTTGCTCAATTAAACAAGGATTGAATATGTTATTTTTGGCAACATAATACCTGGTGCCAGATCCAAAAAGGCCTGGCACGACTACTGGAAATGATATTTCTCCTTTCTTCGTATGGATGGCTGGCGGATGTGTATTTTAAGGCACTTTTAATAACTTAACCTCATTGGGGTATTTTTCTAAGACTTTGAGCTGCACTTAAACACGTCTATATAGTATGACAATCCGGAAGAAAAGAGAACGTGGGTAAGCTTGGCCTTACAGACGTACCCCTTAGCGTTGGTATAGAATTAAGTATGACTGTAGATCTGCATTAGTGCAAACGCTGCACACTAGGTGGCGCGGCCGATAGTGAAGGGTGGCCACATCGGTGAGTCACGATATAAGATAAGATAGGGATATTTATAACACATTCTTGGGAAGATTTATTTTGCCTACTTTTAGGAAACTGCAGTGACAAGCGCCACTACAAAACCTCCCGGCCAAAATCACACTTGGCCTTGAAGACAAGTGGGATACACGCTGTCACGAAAGATCTATTGTTTGATATCTTTGGCGTGGTATTTGCCAATAATATTACCCTGAAGATCTTCCAACTCGTAATAAGTGTTTCCCAACACTCGCCTAATCCGTGATTTAGCGAATGTAGGGGCTAATTTAGCGTTAAATCCTTTGACGAAATTGCTCTGTTGAAAGTTTCGGCGGAACACCTCCTGACCTACTTTAAAGAACACCTCACGACTCCTTAAATTATAAGATTTTTCGTTTCGATCGTGTTGGGTTTGAATGCCCTGTTTAGCTTTTGCTCGCATAAGATCCAAAGAGTCGTCTTTACTAAGTTGAATGGTACGATCCTCCAGAAGATTTAAATTTCTTAACAACTTGTACGACGAACCATTCGTTATCATATGCTGACCAAAAACTAATCGGTATGGGGTAGAATTTAAGGCAGTGTGGAGACTAGATCGCAAGGAACAACAAATTTTACTTAACTGTTCATCCCAATTGGTTTGGTTTGGATGAATATACGCCTTAATACCTGAGATAACCGACCTGTTCACACGTTCAGAGGAATTTCCTTGTGGGGAATAGGCGGCAGTATAGGCGTGAGATATTCCATAGCTTTGCAAGAGATTATTAAACGCATGGGATCTAAATTGAACTCCGTTATCGGAAATCAACTTTTCCGGTACACCGAAACAATGAAAAAGGTCTTGTTCCAAAAATGACAAAATAGAATCAACTGTAAATTTTTTTACAGCTTTTAGAAAAGGAAATTTTGTACAATTATCTAAAACTATAAAGATTCCTATGTTGCCAGATTTTGACCTCGGGTAGGGGCCCAAAAAGTCAACATATAGTGTCTGAAAGAAACGATCGCTTTCCTCTGATTTCTGTAAAGGCGGTCTTAACGGTTTGTTAGAACTTTTTGTGCACTTACAAATTTCACAGCGATTTATATAATCTCTTACGTCCTTTACTAAATTAGGCCAATAGTAAAAACGGCGAAGTCGTTCTAAAGTTTTGTTTATGCCACAGTGTGACGATAATGGGTCATCATGAGCAATTCGCAAAGCTACGGGCACTAATTCCAGGGGAAGCCACAGTTTCCAAACAAGGTCATCGGCTATCCTGTCACCAGAAGCATGCTCTGTTCGACGATATATGTAGCCATCGATAACTTTGACATCAGGAATACGATCGGAATTTTCCTTAATTTTATCCTGCAGGACTTTGTATGCCTCAGATTGGAAATGTGAAGATTGAATATCGATAATCTTGGTACTGTCTAGTTCTGATAAATCATCTGTATGCGTTCGGGATAAGGCATCTGGAACGATATTTTTACTACCCTTACGATGCTGAATAGTAAACTGGTAACCCTGTAATTTTAAGGCCCATCTAGCTAGTCGACTACTAAGGTCAGATTGTGACATAAGCCATTTTAATGACGCATGGTCAGTTATCACGGTGAAAGCATGACCTTCGACATAAGCACGAAATTTCTTAATACTCAACACCGCTGCCAGGCACTCTTTCTCGGTAACAGAGTAATTTCTTTGGCACCGATTAAGCTTGCGGGACATGTACGCTACAGAAACCTCATTACCTTCAGGATCAATTTGCATAAGCACTCCCCCAACTCCGGTGTGACTTGCATCACAATGCAGGTAAAAGGGCTCATTGAAATTGGGAGTGTGAAGTACTGGAGCCTTGCACATTTCGGTTTTAAGTAACTGGAAGGCATCCTCAGCTTCTTGTGTCCATTCGAACTTACGATTTTGACGAAGAGCATCGGTTAACGGAGTGGCGATAGAAGCAAAGTTACGGATGAATTTTTGATACCATCCCGTCATTCCCAGGAATCGACGTAGCTGTTTAACAGAACGCGGTGCTGGATAATTAACAATGGCAGTGATTTTATCTGCATCCATAGCTATTTTTCCGTTACCTACTACATGACCCAAATAACTAACTTCTTTTACACAGAAATTACTTTTTTCCACATTTATAGTTAAACCGGCTTTAGACAGCGCAAACGAGATATCCTTTAATACTTCCACATGTCTTTCAAACGTCTCAGAAACTATTAAAAGGTCATCTAGATAGACAAAGACTTCGTTCTTCAATGAGATCGGAATAACTCGGTCCATTAACTTGGACATCGTCGCAGGTGCATTGGTCAGACCAAAAGGCATTACTGTAAATTGATACAGCGACCGGCCAGGCACGGTAAAGGCCGTCTTGTCGCGGGAACAGGGATCCAATGGTATTTGCCAGTATGCATCTTTTAAGTCGAGACTCGTTATGAACTCGGCTTTCGGTAGTCGGCTAAGAATACTATCGATGAGGGGCATCGGATAGGCATCCTTTTTGGTCACCTCGTTCACTTTTCGACAATCTATGCATAGTCGCACCTTGCCAGGTTTGCGGACGAGCACAACCGGAGAAGACCAGGAACTTTCCGATTCTTCAATGACACCTAGTGAAAGCATGCGATCCAACTCATCAAACAATAACTTTTCAATAGCTGGAGACACGGCATAGTGACGTTGCTTTATGGGTGTGGCATTGCCAACATCGATTTTATGGGATAGAAGATGGGTTTTACCTAGTCCTTTTTCAGTGAAGGAGGGGAACATACGAATTACTTCTTTTAATACCTTCTCCTGGGTATCTGAGAGAGCTCTAAGATCGCTACTGTCTAACTCTTCAATATTGGTAGCATTATTAGCTGGAAGTAGATTAGATGGAAGTAGCTCGAACTTTGTCCAAAAATCAATGCCCAGATACAATGACTGTATTAATGATGGAATAATATAAAATGTTATGAGCTTTGTTTGTCCATCAAACTGAACATTTGTGCTTACTTTTCCGACGATATTTTGCTGATTACCATCTGCAGTTCGAACGGAGGAAGAAAAGTTTTTAAAAGGCACTTGATCACGGATCAAGTCTGCTGCTAGGTTTCCACCAATGCAGCTAACGGACGCCCCTGTGTCCATTAGACCGGACACAGTTCTACCCAAAAGAAATACCTTGGCATATGGACGCTGATCAGGCGCGACAATAGCTGATATCAACGCCTGGTTTTCCAGCCTACATTTAAGGTAGAATTCTTTGATTCGTAACTTTGACCGAACTTTTCTTTTATTTGAGCGACTAATGATAGGTGTTACCCTAAAAGAACGTTTGTGTAAAGGAATGTCAGGGATATGTGAAAAGTCTGGGATATTTGATGAAGATATAATTGTGGACTTTAATCTGTATTCGTCGCTTTCGACGCCACTTGTCTGCGTGCACCTTTCTGTGGTGCACGGGCTGAGTAGTTTTTTGCTTGACTACATTTTGGACACGCCGTTCTGTAGACATTTACTAGGCCACAGCCCCAGCAAAAGAGACGACTTTCTTCTGGACATTGTTTATGCGAATGTCCACCTTTGCCACAGTTCCAGCACGTCACATTCATTGCCGAAATTTCTGGTTCATCACTTTCGGATTCCTCAGATTCTTGTGTTTCAATTTGAACTTCGTGAACATGTCGACGAGGAGCTGGTCGTGGTTTAAAAACATCTTGTTTTGGCACTGACTGCATAAACGACTCGCGAGTACGAACTACGTGACGAAGTTGCGCAGTGCTGAATATTTGTTGATACAGTAACTCGTGCTGTATTTCTGGAAGTAAGTTTGAACGGACGGACTCTAGCATGGCTGAATCGGTCAATGGAACAGTTAGCTTATCCGACAATCTAAGGATGGACTCGTAAAATTCGTCAAACGATTCTCCAACTCTTTGCTTGCGACGATCAATAGACCCTCGAATGCTAAGATCCGTTTGGTCCTCCTTAAATTGTATACGCAATGCTTGACATAAAGGCGACCACTCTACTTTTTCCACGCTTTTGTGATACCTCCAATACCACTCATTTGCAGTACCTTCAAACAAAGTACTTATTTGTCCCGTCAATAACTCAAAATTTCCATCTAAAGTTTGATGGGTTAGGGCTTCAATGCGATATAGAAAGCTTTCTACGCTCATGCCTGACCTTCCTCTAAACTTAAGCTGCCAATTTCCTATAATTTGACTGACGCGCTCAGGTCGCAGATCTGTTCCTGAGAAGGAAAACCTAGATTGGTTAGGCAGACGACTTTCAAGTGCATTAGAACCACTCTGTTTAGCAGGTTCCTTATCACATTGAAGTGTATTGGGACCACTAGGTACAAAACGTTCCTGATTTTGAATACTTGAGTACCCTTTCTGGCTATCTTTAGGAGACAATGCGGACATAAGATTCTGAAATTGCGCTTGCAAGGTCTGCGACACAATCTCAGCTTGTCGTAATGATGCCTCAGTCATGGCTTTGGTCAAAGCCTCTTGCATTGCTTTCATAGATTTTGATGGACTTTCTACACTTTCCATTGTGTTTTCCTGATCTTCGTTTTCCAAAGCCTCATTAATATTTGGATTGCTTCTTCCGACTGAATGTCTGGATGCTGTTTGTCCACTCTGATTTAAATCTGTGTTGACGGTTAAACTCATCAAAGCAGTCTGTAATGGAGACCTGCAAACAGGACAGATTTCCCTATTGGCTACCTTACTATTGAAACAAGCCCAATGAAAAGTATGATTACAATTAGTAGACAACAGTTGTGCGGTATATGCAATTTCTTTGAGACAAAGAAAACATTCAACATCTCCTGCTAATTCTATGTTACTCGGTGGATCCATTATTGTTTTTTTTTTTTTTTTTCTTACTAGCAAAATATTAATAAACTTATTTTAAATATATATATTTTTAAAAGGTTAGAGTATTTTGTAAAGACAGATAGTTTTTCAAATATAATTTTTATCCGGAAACCATGATTAACTTCCATGAACAACGATCACCTAATGAACTCTTTTAAAGGAATTGGAAAGTATAGAGGAATTTTACTAAAATACTCAACGATTTCTCTCTCTGTCGCTTCCTACTATTTATCGGTATAAAGCAGAGCAAATGAATTCCACTTTATAATCCTGAATAAAAGCGGGGATACAATATCGATAAATTCGTGAGATTTTAGAAAATATCTTTTTCAAAACGTTGGCCAGAATAACCGGTGCAAAAGTCATTCAACAGAAATAACTAAAAGCCTTCTCCAGGTATATCCTAACGTTCAAAATCGATATGGAAGAATAAAGAATAGGAAATAGATGTATGGTGAAAAATAAATAAATAGTTGCGATCTCTGAATTGCTGTTAGAATATTTTTCGGTAAGTCGTAGATTTCTCCACGTATCAGAAATCCAAAAAAAAAACTTTACAATCCAATTAAAGAACCATAAAAATAATAGAGAAAAATAAGGAAACAGTTTTAAAAGCTGGGGTTGCTAATAGTTTTCAGTAAGTCGTAGAATTATTCCACGGATCAAAAATCCAGAAAGCTACCAACCTCCGTTGACCAAAACAAAACCATTACGGGAAAAGGGATAATTGTGACAGGGGATAGTGTTACTAGTTTTCGGTACGTCGCAGAATTACTCCACGTATCGTAAATCCAGAAAATTTCACAAATAAATTTTTGTCTCAAATATATTGCTAGCGGCTGTAAATATACTCAGAATATAAACTTTTCCACCTAGTACTTATCTGAGAGGGGATTTTCTAATGTTTTGGATAACCTTGGCAATAACTTTGCAAGTAATATTAGCTTTATTTTATCCACATGCTTCCTATTAGAAAAGTTTTGGGAATTGGAAAGGGTACGGCTAGTTGATTTAAGTCAGATGTTGATGACTGAAGATATGGGTTTAAGATTTTTCTGGGGCCTTGCCGGAAAATCGGAAAGTCTCGGAAAAGCTTCGTAGAACCTCGGCCATCCCCGAGCTGCCTCGGGCCCCACGTTGGGCGCCAAATTATTACTGTAGCATATAACGTTTAAAAACAATTGATTAATCGTATGAGCAGATGTTAGTGTAAACTGAGTTGGGAAACACGCGCTTGTTCCGGCTCATCTTCGTCGGCATTATGGGCGAGGGTCAAGGGAATATACTCTGTTACGTGTTCACAATAGTATGCTAGTAATAAGTAATTGTCGCGTGTTATATTTTGAAAGGGAAATAAGGGAAAAAGCCTTTCAACTAGCCTCGAAAGAAGAAGAAGAGAGGAAAAAAAAAATAGAGGGACTAGAATAGGATAGATAGGAAAATTCCTTTAGCGACAGTACGACACACTAAGATGTTTGCTAGTGGCCTTATACCCCACCCTACCTCGATCACTATATTGCAGTATAACTCCATTTTTGGTAGTGATCCCTTGTGGTCGCTAAAGTGTTTAAATGATTTTCGTTGTTACACTTCTGTATCCCATGATTTCCGGAATACTCAAGGTTTAGTTCGACTTCATAATATAAACATTTATTTTAAACATATTTGTAGTTTTGTGTATTTAACATGTTTGCGTCTTATTTGTTTAGGCTAAAAGAAGTTAACTTTACTTTAAAGCATCTACTTTTAATTATTATTTCAGTATCTAGTTGCGTTCTTTCTTCATTTTATTTCGCTCACTTTTATAAATTTAATACTTATTCACTTTTTGAATCTATTCAATAGCTCTGTTTAATTTTATAATATTCAAGAGATTTAAGATGTGGCTGTAAAGGGGGTAGAAAATATATATATAATGTATAAATGAATATATAAAGAAAATATAATATAAAGAATTTTTAATTATATATGTAGATAATCATTAAAAAAAAAACAAAATATTATTTATAGAGTTTGAAATTAAAGTATTAAATGTTTAGGAAAAATAAAGTAAAGTAAAGAAAAGGCGTGTCTAATAATGTGCCTTCTATTGTATAATATTATTTTAATTTATGAAAATCAAGAACAAAATTAATTGTTAAGTGTACCTAGTTAAGTGCCCCGCACTGTATGAATGTAAATTCGGAAAATATTGAGGTAGGTCAGCGAAGCTCTGGTCGGAAGGATGAGCAGCACAAAAGAAAAACACAAGTACAGCTTCGCTCGGTGCGCTGGTAGATAAGGGCACATGAGCCAGAGAGAGACGGACTATTTGGCTCGCATAGGCTACACTGGCAAAAATTTACGGGGCAAAATTTAAATATTACAAACAGGGGAGAGACTAGAACAGTACCGATGCATATTCACAGAATTTGTTTTTGTTTGTCACTTACATTTATTATGGATCCATCGGTGAAAGATCTTTCGCCGACCTGTATGGGAATCAAAATTGTGTTTGCATTGATTGTGATTGCATTGGTTTTGTTTGGTTTTATTTTCACTTGTTCACTTCTCTGGGGCTATTGTTGTTGTTATTGCTAGTTCATTGCTTTTGGTTAAGCTGAGCTTTATTTATTTCAGCTTATCTTTTATACACTTAAAAAAAATATTTGCTTTCCATCCACCATCTTTCACTTGAATATTTTATTCACCGAAAAAAAATTATATCAAAATAAATGAAAGAATAAAATAAACTAAAGAGAAAACGCAAAATAATAAAAAAAATAATATAAAGAAAGAAAATTAACAAAAAATACAAAATAATAAATTTGAAAATTATCAAAAATTTTATTTCATGTAAATTCTTAAGGATTCGCGGTCCGTCGAGGATAATTTTTTCGCGAATTTATGGGGGTGAGGACCGTAAACTAGAGTATTACCAAAATAATGATAATTATAATTGGTATTTTTTTAGTTACTGCTGTTTCTAATTTTTAAACAGTTTTTTAATTAAAAAAAAATTAGTTAGGGATAAATAATAAATATAATAAATTAAATAATAAATAACTTTTAAAATAATGTATTTTATTTAACTTAAAAAAAAATTAAATTAAAAAAAATAAAACTAAATTATAAATAACTCTTAAAAATTATGTACATTCAATTTTATTAACTTATTTTTCATTTTTTGTTCATGAGAAGTTAATGTTAAATGTTAAAGTTAAAACAAAAGGTGTACCAACCTACAGCCCTCTGCGCTATATGTACATTGTAAATATGTAAATAAATACTTCTTCGCTTTATTCGTTGTCATTTGTTTCGCTCTCAGAGCGCAGCAAACGGTAGTTGTAGTTGTAGTTTCTTTTATTTACGTACAGTAAGGTGGCAATACTTGATTCAAAATAAAAGACAAAGATGTTCCTACGACTAAAATAAAATACTATTTTATTGGTCGTGGAAATTTAGATTTCAATGCAAATCCTTTCATAATTTTTAAAAATATATACATATGTTATAAAAGTACATAAGCTTATGTTTAAATAAATGTATGCACCTGTATAAAGGCTTTGAAAATGGTTTGAATGCATACATATGTACGTATTATTTTCCAATGAGACTAGTTTATTATTTTATTAATTGCATTATTTGCAACAAACATAGCCTACGCGTCCCACTGTACGAATCGCCAGGAGAGGTAGTGCTCGGCAGGGAGAAGAGAGAGAGTCGGTTGTGAGAAGGGAGAGCGTCGTCGGCGACGGTGGCGGTGGCGCAGCTGCGACACGCGGCGCAGTTATATTTTTCGGCGCGTCGCGAACTGTTGTTTCTGGAGTGTGTTGAAGTGCATGTTTTTTTTGTGTGTGTAAAACTTCAGTATGTAAATACATAAATTATGTGAGTATTTACAAATCTTTATTCCATACAAAATGCTTCATACGAGGCTTACAAAACCCTCTGATTTAAACGTAAACCTCTCTGATTCCAATTGCACCCATTCATACATACGTTTAACTATGTATGTACATACATAAATAATTTCTCGACTCACCCCTGACAATGACCAGCACATATGTACATCCGTACATACATACCTAAAGTCCGCCTCTATGGCTGTATTCGTTGTCATTTTTTATACTCTCAAAACGCCGCTAACGGTAAAATTTCTTTTATTTCTCTTCCCACCGTCTTCGTCACCAGTTATGGGCGGGTTTTAAATGAATTATTCTATAAATTTCTCTGTAATACCTTTTCACATTAATATATACATACATTCGTAGGCCGTAATTTTTCCAAAATTTGAAACTTTTCTTTCCGTATAAAATAGTTTTTTATTCTAAAACCAATTTAATTTAATAAAAGTAAATAAAAATATTTAAAAATTTAATAATTATTAAACTTTTAAAATGATGTATTGCATTTAATTTTTTAAAACAATTTTTTTATTTATAATTAATAATAATTAATCATTTTTTTATTTTTAATTAAAAAACCGTTCTGTATTTCGAATTAAATTTTAGAAAAATCGGACGACTATAATATATAACTCCCATTGGAACAAACGGGAAATAAATGAGAAATTAATAGGAAAAAATTATAGCTTTGTTAATTTTTATTGTAGGTTCTCCTACTTTGGAAAATGACTTTATTTTCATTTTTATTTCAGAAATTCGAATTAGTCTTAACATAAATCGGACGAGTATAATTTATAGCTACCATAGTATGGATCGATCGAATATTGTCAAAATGTATACGTCAGTAAATCTAAACTTAATATTTTGCAATTTTTAATTGAATAGAAATGATCTGCAAGGGTATATAAACTTCGGCGGCCGAGGTTATCTTCCTTTCTTGTTTTATATTAAACTAGCAATACACGAAGCGACGTCGTCCGCTACTATTAGCAAAGCATTTCATGCTTTAGATAGTAACCTGATTTTATTATATTTCGGGATCTCGGATATTAATTAGAATTCTGAAATATGATAAGATCAGGTTATTACCACAGTAAACCCCACCTAATATTTTAAGTTTTCTCACCTCAGGCACAATTTTTAACACCCTAATGCTGTTTTCACTATTTCCTCGCCTTAACCCTAGTGTAACCCATTCATACCCAGCCTAAACGCCGAAAAACCATAATTTTAACCACCTTTCTCTACCATAACACCAGTTTTTTTTTCCTTAGCCAACAATTACCCCACTCTAGTCTTACCTGAAAAAAATATTTCCTCGCAACAGTAAAAAGAAACCTATTTTTTACTGTCACCCTAATCTAGCTAATAGCCCCTTAACCGCAACGTTAACCCCGCATTAACCTCACCTTATTCCCATCTTAACTCGTTCTGGTATTCTTAATCTATCATTTTGGTCAGCTAAATTGTCAGCTAAAAAAAAAACAGACAAAAACTTAAAAGAAAATATAAAAAATATTTGAAACTAAGAGCCTCCATGTCGGTTGAGGCTTACCAGCTCGATTAATATATTTTCATTTCTTTTATAGCAATTCTTTCAAAATTTGTGTTCCTAAATTGGAATTTTTATTTGTGCACGCATTTAATACATTGGTTTTTAAGGTAAATGTATATGAACGAATTTATGTATATGTATAGCTCAATAGTTTTTGTAAACTCTAGTTACTGAATATTTTACGGGCCAGCTATCTACCTTATAATTGCATCCATTAGATGATCTGTTATTTTATTCAAATTGTGAAATTTAGATAATGTGTGTATGTCGTTTCGTTTTTACATGCAATTTTGACCACTGAAAATTTTGCACTGCTCTCCCCTTGATCCATTCTAATATTTATGTAAAGTCAAAACAAAAATTCCTAATGGATTTAACGGACTAGCTTCACATTTCGACTTAGAAGTGCATCCATTAAATAATCCGTTTTGCTATCCAAATAGTAAAATTTTGATCAGATGTTTTCAAACCAGAAAAAAACTTTGGCCGTCTCTCTTTTTCTTTACATGACATGGCTATCTGATCTTTGCTCTCTCGCTTTGCTTCTGCTGACGTTGTTTTTGTTTTTGTGCGAGCTGTGTTAGTGAGTTCTGCCAACTGTCGAATCATACAAAAAACAAAAATAACGTGCTGCCAAAAAGACCCCCCAATCTTACAAAAACAATTAGATAAAATCAACCGTGGCTCCACACTTTAAACCAAAAACGGATCCGATTGCATAATCGGTGCGGAAAAATTAATTATGTATCCCAACCGGAAGTTGGTTGGGGATAATCTTTCGGGGATTCATAGATTGTCACAAATAAAGCTTAAAATAAAAATATCAACTTGTTTGGTTGAAAACTGTGGGAATGGTTTTAATCATGCAATTTTGCATTTTTCGAAAGTCCTGGGAGTCCTTAAGAGCCGAATTTTAAAGAATCCTTTCCTGGTGCACACCTTCTCTAACACACGACTCAGACCTCATTTTTTCTAGATTTTTAGGTCTTATGGTTTGGGCTGGAGAACCATGACGCAAATCGACTTCAACTCCTTTATAGTAAGACTCGATTTAAAAAAATGTTTACTTTTTGTCATTCAGAATAAAAAAATTTTTTTTTACATATTATCTATTGGTTTTGTGAATATTATTAATTTAAAACCGTTTTGAATTAAATTTTAGAAAAATTTGACGATTATATCATATTGTTCCCATAGAAACGATCGAAAAATTAATGCGAAATTAGTAGGAAAAAATTATAGCTTCAATAATTTTTATTGTGTGTTTTTCTATTCTGGAATATAACTTTTTTTTTATAATTTCAGAATTTCTAACCAATTTTAACGTAAGTCGGACGAATATATTATATATGTAGCTGCAGAAGGAAGAATAGATCGAATATTGTCAAAATGTATAAGTGAGTAAATCTAAGTTTAATAATTGGTAATTTGTAATTAAATAGAAATGATCTGCAAGGGTATATATGTACACTACTGGTCAAAATAATAAGTATTTTGGGAACAAAATTTCCCATTTTTGATTTGCCTGAAACTTTTTTACACGTACTATTCGGAAAATAAGTAAACACGTGTATCAGAACGAAAAAAAATTATTTTTTTAGTTAGAATTTTGTTTAGTTTGCCAAAAATTGTCAAATTTGAAAACGTTCCCTCTACTTGAATATCTGTAAATCCGGTTATATAAATCCGTTTGACTTCATGTCTTTTGCATTAATTCATGCAATTCATGACATTTTGTTTTTTGGTAATATCATATTTTAAAAAGTTCTGAATTTCGAATACAATTTTACAAAAGTCGAACGATTATAGCTCTTATGGGAACGATCGAAAAACTTATGGGAAATTAATAGGAAAAAAACGTTGCTTCGTTAATTTTTATTGTATTCTGTTTTACTCGGGAATATAACTTTATTTTATTATTTCAGGACTTCGAATAAAATTTTTTAAAATATTTTACAGCTGCCATAGAAAGGACTGATCAATTAATGTCAAAGAAATACGAAAACTGCTATAATTTGTTTGTTGCAAATCTAAATTTAATATTTTTTAACTTTAAATTGAATAGGAATGACCTGCAAGGGTATATAAAATACGGCTGGCCGAAGTTAGCTTCATTTCTTGTTAAATATTTTATTTTTTGAAATGTTCGCGAACAAATTATACTTGATAGACCGCGATGTTTTATGAATCTACGTGCAAAAAAAACCTTGGCGGTCGCCCCACTCCCCAAAACCAATTTTAATCTGCATATGGACACTGCCTAGTATACGTACGACTTTTTATCGACCCGTTTCGCTCATAATTGGAGGCGTGCAAGCTGCCCCTCAAAATCATAGAAAAGGCTACTTTATTTTTATAGCAAAACACGTAACTTTGAAATTCGATTACAAGAGAACCATGGCAGTCCGCGCTTATTTTATTTCATGTAAATTCTTAAGGATTCGCGGTCCGTCGAGGATAATTTTTTCGCGAATTTATGGGGGTAAGGACCGTAAACTAGAGTATTACCAAAATAATGATAATTATAATTGGTATTTTTTTAGTTACTGCTGTTTCTAATTTTTAAACAGTTTTTTAATTTAAAAAAAATTAGTTAGGGATAAATAATAAATTAAATAATAAATAACTTTTAAAATAATGTATTTTATTTAACTTAAAAAAAAATTAAATTAAAAAAAATAAAACTAAATTATAAATAACTCTTAAAAATTATGTACATTATTCAATTTTATTAACTTATTTTTCGTTTTTAGTTCATGAGAAGTTATTATAATCGGTATATTTTTAGTTTCTGCTGTTTCTTATTTTTAAACAGTTTTTTAATTAAAAAAAATTAGTTAGTGATAAATAATAAATATTTTTTAAATTAAATAATAAATAACTTTTGAAATAATGTATTTTATTTAACTTAAAAAAAAAATTAAATTAAAAAAAAAAATAAAACTAAATAATAAATAATTCTTAAAAATTATGTACATTATTCAATTTTATTAACTTATTATACCCGTTACTCGTAGAGTAAAAGGGTATATTAGATTCGTGCAAAAGTATGTAACAGGCAGAAGGAAGCGTTTCCGACCATATAAAGTATATATATTCTTGATCAGGATCACTAGCCGAGTCGATCTAGCCATGTCCGTCTGTCCGTCTGTATGAACGCTGAGATCTCGGAAACTATAAAAGCTAGAAGATTGGGATTTAGCATGCAGATTCTAGGGGTTAATACGCAGCGCAAGTTTTTCACGCCGATGTGCCACGCCCCCTCTAACACCCACAAACCGCGAAAAACTGTGGCACCCACAGTTTTGAAGCTATATTAACGGGAAAAGCAATGTGTATTCGTTTCATCAATACATATTGATAGACCAAAGTTGGAAACCCCCCCCCCCCCCCTAACGCCCACAAACCGCGAAAAACAGTGGCACCCGTCTGTATGAACGCTGAGATCTCGGAAACTATAAAAGCTAGAAGATTGGGATTTAGCATGCAGATTCTAGGGGTTAATACGCAGCGCAAGTTTTTCACGCCGATGTGCCACGCCCCCTCTAACACCCACAAACCGCGAAAAACTGTGGCACCCACAGTTTTGAAGCTATATTAACGGGAAAAGCAATGTGTATTCGTTTCATCAATACATATTGATAGACCAAAGTTGGAAACCCCCCCTCCCCCCTAACGCCCACAAACCGCGAAAAACAGTGGCACCCGTCTGTATGAACGCTGAGATCTCGGAAACTATAAAAGCTAGAAGATTGGGATTTAGCATGCAGATTCTAGGGGTTAATACGCAGCGCAAGTTTTTCACGCCGATATGCCACACCCCCTCTAACGCCCACAAACCGCGAAAAGCTGTGGCGCCCATAGTTTTAAAGCTAGAGCTAAAGTGTAAACGCAATTTTGTTTGGGTTATTAACGCCTACCGAAATGTAGAAGAAATTTTTTAAATTTTTTGAAGCGGCTGCTTGGTTTGCCCTGCTTGAGACTGCTGACTTTAGCTGAGTAACGGGTATTTGATAGTCGAGGCACTCGACTGTAGCGTTCCCTTTTGTTTTTCATTTTTAGTTCATGAGAAGTTATTATAATCGGTATATTTTTAGTTTCTGCTGTTTCTTATTTTTAAACAGTTTTTTAATTAAAAATAATTAGTTAGTGATAAATAATAAATATTTTTTAAATTAAATAATAAATAACTTTTGAAATAATGTATTTTATTTAACTTCAAAAAAAAAAATTAATTAAAAAAAAAATAAAATTAAATAATAAATAATTCTTAAAAATTATGTACATTATTCAATTTTATTAACTTATTTTTCATTTTTAGTTCATGAGAAGTTATTATAATTGTACATTATTACATTACATTATGTACATTATTCAATTTTATTAACTTATTTTTCATTTTTAGTTCATGAGAAGTTATTATAATTGTACATTATTACATTACATTATGTACATTATTCAATTTTATTAACTTATTTTTCATTTTTAGTTCATGAGAAGTTATTATAATTGGTATATTTTTAGTTACTGCTGTTTCTTATTTTTAAACAGTTTTTTAATTAAAAAAAAATTAGTTAGGGATAAATAATAAATATAATAAATTAAATAATAAATAACTTTTAAAATAATGTATTTTATTTAACTTAAAAAAAAAATTAAATTAAAAAAAATAAAACTAAATTATAAATAACTCTTAAAAATTATGTACATTCAATTTTATTAACTTATTTTTCATTTTTTGTTCATGAGAAGTTAATGTTAAATGTTAAAGTTAAAACAAAAGGTGTACCAACCTACAGCCCTCTGCGCTATATGTACATTGTAAATATGTAAATAAATACTTCTTCGCTTTATTCGTTGTCATTTGTTTCGCTCTCAGAGCGCAGCAAACGGTAGTTGTAGTTGTAGTTTCTTTTATTTATGTACAGTAAGGTGGCAATACTTGATTCAAAATAAAAGACAAAGATGTTCCTACGACTAAAATAAAATACTATTTTATTGGTCGTGGAAATTTAGATTTCAATGCAAATCCTTTCATAATTTTTAAAAATATATACATATGTTGTAAAAGTACATAAGCTTATGTTTAAATAAATGTATGCACCTGTATAAAGGCTTTGAAAATGGTTTGAATGCATACATATGTACGTATTATTTAATATATTAATTGCATTATTTGCAACAAACATAGCCTACGCGTCCCACTGTACGAATCGCCAGGAGAGGTAGTGCTCGGCAGGGAGAAGAGAGAGAGTCGGTTGTGAGAAGGGAGAGCGTCGTCGGCGACGGTGGCGGTGGCGCAGCTGCGACACGCGGCGCAGTTATATTTTTCGGCGCGTCGCGAACGGTTGTTTCTGGAGTGTGTTGAAGTGCATGTTTTTTTTGTGTGTGTAAAACTTCAGTATGTAAATACATAAATTATGTGAGTATTTCCAAATCTTTATTCCATACAAAATGCTTCATACGAGGCTTACAAAACTCTCTGATTTAAACGTAAACCTCTCTGATTCCAATTGTACCCATTCATACATACGTTTAACTACATATGTACATATGTATGTACAGTGCCGAACTTTACTGTTGGCACACTTAGCACATTTAACTTCAAGTCCGCTTTTCACCTTCTAATCTATTGATTATAAAATTTAACAACATTTTTTTGGATAAAAGGAAATTAAAATTAATTTTTATACCCTTGCAGAGGGTATTATAATTTTGGTCAGAAGTTTGTAACGCAGTAAAGGAGACGTTTCCGACCCTATAAAGTATATATATTCTTGATCAGGATCAATAGGGGAGTCGATATAGCCATGTCCGCCTGTCCGTCTGTCCGTTCGTCCGTCTGTCCGTCTGTTTCAATACCGTTTGCGAGCTCTGTTTAAAAGATAGCGATTTGAAACTTTCACAGTCGTCCTAAAACATTTGTACGCAGATCAAGTTTTAAAACCGATCTGATCGGACGTCTATATCCTATAGTTCCCATAGGAACAATCGGATATAAATAGCTTTCAAAAAATGAAGATTTTTCGCGCATTGTAAAAGCTATTGACATGAATCTTTCCAAATCGTATTTTTTTGCGCATACCTTGATCAGGGTAAAAGCGCATGCCGATCGGACGTCTATATCCTATAGCTCCCATAGGAATAATAGGGTGAAATCGGTTAAAATTTGGCGTTTTTCAGGATATTTCGCGCAGTGTAAAAGCTATTAATATGAATCTTTCCAAATCGTATTTTTTTGCGTTTTCCTTGATCAGGATAAAAGCGCGTGCCGATCGGACGTCTATATCCTATAGCACCCATAGGAACAATATGGTGAAATTGGCCCAAATTTGTCCCTTGTATTAAGAAGACTTCGTGTTTTTTTTACCGAATTAGGATTCTATTTGTTACTTTGAGACATATAGCAGACTGCAAGGGTATTTAAACTTCGGCTTGCCGAAGTTAGCTTCCCTCCTCGTGTTCCATAAATTTATCTCTTAACCCTAATTTTTTAAAATTAAAAAACTTAAAAATTAGCTGTTTTCACCTGAGCAAAATTCTTGGCACACTTGTGTTGTATTTAAATATTTCGCTAAAACTTAACCGATTTGACTAATTTTTTTTGCTAAATCTGCTTTGCATCTGTACTCTAGAGGGCATTTTACTAAATTTGTATCCTAAAACCGTTTTAATACCTTAATTTTACCTAAAAACTGTAATATTTAATAATAATTTTGTTCAGGTGAAAACAGCTAATTTTTAGGTTTTTTAATTTTAAAAAATTAGGTTTAAGAGATAAATTAATGAGGGGAGAGGTCTGTAGGTTGGTACACCTTTTGTTTTTAGTCTCCCATTTGTACATTCGCTTATTAAAGCTTAGTCTTTTAGCTATAAAATAAAACAAAAAAAAATTTTTTTCCCTTGGGAAAACTAAAAAATAATTTTTTTAAGCATTATTATCTTTAGCAAATTATAAGCGTTCTATTTTTCATGTCAGTATTTTGCTCCTGGCACTTGAACTGGTCCTTTCGGTTTCGTATACTTAATTTTTCTTTTAAAATTGTACTTTTAAATTAATGTTACTGTTAGTTTATTAATTTTTCTTCTTGTTTATACTTTTTGATCCTTTTCCTTCCTTTCTTGGCGCTTTGGACTTTCGTTGTTGTCCATTTCCAACCTTCTTTGATCCTTTGGCATTTTTCCGAAGTTTTTTTTCTTTCTTAATTTTTAGTTTGGCTTCTTTTTCTTGTGCCAATTTTTCATTTTTTTTCTGTCGTTTTTTTTTAATTTTAGCCTCAATGCGTTGGGCTTTCTTAGCCTTGAGATCCTTTCGGTTTTGACTGTTTGTCAAAATTGTGCTTTCTAAAGGCTTGCGCCCACGATTTGATTTCTTTTGCGGTGATGTTGATTTCTGCAGTGGTCCGATACTGTCAATCATTGTCGTCAAAGTGCTGATCCGAGCAGCTTTTGAAGTAGATGGCTCTTCAAAGCCATGAAAATTTTCTTCCTCATTTTCACAAAAAAAAATTGTTTTTTGATCATCGCAACTTTGTTGTGTTTCGACTACTGATAGGTCAGGGCTACTTATTTCGCAGGTAATAAAGTCGGCCTCTGTAAAAATATTGCAGTTGAATGACCAAATTCCCGTAGCTTGAAAGCCGGACTTGATGTTTTTTGGGGTCAATGCCAAATCCAAAATATTAGCAATGATTCCAGGGATATGCCTGATATCCATTGCCTTATTCGGGTTGATTTTATTCCAACATTGCCACTGCGATTTGTAAAAATTTTTTACGGGTCCATGTACCGATACATCTAAAGGTTGAATTCTGTGACTGCAGTGTGGCGGAAAAGATAGCAATGTTACACCATGTTCTGCTGCCATATCTAGTGCATCAACTGAAAGATGAGACCAATGATTATCAAGTAACAGTAACGCAGGATTTTCTTTGGACGCCCTGGAATGCTTAATGAAGTGATTCATGAATTTGACGAATTCTGACTCCTGCATCCATCCTGAATCATTAGCATATCCAACAGATCCACTTGATGAATTTTCAAGGAATACGGAATATGGAGTTTCCACCGGCATTGACAGCTAAAGCCACTGTAATCATTGGTCCTCGCTCAGCAGAGGCAACTATACCAACTCTTCGTTGCCCCTTCATTGAAAGGACTTTTCCAACTTTTGAGGGTACTGTAGAAAACCTCGTTTCGTCCATGTTCCATATAGCATCGGCTTGAAAGGAATATTCGTTATAGACAGTTCCCAAGTTTTTGAAAAATGCAGTAACACTTTCTTTGGAAAATGATTTGACTCTATCGAGGCTGGTTTGCTCCGGTGTGCGTAGTGTAAGATTTTATGGCCCGACATAAATCCATAGTACCATGCCTTTCCGGCCATTTGGCTTTTCTCCCAGCTGCTAGGGATCCTTACAATAATTTTTTTTGGCAAATTGAACTACTAGTTTCCGCAATTCTGTCACACTTAAACCGTAGTAGTGATTGCTACACTTTTTTATGTAGGTCATAAGGGCCTCCTCCTCTTCCCAGTGAAAAACCTTAAAGAGGAAAAAAAACTTAGTGCAATGAAATGTGGTGATTGTGAAGCTTATTACCATTTTTGAAGTTGAATATCCAGCAACTTCCTTTAGAGCATCAATTATTTTCAAGTCTGTTAGACTACCAATCCCAGTAACAATTTTGTCCAGTTTTGAAGTATATCGTGCTAAACTAGAATGCGGTATCTCGCTGTCTCTGGCAGCCTTACGAATAGACACTTTTTCAAGTTTTACAGCTTTTACAAAACATTGAAGTCTTTTACGCCGTGATCTGTTTTCCTCAGATGTCTTGTTGTCATTTTGTTCCAAACTATATCCGAATTACAGCAAAAACATCTTTTTTAAGCGAAAGACATTAAACTTTTCATTCAGCCATTTTTTTGTCAACTTGCCGTACTGTAGAACTGTATTTTTGGCGCAATTATATCGGGGATTTTATATCGATGGGTAACTATCGTTTGAATTATCGATATATCGTAGTTTTACATAGTATTATTTATTGTTTTCAACTTGCATGTAAAATTACAAACATTTTTTAAGCTTAAGATGACTTTAAGATCAGTTAAATTAGCAGACGCGGGTGTCCCAACTTACACGCTTAAAGTGTCCCAACTTAAACAAAATGGATAGTTTTCAAAAAAAATGAATAACTTTTTTTCTGACTGTCAAATTAATCTGATTATTTTTTTAATTTGTTAACAGATAAATTACTAATGTTTTAAACCTTTTACCAATTTTTTTAAGCTCGTTTTTAATTTGTGTAAGAATTTTAAAAAAAGTGGAAAAAAAACTTTTTTGGTCTAAAATGGTAAGCGACTCTCACAGCTTAAATCTGGCTAGAGCTTATAATGTTTTCCCCAAAAGTTTTGTCACTAAAAAGGACTAAAAAAAAAATTAAAAAAATTTTTTTAGTGGAAAAATTTTGAGAAAATAGAGTGTCCCAACTTACAGACCGTCCCAACCTACAGACCTCTCCCCTATACATAAATAATTTCTTGACTCACCCCTGACAAAGACCAGCACATATTTACATCCGTACATACATACCTACACACAAATAAATTTGGTTGGTAAAATTTACCAATGAATATAGTTAAGTAACTATAAAAATAGTTACGTGTATTTTGTTTTTGCTTTGGGTGTGTGTCTTTGCTTTTTTGTGTGTATTTGTTGTTGTGAAAGTAACTATTTTTGACAATTTGGGGACTGTTTGACAATTATTATACCCTTGCAGAGGGTATAATGATTTCAGTCAGAAGTTTGCAACGCAGTGAAGGAGAAGTTTCAGACTTTATAAAGTATATATATTCTTAGTCAGCATGACTAGACGAGTCGATCTAGCCATGTCCGTCTGTCCGTCCGTCCGTCCGTTTCTACGCAAACTAGTCCCTCAGTTTTTAAGCTATCGAGCTGAAACTTTACCAAAAGTCGTATTTCTGTTGCAGGTAGTATATAAGTCGGAGCCGGCCGGATCGGACAACTATATCTTATAGCTTCCATAGGAATAATCTGAAAAATAACTGAAAAAAAATTATAACTTATGTGTTTTTTGACATATTACCTTATGCTCTTGGAAATATCATTTTTTTAACAGTTCTGAGTTTCGAATTAAATTTTATAATAATCGGACGACTATATCATTTAGTTGCCATAGGAACTATCAGAAAATTAATGGCAAATTAATATGAACAAAATTATAGCTTCGGTGTCTTTTGACATATTTCCTTCTACTCTTTGAAATATCGTTTTTTTAATACTTCTGATTTTCGATTTAAATTTTATAAAAATCGGACGACTATATCATATAGCTCCCATAGGAATGATCGGAAAATTAATGGGAAATTAATAGGAAAAAAATTATAGCTTTGTTAATTTTTATTGTATTCTCTTCTACTCTTGAATATAACTTTATTTTATTATTTTAGAATTTCGAAATAAATTTTACATAAATCGGACGACTATATTATATAGGTCCCATAGGAATGATCAATCAATTATTGTCAAAATTGCTATAATTCGGTTTGTTCCAAATCGAAATTCAGATTTTTGTAATTTGTAATTAAATAGGAATTAACTGCAAGGGTATATAGACTTCGGCTGGCCGAAGTTAGCTTCCTTTCTTGTTACAGTTGATTTTACTAAGTTTTTTTTTTGTATGTAAAGTCCGCCTCTTTGGCTGTATTCGTTTTTATTGTGTTCCCTTCTACTTTGGAATATAACTTTATTTTATTATTTAAGAATTTCGAATTAAATTTGACATACATCGGACGACTATATTATATAGCTGCCATTGGAAGGATCAATCAATTAATGTCAAAATAATTCGTAAACGACTATAATTTTGTTTGTTGCAAATCTAAATTTAACATTTTTGAAATTTTATATAGAATAGAAATGATCTGCAAGGGTATATAAACTGCGGGCCGAAGTTAGCTTCCTTTCTTGTTTTTCCGATTATTCCTATGGGAGCTATAGGATATAGTTGTCCGATCCGGCCGGCTCCGACTTATATACTACCTGCAACAGAAAGACGACTTTTGGTAAAGTTTCAGCTCGATAGCTTAAAAACTGAGGGACTAGTTTGCGTAGAAACGGACGGACGGACGGACATGGCTAGATCGACTCGTCTAGTCATGCTACCCTCTGCAAGGGTATAATTACTTCAGTAGGGGAGAGGTATGTTAGTTGGGACAGCGCATTTTCTCAAAACTTGTCCACAAAAAAATTTTAAAAAAACTACTTTTTTAAGTATTTTTTAGTAACAAAACTTTTGGCTAAAACATTCGACGCCAGACTCAAGCCAGCTTTAAGCTGAGACACTCGTGTACCATTTTGCACCAAAAATTTTTTGTTCACCTTTTCTGTAAATATAAAATAAATATAAAAAATATACAAAAAATAAAAACTTGCGTAAATTAATTTGGTAATAATTTATCTGTTAACAAATTAAAAACAAGAAAGGAAGCTTACTTCGGCCAGCCGAAGTCTATATACCCTTGCAGTTAATTCCTATTTAATTACAAATTACAAAAATCTGAATTTAGATTAGCAACAAACCAAATTATAGCAATTTTAGTATTATTTTGACAATAATTGATTGATCATTCCTATGGCAGCTATATAATATAGTGGTCCGATTTATGTTAAATTTAATTCGAAATTCTTAAAAAATAAAATAAATTTATATTCCAGAGTAGAAGAGAATACAATAAAAATTAACAAAGTTATAATTTTGTTTCTATTAATTTCCCCTTAGTTTTCCGATCGTTCCTATGGGAGCTATATGATATAGTTGTCCGATTTTTCTAAAATTTTATTCGAAACTCGGGACAGTTAAAAAAACAAGAGGGAACGCTATAGTCGAGTGCCTCGACTATCAAATACCCGTTACTCAGCTAAAGTCAGCAGTCTCAAGCAGGGCAAACCAAGCAGCCGCTTCAAAAAATTAAAAAAATTTCTTCTACATTTCGGTAGGCGTTAATAACCCAAACAAAATTGCGTTTACACTTTTGCTCTAGCTTTAAAACTATGGGCGCCACAGCTTTTCGCGGTTTGTGGGCGTTAGGGGGGAGGGGGGTTTCCAACTTTGGTCTATCAATATGTATTGATGAAACGAATACACATTGCTTTTCCCATTAATATAGCTTCAAAAATGTGGGTGCCACAGTTTTTCGCGGTTTGTGGGCGTTAGAGAGGGCGCGGCACATCGGCGTGAAAAACTTGCGCTGCGTATTAACCCCTACAATCTGCATGCCAAATCTCAATCTTCTAGCTTTTATAGTTTCCGAAATCTCAGCGTTCATACAGACGGGTGCCAAGGTTTTTAGCGGTTTGTGGGCGTTAGGAGGGAGGGGGGGTTCCCCACTTTGGTCTATCAATATGTATTGAAGAAACGAATACACATTCCTTTTCCCGTTAATCTAGCTTCAAAACTGTGGGTGCCACAGTTTTTCGCGGTTTGTGGGCGTTAGAGGAGGCGTGGCACATCGGCGAGAAAAACTTGCCTGCGTATTAACCCCTAGAATCTGCATGCCAAATCTCAATCTTCTAGCTTTTATAGTTTCCGAGATCTCAGCGTTCATACAGACGGGTGCCACAGTTTTTCACGGTTTGTGGGCGTTAGAGGGGGCGTGGCACATCGGCGTGAAAAACTTGCGCTGCGTATTAACCCCTAGAATCTGCATGCCAAATCTCAATCTTCTAGCTTTTATAGTTTCCGAGATCTCAGCGTTCATACAGACGGACGGACGGACAGACGGACGGACAGACGGACATGGCTAGATCGACTCGGCTAGTGATCCTGATCAAGAATATATATACTTTATATGGTCGGAAACGCTTCCTTCTACCTGTTACATACTTTTGCACGAATCTAATATACCCTTTTACTCTACGAGTAACGGGTATAATTATATTTCCAAGATTAGAAGGTAATATGTCAAAAAACACCGAAGATATAATTTTTTTCCATTATTTTTCCGATTATTCCTATGGGAGCTATAAGATATAGTTGTCCGATCTGGCCGGCTCCGACTTATATACTGCAATAGAAAGACGACTTTTGGTAAAGTTTCAGCCCGATAGCTTCAAAACTGAGGGACTAGTTTGCGTAGAAACGGACGGACAGACGGACATGGCTAGATCGACTCGTCTAGTCATGCTGACCAAGAATATATATACTTTATAGGGTCGGAAACGTCTCCTTCACTGCGTTGCAAACTTCTGACTGAAATCAATATACCCTCTGCAAGGGTATAACAAAATCAGATTAATTTGACAGTCAGAAAAAAAAGTTAATTCTTTTTTTTTTAACTACCCATTTTGTGTAAGTTGGGACACTTTGAGCGTGTAAGTTAAGACATCTGTTATGCATACAAAAAGGCCTCAGCCCAACAGAGGTCACCATCTGTATAATAACTTTCTCTGGAATTAGGAAAATTGTGATTGTTCAAAGAGCATTTTATTTATATTTATATTTGGTCAAAGTTCTTTAAAAATAGACGGGAAATAAGTTAAATCGAACTAAAATTTATTAAATTACCATAAATAAAAAGTTCAAAGATTAGTTATTTTTATGTTTGGAGTACTTTTGGTGTGAGTTTTATTTATTTTAAAAAGTGTCCCAACTTACAGACCTTTTTTCAAAATGTTTGTTGACACTAAAAAATTTTTTTTTAAATATTTTGTTTTGATTTTTTTTTAAATATTTTTATTTGTTTTTTTTTATTAAAAGACTAACCTTTTGATTGGTATCTAATGAGTGACGTGCACCAACCTACAGACCTCTGTCCTATATGAACATTGTGTATATATGTACATAAATATCTCTTGGCTTTATTCGTTGTCATTTGTTTCGCTCTCAAAGCGCAGCAAACGGTAGTTGTAGTTGTATTTTTTATTTCTCTTCCCACCGTTTTTATTACCAGCCATCGTGGACTTGGAACGGAAATCGTGCAGTAAGGCAGCAATACTTGATTCAAAATAAAAGACAATGATGTTCCTATGACTAAAATAAAAAAAAAGCGCGAAAAATTAACTATTTTATTGGTCGTGGAAATTTAGATTTCACTGCATCTCCTTTCATCATTTTTAAAAATATATACATATGTTGTAAAAGTACATAAACTTATGTTTAAATAAATGTATGCACCTATATAAAGGCTTTGAAAATGGTTTGAATGCATACATACGTATCATTGTCCAATGAGACTAGTTCATTATTTTATAAATTGCATTATTTGCAACAAACATAGCCTACGCGTCCCACTGTACGAATCGCCAGGAGAGGTAGCGAGCGGCAGGGAGAAGAGAGAGAGTCGGCAGTGAGCGGTGGCGGTGGCGCAGGTGCGACACGCGGCGCAGTTATTTTTTTCGGCGCGTCGCGAACGGTTGTTTTTCGCGTGTCTTAAAGTTAATGTGCTTTTTTTGTGTTTGTAAAACTTCAGTATGTAAATACATAAATTATGTGAGTATCCCCAAATTTTTATTCCAAAGAAAATGGTTTATACGAGGCTTACAAAACCCTCTGATTTAAACGTAAACCTCTCTGATTCCAATTGTACCCATTCATACATACGTTTAACTATGTATTTACATACATAAATATATACATAAATGATTTCTCGACTCACCCCTGACAATGACCACCACATATGTACATCCCTACATACATACCTAAAGTCCGCCCTTTGGCTGTATTCGTTGTCATTTTTTCTACTCTCAAAAAGCCGCTTACAATAAAATTTCTTTTATTTCTCTTCCCAACGTTTTCGTCACCAGTTAGTTAAATAAAAATTAAATAAATTATTCTTTAAATTTCTCTCTAATACCTTTTTTACATTTTTTAATACAGTTTGTCAAGTAATTGTGTACAAATGGGAAAATGACATAGAAATTCTTTTTTAGATGGGGAATGTACAAGCAAATACTAGATTTTTTAATTTTTTGCTTATTAAACTATTATTTTTCCGATTGCATCAAAACATTTTCATTTTACACCCTAAAACACCCTAAAGAACAAGAAAACTACAAAATTGCAAATATTCGTCTGTCAATTAATTGTTTGCAAAATTCAAACAATTACTTGACTTATAGCTTGAAAACGGCTAAAGTTATTGTACTAACTTTTGGTGGGGTCCTCGTGGTGCCTGCACTGCGTTCAAGCGACCCGGAATTGACCTTCTAAGGACATTCTTAATTAGACTTTTTAAGGATTTTCTTTTCCAAAACTTTTGCAGGTGATTTCTACACAGAGAGAAATCGCATTTTAAATTTGTGTGGAGCATTTTACTTTTTAAAATATTTCGACCCTTTTTTTGCACTCAAAATGTTTTGTTTTTAGTTTTAAAATGTTTTGCTTATGAATGAGCGCCTAAAATGTTTATTTTTATTTTTAAAATGTACATTTTTTTTTTGTATTGTATTTTCTTTAACTTAGAAAAGCATTCTGCCACGAAAAAAATAATGTGGGCATGGCTCATAGGCCAAGGTGCTAGGTTCTGATATTATTTTGTGCTTGGGGGAACGAGGTTCAAATCCCGCTCACAACACAACACTATTTTTTTTTTTGTTTAATTAGTAATCTTATCAATTTAACTTTTTTAACACAGTTTTGTTCTTAGTGTTGTTAAGGAAATGTTAATTATGCGTCTTAAAAACATTTTACTTACTCTGCCTTTGCCGGGTTTAGAACCGGGGACCTTTCGCATCGGAGTCAGACACCTTACCCATTGGGCACTCGCACCATGTTACACACGAGTGTACTAGCTCTAGCCAAATGTAAAACAAGAGGGAACGCTATAGTCGAGTGCCTCGACTATCAAATACCCGTTACTCAGCTAGGGCAAGCAGTCTCAAGCAGGGCAAACCAAGCAGCCGCTTCAAAGTGGCGATTTAATTATTTGCTTATAACTTTTTACTGAGTGGGCCAATTAAAAAAATTTCTTCTACATTTCGGTAGGCGTTTGGCGTTTACATTTTTGCTCTAGCTTTAAAACTGTGGGCGCCACAGCTTTTTGCGGTTTGTGGGCGTTTGGGGGGAGGGGGGTTTCCCACTTTGGTCTATCAATATGTATTGATGAAACGAATACACATTCCTTTTCCCGTTAATCTAGCTTCAAAACTGTGGGTGCCACAGTTGTTCGCGGTTTGTGGGTGTTAGAGGGGGCGTGGCACATCGAAAAACTTGCGCTGCGTATTAACCCCTAGAATCTGCATGCCAAATCTCAATCTTCTAGCTCTTATAGTTTCCGAGATCTCAGCGTTCATAGAGACGGACGGACGGACGTAGAGACGGACAGACGGACATGGCTAGATCGACTCGGCTAGTGATCCTGATCAAGAATATATATACTTTATATGGTCGGAAACGCTTCTTTCTACCTGTTACATACTTTTGCACGAATCTAATATACCCTTTTACTCTACGAGTAACGGGTATAATTAGCTAGTTCAAGCATGCTCAACTTTAAAATGCAACTTTGAATAATATGTATGGGGAAATATTTCTTTTCCAATGTTTACTTTATTAAAATATTTTAAAACATTATTGTTTTCCAAATTATTTATGCATTGTAGAATAATTTTTTGATTTTCCAAAACTTTTGTATTCACAAAGTTTTTTAAAATTCTACTTTTTAAAATTTGTATGGCTTCAAATTTTTATAAAATGTTTTGTATTAGAATGACCGTTTAAAACGACATTTTAAAAAATCTTATTTTCTCTGTGTATGGTGGTAGCATTTTTGACGCAGTTTTCTCCCGTTTTGAGCGGTAAAATCTGCAAAATTTTATGCTATATTTGGCAATTCCCCTAAAGGAATGACCAACGAAAAGTCCTGCATCATTATTTTTTAAGAAATGTGCAGGATTCTAACCTTTTTGTATATAGCAGGAACTGTGAGGCTCAGAAAGCTTACAAAATGCATGTATACATGAACGGCAGTCCATCTAGTGACGAAGCGCACCAGGAGAGTGTGCGAAGGCGACTACTATATATACACGAAAAAATGAAAATCTGCTATGGTGGTCCGATCGTAATGAGTAATACACCAAATTAAAGGTATTGCTACAATTTAAAGGATTGCATACCAAGACCTCAAGAAAATCAATTGGTTTGAAAATTTAGAAATTTGGATCTGTTGGGGCCGGTGGGGATAATTAGCCCCCTGTTACGTTAGTTGTATTCCTACTGAAAATGCGCTTAATATGAGGGGTCATATCAGAAAATCGGACGCTCCGTTCATAAGTTAGTTATACCGAAAAAAAATTTGTGGGGGCCTAGTCAAAATGAAAATTTAATTCTGTTTGTCAGTTTGTCCAAAACATGTTTTTTAAGTTCTGAAAATTTGATACGATGTTCATCAGATTGATATAACAAACTTTAGTTTTATCACTTTTGGAAAAACCCGCTAGTTTAGCGGGAAAACAGCTATAAATAGCAAAAATTTGGAAACGTAACTTCGATACTACTAAAGCTACAGACTTGTGCTGCATCTCGTTTGAAAAGTATTTTGAAATGCTATAAATTCCTCCTATATGCAATTTGTAAATGTAATAGTTAAAAAGATATGCACAAAATACATTTTTTTTTAGCTTTTTTTTATTTTTCTCAAAAACAGATCTAAAGATTTTCTTTAAAACTTTAAACTATATAGCCCTTGATATTCCTATTTTGGTATATAACACATTACAGTAGAGTCAAAATCTGCCAAGTGGGCCACCCCTGTTCCGAAGGTCCGATTTTCATCGAACTTTTTTACTTTTCCGGTTCACAACGAAAATATAAGAACTTCATTTGAACGGTTTTGCGAAATTTTGAGTTTTACCGGAGTTATAGAGGTCAAAACATGGCATTTTTGACACTTTTTCGAAAAAGTTGCACTCAGTCATTAATTCATAACTTCGGAACGGTAAGAGATATCTTTTTGATGTTTTCACTAATCGCTCAAGAATTATTATGCCTTTCCATAAAAAAATTTAAAAAAAAAATTAAAATTTATTTTTCTTAAAAATAAATTATTTTTTTTTTTAGTTTTTATTTTTTTCAGTGTTCTTTACCAGCTATAGAGCGCACTGTTCAACACAAGTGCTGCGGCTCGCGTTTTTACTTTGCATGCGCGCGTTCTTAAATTTTTGTATGGAAAATAGCTGTGCGCCCACCGAAAAGTTCGAATTGCGAAAAACCTTTGGCCGGGCCACTCTTTTTTTTTTTTATCTGTTTCGTAATGAATCAATCTTCATTTTCAAATGGTTTTAAACTCTATAGCTGGTGAAGAACACTGAAAAAAATAAAAACTAAAAAAAAAATTAATTTATTTTTAAGAAAAATAAATTTTAATTTTTTTTTAAATTTTTTTATGGAAAGGCATAATAATTCTTGAGCGATTAGTGAAAATATCATAAAGATATCTCTTACCGTTCCGAAGTTATGAATTAATGACTGAGTGCAACTTTTTCGAAAAAGTGTCAAAAATGCCATGTTTTGACCTCTATAACTCCGGTAAAACTCAAAATTTCGCAAAACCGTTCAAATGAAGATCTTATATTTTCGTTGTGAACCGGAAAAGTAAAAAAGTTCGATGAAAATCGGACCTTCGGAACAGGGGTGGCCCACTTGGCAGATTTTGACTCAGTAAAAAGTGACGTTTAAAAGTTATTCAGAAACGAAAATCGCCACTTTTGCCAGCCCAAAACAACTAACGCTGCCTAAGCATTGATTTTAGTTTGTGCGTATCCAAACTGTAGGGTCAAGGAATCGCTAAAATTGTTTTAAACCAGTCGATTTAGGAAACTTTTGTTTTACGACTTTTGAAAAAACAAGCTAGTTTGGCGGGAAATCGGCTAGAAAAGGCTACATTTCGTAAGTCCGTAACTTGCGAAATATTAATGCTAGAAAATAAAATTAGAAAATTAAAGCGGTTGATATTCAACTGGATTTAACCGAATGTAAGCGGGACAGAGCATGTCAATTTACAGAAGAATAAGAAGTTTTTTCGAGAAACGTCGGTTAAAAGAACGAAAAATGGTTATACATATATATTCACATAATTACATACATAAATATGTATACCAAAAAAATACTTACCTTAGTTGCACATATTTGCCATTTCCGCAGGTTTAAAAAAAAAACAAGAGGGAACGCTATAGTCAAGTGCCTCGACTATCAAATAAGCGTTACTGAGCTAAAGCAAGCAGTCTCAAGCAGGGCAAACCAAGCAGCCGCATAACAGTGTCTCCATCTACCGGACATTTCATTATTTGATTATAACTTTTTACTGAGTGGGACGATTTAAATAATTTCTTCTACATTTCGGTAGTATTAATTACCCAAACAAAATGGCGTTTACACTTTTGCTCTAGCTGTTGTTGCTTGATGAAAACTTGATAGACTAAAATCGTTTACTTTAATAGTAGGTCTTGCAAATACAAAATTTTTTTTACCAACAATTTTAAGAATTTATGAAGCTACACGAGAATAATTATTATTTTCGGAAATACCATGTATTCCGGCGTACAGCATTTTTTAATTTTAAATTTTCTTAAAAAATACTTAATTTTAAATTAAAAAATTTTTAAAAATATTTTTCTTAAGGATATTAAGATAGCCCACAAATTCGCATACCAACAATTTATATAACTCAAACGAGTCCCAAGTAGTGCATAACTGAAAAATCAGAGCTTAATTACAAAAAAAATTTAAAAAAAAAAATAAGAGTTAAAAAAAAACCGATCCTTATTTTTCAACCCTCTATCGATAAAAAAGTTTGGATTGATTCTGAGATTTGACCCAAATTGGCCTGTCACGTTTCACGTGGAGTGAGCCTATACCCTTTTACTCTACGAGTAACGGGTATAATTACGGCATCGCTAAATAAACCATTTGGAATACGCGATTCCAATTGATCTTTAGTCCATATTATATGTGGACAATATATATATATATGGACTATTATTTATTGTTTATAAAATGAAAAATATAAAAAAATGAGTATCATTACGACTTGACTAAAATAACAAAATTAAAATAATATTGAATTACGAATTCCTTTGTTCTCTTCAGAACGCATGCGACCGTTGAGATTTGTTCTCAAAACAATTTTATCATGCTGACCAATTCTTCATACGTCTAATCTGCATAAGGAGTAGAGTTGCACTTTTGCATCAATAGCATCTTCAGTTCTATGCCATAGCTTGATTTGAAACTATATCAAAGACCAATCACTGCAAGCGTCCGCCATTTATGCTGCAGACGACATGAAATATTGCACGAGCTTAATAATATTAAATAATCATGTCTAACTTTTAAAGTTTTTAAACTTACCGACATCTTTGCAGTAGTTCAACCTCAGTTGGGTTTAACTCAAATTGCAAAATTCTTTGTGCATTCTTTTGAGAAAATAAGTAAATAAAATCCATCTTGGATGATTTAATGAGCGCTATAATACAAAAACGCTATTAATACACATTTTAGGAAAATATAAGTATACGTACATTGTATTTATAAATTGCTGTGCAAAAACATGAGGTTTTTCACATTTGAGGGTTCTAGAAGGGTACGTCTCTTTCCAAATATCATCTTGATTGGGTTTGGTTTGGCAGGCATCATCTCTTACGGCAGATTCAGACTGAGCAGTGGCCAAACCCATTGGCATCAATTTCTTTTTCAAATCATCTAGTGTCTTTTTGTAGGCGTCTTCTGATTTAAATACTCGTCCTTTGAATCTGCACTAACAAAAAGAACAGACCGAAATCGCCATTAAATGAAGAAATATTTGAAAATATTTTCTGTAATCCAAAAAAACGATAAATGAAAAGTAAGGGTATTTGCGCCAACCAATTTATTAAGCCAAACGTATAAAAATATAAAAAAATATAAAAATTAATATACTGACAATTTTCACACACTTACCAATTTAAAATACGCCCTGAAATGTTACATATGTACATATTAATATTATTTTAATAACTTACCTATGTACAGTGGCTCCATCGCCAAATCGGACACCTACTTTCATAAAATAAACATGCAAAAAAAATGAATAAAATGGGTTAAATTCGTCGTTTTTTTTTGCTTTTACTTATACACAAGTCTAATATCTTCAAAAAACATTAACAAAAATCACTTATTTTCAACGAAAACACTTAGTTTTTTAACAAAAACCAAAAACAAATCGATTTTTAAGGTTCAACGAATAATCGGACACTTGCTGAATACATTTTTTTTTATGGAACTTGCTGCAAACTTTGGGTTTTTGGTATTGGGATCACTTTGTAGTAGATATTAAGAGCAGAAACCATCCTTACACTGCAAAAAAATGTTAAAATGGCTCCAAGGAAATCCATTTTCTGTAAAACTTGGTCAGTTGATTGGAAAACTCAATTTCGAACTGAAAACTGTACTGAAATTCACTGGATTGGTCAGAGAAGTCAAGTCTATTGTCCAGGACACTATTATGAGGTTTCGTGATACATTTTGATTTGAAATAGAGGGTGGGGAAGGCCAAAACATGATGTTATTGACGGCATAATTCCGAAGTACCTTTAGATTTTAAAGGTAAAAAAATATTTAAAAAATTATTTTTTAATGTTTCTTTTGTTATTCTGAAAGAGCATTAAACAAGCGACAAAATGAGGTATCGTTCATACAAATCGGTTAACAACTACCTAAAATATGGCCTAAGCCATAACCAAACGAATAATTGCTTGGTCGAAAACCACGATTTCCATACAAATTTCAATAAAAACGAAGCTTTCAGCTTAATGAGAATGTTTCCGAAGCCATATTTTAGGTAGTTGTTAACCGATTTGTATGAACGATACCTCATTTTGTTGCTTGTTTAATGCTCTTTCAGAATAACAAAAGAAACATTAAAAATAATTTTTTTTATATTTTTTTACCTTTAAAATCTAAAGGTACTTCGGAATTATGCCGTCAATAACATCATGTTTTGGCCTTCCCCACCCTCTATTTCAAATCAAAATGTATCACGAAACCTCATAATAGTGTCCTGGACAATAGACTTGACTTCTCTGACCAATCCAGTGAATTTCAGTACAGTTTTCAGTTCGAAATTGAGTTTTCCAATCAACTGACCAAGTTTTACAGAAAATGGATTTCCTTGGAGCCATTTTAATATTTTTTGCAGTGTAAGGATGGTTTCTGCTCTTAATATCTACTACAAAGTTATCCCAATGCCAAAAACCCAAAGTTTGCAGCAAGTTCCAGAAAAAAAACTGTATTCAGCAAGTGTCCGATTATTCGTTGAACCTTAAAAATCGATTTGTTTTTGGTTTTTGTTAAAAAACTAAGTGTTTTCGTTGAAAATAAGTGATTTTTGTTAATGTTTTTTGAAGATATTAGACTTGTGTATAAGTAAAAGCAAAAAAAAACGACGAATTTAACCCATTTTATTCATTTTTTTTGCATGTTTATTTTATGAAAGTAGGTGTCCGATTTGGCGATGGAGCCACTGTATTTGTACAAATTTATTTTTTTGAGGGTTCGCACTGTACCTTTATTAAATGTACAGGTTCAACACAACTTATTACTTTGAACGCTTATTTAAAACTGACTACAAGGGTTCAAGAGACATCACAACGCCATCAAGATTCTCGGCTGCATTTCCCAAAAAAAAAAACGCATGAAAAGGTGGGCAGCTAATACGCGGAGCTTGGTAGCTGCTGCCTTGATGATGAATAAAGTGCTGCCGGCTCAGCTCGGAGAAGCTGCTGCTGGCGATGATGTGTGACAAAGGGATGTTGATGCGGATGCCGACGATGCTGGTGGATGCCAATGATGATGTTGGATGATGCGGCGGATGCCGATGGGGATGATTCAAAGTTGGGGTACAAAAAGAAAAAGATGCCGAGCAAAGTTCTTTTCGAAGCAACGTTTTATTCGGAAGTGACCGGAAACTCAAGTCAAGGTAGAGTTACCACTTTTAGTTTTTTGCTTAGCTAAAGTGGGAATTGTGGAACCGGAACACGAATTAATTTGCAACTTAATATAAAAACAAGAGAGAAAGCTAACTTCGGCTAGCCGAAGTTTATATACCCTTGCAGATCATTCCAATTCAATTTGAAATTATAAAAATGTTAAATTTAGACTTGCAAACAACAACGAACAAAATTATAGCAGTTTACGGAGTATTTTGACATTAATTAATCGATCCTTCCTATGGCAGCTATATAATATAGTCATCCAATTTATGTTAAATTTAATCCGAAATTGTAAAACAATAAAATAAACCTATATTCCAAAGTAGAAGAGAATACAATAAAAACACGGTTTTACAAAAAAAAATTTATGAAATACGCACTTCATGAAACTGTGATTTTCGGGTAAGGTACATCTCCCTGAGTAAGAAATGGGCACTTTTAATTTTTTGTATGGTACAGTTTTTTTTAAGTTTAAAAAACGTTTTTTGCTGAAAACTTACGACTTATATACTACCTGCAACAGAAAGACGACTTTTTGTAAAGTTTCAGCTCGATAGCTTAAAAACTGAGGGACTAGTTTGCGTAGAAACGGACGGACAGACGGACGGACAGACGGACATGGCTAGATTGACTCGTCTAGTCATGCTGATCAAGAATATATATACTTCTTCACTGCGTTGCAAACTTCTGACTGAAATCATTATACCCTCTGCAAGGGTATACAAATAAATGTAGGATTATAGTGTTAACAATGCATTTATTAAAAGGGCTAGCGTGTGCGGCGCGATGGCGTTCCAGTTCAGGTTTGGAGATCCACTGTGCGCGTATTTTGGTCTTTGCTTGGATGTAAGCGTATGTCTCTTCCGAGACGCCAATGCGTGGGTGGGCAGGCGTCGTCCTTAATAATGACGATGTCATTAACTGAAAGGTTGGCTTTTGGTTGCTTCCATTTATACCTTCGGTAGAGTTCATGAAGTACTCATGTCGCCGTCGCTGAATTCTTGATGAAGAAGTTTTAGCTTCTGCCAACGGCTTAGTATGGAGAGAGATTGATTTGGATTTTCAGGAAGCGCCGTTAAAGGTGCTCCTCGAAAAAAATGACCCGGAGTTAGTGGCAGTAAGTCCTCAACATTGGATCTGGGTATGCATAGCGGATGAGAATTGAGAACGGCCTCTATTTTTGCAAGTAATGTGGCAAACTCCTCGAATGTGAATATTCCGGTACCTGCGGTTCGAGTGAAATGCCTTTTGAAGCCTTTAACGGCAGCTTCCCAGAGTCCACCCATATGGGGAGCGTGGGGGGTATGAATTGCCACTCTAGTTCACGGGTGCTGTACAGGCTTGAAACATGATCAATTGCGGATTTCATGCACTCTGCGAAGTTTTTTGCCAGTTTTCTACTGGCGCCAAGGAAATTTCGTCCATTGTCTGACACAACCTTTTTTGGGATGCCTCTACGGCTGACAAAGCGTTTGAACGCTTACAAGAATGCCTTCGAACTAAGTTCTGAGACGGCTTCCAAGTGGACCGCTTTGGTGGAGAACTACCTTGGTTCGTATATTGGAGGCTTTTAAATTAAATGGACCTGCAAAGTCAACTCCGGTTATAGTGAACGCGGGAGAAAATTGTGTTCTTTCGGGGGGAAGTGTGGCCATAATTTGATTTTTGGTCACTTGCTTAAAACGCGTTCATTTCATACATTTGCGAATGAATGCCCTAACGAGTTTGGGGACAAAGAAATCTTGGCGAATCGCTCCTAGCATCAACTGGATTTGGGCATGAAGTAGAGTGCTGTGGATGAATTCGATAAACAGGGTGGTAAGCTTCGATTTGGGTGGTAATAGCAAAGACTAATATAATGTCTAAGATGAGTAACGACCATACGTTCGTTTTGCTATATGTAGCTCATTTTTTGGTGGCTCGCACAAAATTGAGAGCGTAAAAATCAAAAAAGAGAGTGTACATGCTTATGTGAGTCAACACAGCTCGTAAGCAAGTGCGTATGTTTGCGTACTTAATTGACGAGACGATTTTTGGCCCGAAATCAATTCTGAACTATGAAACGAATTTATTCAAAGCAGGGCCCGAAAATAAATGTTATTTTCTTAAACTAAAATAAAAAAATCACAAATAAAAAAATTGTTTAAAAATTTGCCGACTTCACCCACTATATTCTAAGCACTCTATTTATGGCTCCTGATAATAACGTTTATTTATTGATTTTTTAAATAAAAATTAAAATTAACTGTTAATACTGCGTTTTAAAATAAACCTTAAAAATAATTATTATTTTTTTAATTTTTACATTATCTCTTAAGTATAACAGTTACTTGTAACTTTTATTTTTTTTCAGTCATACAATAACTGTTATATCTGATTTTTATAAATAAAAATCAAAAATATAAGTCTCCCAAAGACTTTTATTCTGACACTCCGTAAATAAAAGTCTTTGAAAGACTTACTTTTCAAAAATAATATAAAAGTCTTTTGTATATATCTCGCTAACAGTTCAAGTCTTAGCTACCAAATTTGGATTATGGGTTAATCTTAATTATTTTTAAATTTTAACATAATTTTTTCACTTTATCTATTTTTTAAAATATACTTTCTTTTAGTAGTTGAATGTATATTTGCATAAAATTTTACCTATTGAGTTACCATAGATTTTTCAAATACCTGTAATAAGTGAGCAAGGTGAATAAAAATTTAAAATGGGACGTAAGCAAAAAGAAAATATTCGCTCAATTTTAATGAAATTGCTGGAGAGTCGAAAGTGGCCTGCAAAATTTGCGGTTTTGCCTTAAATAGTGGAAATTCGCGATGAGGAATATATTGGACCAAGCCAGAATTTAATAATAAATAAATAATAAATAATTAAGAAAACACCATGTTATAGATTTGGTAGATATATAGAAAAGACTTTTATTTTATTTTTTGAAAAATAAAAGTCTTTCAAAGACTTTTACTTACGAAAAGTCAGAATAAAAGTCTTTGAGTGATTTTTATTTTTTTGATTTAAAGAAAAAAGTTTCTGAATGACTTTTATTTGAATAATCATTAGTAACTGTTATTCGACACTTATAAAAATAAAAATCAAAAATAAAAGTTATTTTTGAGCGATATTATAAAAATTGATAATAGTTATTATTTTAAAACTTTTACAATAAAGATTTTAAATAACCGTTAAAAATGATTTTTACTAATAAAACTTATAACTGTTACGGTCTCTGATTCAAAGTAATAAAAAAGGGGTGGGGGAGGATATGATTAAAAGAACAAGCACAGGAAATGCACATGTTGAGTAAAATACATAATTAAAAAATATTTCCTTTCAAATTTATTTTTAAACTATATAAAAAATATATTATTATTTATTTAATAATTATTTATTACTTAATTATTAAACTAAGATAAACATCATATTTTTAATATATAATCAACAATTTTTTTTTTGATTTTGTGCCATTACAATTTTTTTATATTTAGGTATTACATCTTAATTATGTAATATTTATTATTTTAACCATTCTAATTATTTAATGTATTTAAAAGTACATATTTTAAATATATTACCACTTTTAAATATTTAAAGTATATACTAGTATAATTAATATTATAACTGTTTTAACGAATGTCACGAATGAAAACTTGACTAGAATAGCAACATGAATTAATAAACAACAAATTATTTTATTATTCAAAAAAATTGTTTTTTTTTAATTTTTCACCCTATTGTTCCTATGGGGCCTATGGGATATAGACGTCCGATCGGTACGCGCTTTTACAATGATCAAGGTATGCATAAAAGATTAAGATTTGGAAGGTTTCATGTCAATAGCTTTTATTCTGCGCGAAATATCCAGAAAAACGTAAAATTTTGACCGATTTCAACCTATTGTTCCTATGGTACTGAAACAGTATTGAAACAGACGGACAGACGGACATCCCCTATTGATCCTGATCAAGAATATATATACTTTATGGGGTCGGAAACGTCTCTTTCACTGCGTTACAAACTTCTGACAAAAATTATAATACCCTCTGCAAGGGTATAAAAAGCATATTAATATATTAACTATTTAAATTATTTAGTAAAGTTAAAAAATTTTACAACTTACATTTTCAGTATTTCAAATTAAAATAACATTTCGTTAAATGATGTTGTGCCATTTAATTTTGATTTAATAATGACTTTTTTTACCCCATTTTGATTCTTCTTTTCATAAATAATTTAAATAGTTAATATAGAAATACATACATAAATGTTATTATTATAATTTTACTTATTCTAAAATCAAAATATATTATGATAATGTAAAAAATATTGTGTGCAAAAAAATCGAATGGCGTTTCTTATCTTCATATTTTAATATCGTTTCCGTAAGGTTTTTGTATGGTGGCCGTACGATTTGTGTCAAACGTTTTCCATGTACCTGGTGGTTTTTCCAGCCATGCTAGGACGATGGTGGAATCCGAAGTTGAGTTGTCTTGAATGTATGTTGCACTAGCCTTGCCAATTCTAAGCGCGGCAAGCCGTCTGCTTTTTCTGATGCGTCCGAAAATCCATGCAATTGGATGTCTTGCGTTGGCTGACGGTATGCTAACGGTCTTTATATTTGGTAAAATTTAAAGAAATTTGTTCCAAGTGGTCAATGTAGTTGGCTTGACACACTCGCCCCAGTCCTGACCTTCGGAGCAGCAGTTTCGCGTGGATTACGATAGGCGTACGCCATCTTGCCGGGCCGAACAAAGTGGATGCGTGGGATAGCATTGCTCTTTTGGTGATGTTTTTGCATTAAGTAGGTGCTTTTATATTGAATTGGAACACGTCATTCTGTGCGTCCCATTTTATTCCTAGCGTCTTGGTCGTACTTGCTTTGGACACCTCCAAAAATTCGGTATCTAACCGGTCTGCAACATCTATATTTTCCAACAGCTTGATGTGATTTGCATTGTTCTTTTTGAGGAGAAATCCTGCGGATTTTAGCGACACAATAAGTTGGCTTTGGGCATTTTTTGCGTCCTCGAGAGTGTGAGCACCGGCAAGTATGTCGTCGACATAAGTTTCCTGGAGAAGGATTTGGCTTGCCCTGCAGTCCGTAGCTAGCTGTTGTAGAGTGAGAATTGCTAGGAATGGAGCACATTTGACTCCGAATGTGACCGTATTCAACTGGAAATCTTTCATGATTGCTGATTGTTTGGGACGGAATATTAGACGCTGGAATGGACGATCGTCCGGATGGACTAAAATTTGCCTGTACATTTTTTCAATGTCGCCGTTAAACACGAATTTGTACAGTCTCCAATTGAGTAAGATGCCTAAAGGGGACCTTGGAGAACGGGGCCGTTATGGAGAACATCGTTTAATGGAAATTGAGAATGGGTTTTACGCGATGCGTTAAATACCTCGCGAAATTTGGTGGATTTACTTTCGGGAGAAGATTGGTTAATCGTGTGAGTACACTCAAAAAATTTGTATACCCTTGCAGAGGGTATATTGATTTCAGTCAGAAGTTTGCAACGCAGTAAAGGAGACGTCTATATATTCTTGGTCAGCATGACTAGACGAGTCGATCTAGCCATGTCCGTCTGTCCGTCCGTTTCGACGCAAACTAGTCCCTCAGTTTTGAAGCTATCGAGCTGCAGGTAGTATATAAGTCGGAGCCGGCCGGATCGGAAAACTATATCTTATAGCTCCCATAGGAAAAATCGGAAAAATATAAAATAAAATATATAAAATATAATTTTGTTTGTTGCAAATTTAATTTTAACATTTTTGTAATTTCAAATAGAATAGAAACGATCTGCAAGGGTATATAAACTTCGGCTGGCCGAAGTTAGCTTCCTTTCTTGTTTTTCCTATATTTTAGAAAATCGCCATACTTTTCAGAAATTTGTTTCTTAAATCTAGGAAAAACGCCATTAAAACAGATTTTTATGAAAAACTTTTCTAAAATTTAGAAAAATTATATTTTTTCTTAAATCTATGGTGATTTTTCCAAAATTGTCCTTGGAAAATTTTCTTAGATTAATGGCGATTTCGCCATTAAATTTAGAAAAAATGTACTTCGGACTTTTCTAGAACCTAGAAAGTCGCTATTAAGCCCACGGTAAATTTTTCTAAAATTAATAAAATTTTTCTGAATAAAACAAAAAATACTTTTCTTGAAAACAGAAAAGTGGAAATAGGAAATTGCCAAAAATTTTAGAAAATTTGCATAGTGCCATTTCACTCATTTATGGTTTTTATTCTTTCTATGAATAAGAAGAATTTTTCTTAATTTAAGAAAAATATTTCTACTTTAAAGAAAATTTTTTCTATATTTAAGAAAAATCCTTTCTAAAATGTATGGAGAATCGCCATCGAGTTAAATCCATGGCGAATTTCTTAATTTAATGGCGATTTCGGGCTGTTTTTTTTTTAGTGTACGATAGCCTCAACTGGTATAGAGCACAGATCTTTCCCATTGGTGTGTTTAAAGTTTCATTTTATGGTCGGTAAATTGACGCGTTTATGAGCCTTTTCAGTGATAAATGACCTTTGGGAGCCTGGGTCGATCAAAGCGCGCATGCGAATAAGTTCGCCCTTATAAAGAGTGTAGACTATTGCGGTGGGTAATATCACGTTCGGATTTTGACCCGCGTATTGTGCGTCGACGACCTGGGATTCTTGCTGTCGAGGCGGGAAATGCAGCAGAGTGTGATGTTGCTTATTGCATGTGTTGGATGTTTTTAAACTTTTGCATTCGTTTATTGCGTGGTTGGAAGCCAAACAATTGATGCATATTTTTGCTGTTTTTGCAACTTGATAGCGGTCTTTCGGTGACAGATTTTGGGAGAAACTTTGACGCAGAACAACTCGTCATCACATATGTTGAAATGCTATGTTGCGAGATCCGCTAGTTCGTCGTTTTCTTCGCCTTAGGTTAAAGCGTTTTTGAAATCTCGATCAACCTGTTCAAAAAAAAAGTGTCTACACGAGCTATGCATTCTTTTACGGTTGTCTCTGTTCTGTTAAGTGTTTGGACTTTTTCGCAAAACTGAAGAAAATGGTTTTTGAGAAGTTTTATGCCCGATATTCAGTCATTTTTGTGATTGTGTGAGCGAATTGAGGACTAGCCGGAGGCTTGTGTTATGATTTGAGAGTGAAAGTACTAGCCGGAGGCTTGTGTTATGATTTGAGAGCGAAAGGACTAGCCGGAGGCTTGTGTTATGATTCGAGAGCGAATATTGAGAATAGTAGAATGGAATATGAGACTGTGTGTCTACTTACAGATTTACTTAACCTTGTTTTCTACACATTGGTAGTGTTCGAAACTAACCTTATCACTCTTGATGTGGGCAAGCCTATAATAATTGCTTATACTATAGTGTATGACGTGTGTATTGTTCAAAATAAGTGTGATTAAGTTAAATTGGTGTTTTTTTTTCTGTTCAAGATGCTTATTAATATTGTGAGGTAAACTTGCGAATGTGATGTGAAGTGCCCGCTGTTGCAACTCTTGCAACTGCGACGGAGTGTGAATTTAAAGAGCGATGCTTGATAAAGTTGAATGTAAATCTGCGAACACTTAACTGCAAATGTACGCTGTTGCACCTTTTGCAACTGCGACGGTGTGAATTTAAAGAGCGAGATCGACGTGTTAATAATAAACCAAATGAGTTTCTTCTGTGTATTCATACTCACCATACTCGATTCATACACATTCAAGGAAACTCGCAACTTCTTTGTTTGTGGTTAATGTCGTCATGCTCGCAATCTTATTTTGCAAAATGCCAGACAGCACAATAACTTTCGTCAGTGTCACATTTGTTTCAGAGGAGATTTCCGTTGTTATTCGAAAAAATGGCTTCAGTACTAGAAGCACTCCTTCAATAACTTCCCAATCTTCTGAAGAAAGTAACAAATGTATCCTCAGAGTCGATATCGTGGCCATAACTGCGTCTTTTAAAAGTAACAGACCCTCGAATATTTTGAAAGTTGAGTTCCAGCGTTATGGGTCGTCTTGCTTAATTTTAGGCTCTGGCAATTGGAGCATGACCTGCATTTCCTCTAACTTCTTAATACCAGCTGAGCTACGGTTAAAGTATTGGGCGAATGCTTTTGTCCGTACACTGCCAATTTCGTCCAGAGCTTTCTGGACAATTAAATTTAGAGTATGATAGTATGATAGAGTATGATTCCAATAACCAATTTGAATGGCTTTAACAATGTTTGCTGCATTGTCTGAAGCTATCGCCACCACTTTATTTTCTAAGTTCCATTCTAATATGATTCCTTCCAAAAATCCGCACAGATTTTCCGATGTGTGCCTCAGTGGGAATGATCGACAAGCTATCATGTATGAGCAAAGGCTTGTTGACTCTTTGTCAATGAAATGCACAGTGACGGCCATAAAGCTTTCATTTGTTAAGGATGTTCATCCATCTGTGGTCATGCAAACCGCTGTTGCCTCGCAAAGCTTTTCCAATATTTTTCCCTTAACTTCATCGTGTAGTTTTGGAATCAACACATTGGTTAAAGTTTTTCTGGTTGGAAGGCTATAGCCAGGGCAATTTGAAACATCCGAAATTAATTTTTTGAAATCCGGCTCATCTACCAATCGCAAAGCGTGCTGACCCTTGGCAATCATGCGAACCACCTGCTTGTCAAGGCACTGCATTCGTGCAAATGTGGTTATTTTTGGCTGCCAACTTTGTACAGCAATTGCATCCTGCTCCTCTTCGTTTTGCCGAACTGCGGGCTCGAGTGCAGCCGGATGCCTGTTCCTAAGGTGTCTGCTTAAATTGATTTGCGACTTGCAGCTTAGTTTTGTCTTGCAATATTTGCACTTGGCCTGCTGGTCTCCCAAATCCTCCTCTAGAAGACATTTTATTGAGCGTTTAAAATAAACTTTTCGGTAGAATGATCTGATCTAAGAAAACAGCTGATTGACTGTAGGACCGTTTGCACAATGCATCCAAAAATTAAAAAAAAAAAACACCAGAGAGCAACTGAACAAGTGAACAACAAAGAACAAGTAAGAGAGCAAAATGAACAAGTAAGAGAGCAAAAATGAACAAGTAAACAATAAAGAACAAGTTGGAAGGAACATGTTCACACCCTCAGTTTGGGGAGCAACTCTTTTTTGTTCACTCACTCATGAGCAACCCAACACTAATACCAAGACCTCAAGAAAATCAATTGGTTTGGGGGAGAGAGCGGTGAAAGTGTAAAAGTGAAAATTTAGAAATTTGGATCTTTTGGGACCAGTGGGAATATTTGGTCCCTCGCACTATGCTCGTTGTATTTTTACTGAAAATGCGCTTAATATGAGGGGTCATATCCGACGCTCCGTTCAAAAGTTATACCGAAAACAAGTTTTTCCTCTTCTTCCCAAAATGAAATAATTTGTCCCTTTGTTTGTATGCATCAAATCGTGGTTTTAGGGTCCTGAAATAAATTTTATTGTGTTTAGCAGCAGGATATGAAAAACGTTTGTTCTACGACTTTTGGAAAAACCAGCTAGTTTGGCGGGAAATCATTTAAAAAAAAGCTAGATTTTGATGGCTTATAGTTTCTAAACGACTAAAGCTACAGACTCGTGGTATACCTTGTTAAAAAGATAATTTAATATGGTAACCGCTGTAATATAAAATGCCTATTAAGGGGAAAAGGCTGGACTATTTTTTAAAGTTTTAGCGTGCCGAAAAAGTGAATTTTAAAAAGTGTATTTAATCATGTGTGTAGTCATTTTTCGTCACAAATGTTGATATCAAAACTTTTTTATGTTGAATGTGCGGTCGTCACTAGTTTTTTACCTCGTTAAGAGGTGTTTTTATTTGATTTAGAATAAGTCCCAACGAAATCCTTACTTATTTTTATACCGTCACAGCTCGAGGTCATTTTAACTGAATCCGAGTGGATTTAGAACAAGGTATTGGTTCGGAATACCACATTATTTTAAGTGAAATTTAAACGGGGACATTTGATAGAACCTTGTTTTTGGACTTTGGCATCTCAGTATGCTCGAGCAGTTTTCAACACTATTTGAAAACAAATAAGGGAAATTTAGTTCTGTTATAGGAAAATCCGATAATGTTAAGAAATTGACTTCCGAGTGAAAACTGGAAAAGGCCGGATTGGGTTTTGAGGTTTTGTCTCAAAATAATTCCTAATAGATAAAATTTGCACTTAATTCCAATTCCGATGATGCATAATTTTTTATCGGGTGTCTAAAAAAAGTTACCATGAATTCTAGTAATATATTGCAGAAAATATTTTTTCTACTCTGGAATATAACTTTTTTTATTATTTCGGAATTTTAAACTTATTTAAACGTTAATCGAACCGAAGGATGAATCGATCGAATATTGTCAAAATGTATACGTGAATAAATCTAAATTTAATATTTTGTAATTGAATAGAAACGATCTGCAAGTGTATACAAACTTCGCTTCTTTTCTTGTTATGTTTGTAACATACACTCAAAAAAAAACGACACAAATCGCCCTTGGTTTTAGAAAATCTCCTATGAATTTGCTTTACTAACGATTTTGTCTACACAGAGAAAAAAATATCAAAACTGGTCATCAATCGGGTATTTTTTCATCAGTTCATCAGTTTTGGTCCTTTATGTGTCCATATCAAATTTATATTTTCGAACATACCAAAATGGTATTTTCAAACATATTAAAACATAAAACGAACATATTAAATTCGAACATATTACCAGATTGTTATGCGCACATATCAAATTTTGCTACAAATTTCTTTGTATTGTATTTTCTTGGACTCAGAAAAGCGTTCAGCCACCGAAAAAATAATGTGGGCATAGCTCAGAGGCCAAGGTGCTAGGTTCTAATATTATTTTGTGCTCGAGGGAACGAGGTTCAAATCCCGCTCACAACACAACACAACTTTTTTTTATTAGTAATCTTATCATATTAACTTTTTTACCTCCGTTTTGTTCTTAATATTGTTAAGGAAATGTTAATTATGCGTCTTAAAAACTTTTTACTTACTCTGCCTTCGCCGGGTTTAGAACCGGGGACCCCTCGCATCGGAGTCAGACGCCTTACCCATTGGGCCATCGCGCCATGTAACACCCGAGTGTATTAGCTCAACTTAAATGTAAAATTAGTTCGTTCAAGCATGCTCAACTTTAAAATGAAACTTTGTATAATATGTATGGGGAAATATTTATTTTCCATTGTTTACTTGACCAAAATATTTTAAAAAGTTAGGGTTCTTTAAATTATTTATGCATTGTAGAAATTTATTTACGCACTACGAAGTAAATGCAAGTGTGACCAACGCATAAAAAGCGCTATATTACTATTATATACCAAAAATACAAATAAAATACAAATTCACAGCCATACTATTTTTTCGAAGACTTTTCGATGTCCCACTTGATATGAAAAACATATCAATCTTAGAAGTATTCATATTAATCTGTTATGGATTCATATCAACATTGTTAATTGTTATGATTTTGTATCATATTGGTATGAATTCGTATTATTTTAATATGGAAAAAATTGATATGTAAAATTGAGGAGACAATATCAATTTGGTATTGTTACGTTTTTTTCTCTGTGTATGGAAATTTAGTTGAATTTATGGTAATTTTACTTGAATTGAGAAAAATTTCCTTGTCGATTTGCCCTAAATTTAAGGTGTATTTGTCTCAAAGTAAGGTCAAAATTTTTGAAAATGAGACAATTTTAAACAAAAAATCGTGTTTGAGCCTGCTGAACTGAATTTGGCAAGCATGTCTTTCAGTTGTGTATATTCTGGGAACTGGGACTGGCTTTAATTAAACAACGCTGACGGAGGGCACACCGTTTTATATTTAAATGTTTTAATGTGTAACTATGTGGAAGCTGCGGTTAACGGGGCCCGACGTGTACAGCACAGCCGTTAGAACTGAAAAATATGAGGAGAAAAATAACTAATTTACTTTTTGTGAATGCGAGACTGCGGGGGAGTTGTTATTTGACCCCCGCACAGGAACCCTTGGTGCAGTGTGAGAACCATCTTAAGTGATTCTTTCGATTAGGCTTAAATGGCCTGCATTAACACCGCTCCCTTGTTGGGTTTAAAATTACACATCATGGTTTATGGCTCTAAATCGATTAACACTTGTCACATGACATGCACAGAGCTCATAAAGTATTCTATTTTAATTTGGCAAGCATGTCTTTCAGTTGTGTATATTCTGGGAACTGGGACTGGCTTTAATTAAACAACGCTGACGGAGGGCACACCGTTTTATATTTAAATGTTTTAATGTGTAACTATGTGGAAGCTGCGGTTAACGGGGCCCGACGTGTACAGCACAGCCGTTAGAACTGAAAAATATGAGGAGAAAAATAACTAATTTACTTTTTGTGAATGCGAGACTGCGGGAGAGTTATTATTTGACCCCCGCACAGGAACCCTTGGTGCAGTGTGAGAACCATCTTAAGTGATTCTTTCGATTAGGCTTAAATGGCCTGCATTAACACCGCTCCCTTGTTGGGTTTAAAATTACACATCATGGTTTATGGCTCTAAATCGATTAACACTTGTCACATGACATGCACAGAGCTCATAAAGTATTATATTTTATTTTTATTAGTGTTCGTCTGAAAAAGCATTTTCCTCATTTTTTACGGAGTATGTACTTATTTTGATTTAAATCGATTTTATTTATTAAGAGCAGTACTTTTTAAGACATTTTTAGAAATCACAAGCCATAGTTAAGTGTTAAAGTTCCTTTTAAGCTTCAAATCAGATTTTAGTGTGGATGATGGTTTTGATGTAACCAAATCCAGGTTTGGAAACTTTTTGGAATGCCCAATTGGCCCAGACTTCCTCAAAATATAATAATCCTAACTTAAGATAAAATACGAGCCGTAGCCCCAATATAGATTTAATATTTTAAAATTTATAAATAACACAAGTGCAATTAATATTTTGATCACACCAAAATCAACCTTTCAGCACAAATGTATGGCTATCATGGAATAGACAGGTTTTACTGTATCCATTGTTTATTAAAATATTTAAGAACAGAATAACCTTTTGAAATAAAAAGGTTTGGAAGGTCTGGCCTCAATAATTATTGAGACATCTCTTTGCAAGTGAAGATGTAACCTATGTACTTATTATTTTGACCAGTAGTGTATGTAAAAGTATAAATAAGAATATTGTTAGTTGGGGTCTTGTGGCAGAAAAGTGTTAATTCGATATGTGACCGCCCTAAAATATTCAGACGCCCTCCATTTGTAATCCGCGACGTGCAAACATGGCTGCGGGAGTGTGTTGTTATCTCTTTTTCTCATGTTTTTTGTTATGGCGGACCAATACCGTCTGTAACTATTTGTAACATATCTAAAAGTATAAATAAGAATATTGTTAGTTGGGGTCTTGTGGTGTAAGTGTCAATTTGACATAGGACCTCCCTAAAATACTCAGACGTCCTCCATTTCTAATCAGCGACGCACAAGAATGGCGGTGTGCGTATATTGTTATCTCTTTCTTATGTTTATAGGACCGCCCTAAAATACTCCGACGCCCTCCATTTTTAATCCGCGACGCGCAAAAATGGCGGCATGCGTATATTGTTATCTCTTTCTCATGTTTATAAGACCGCCCTTAAATACTCAGACGCCCTCTATTTGCAATCCGCGACGCGCAAAAATGGCGGCATGCGTATATTGTTATCTCTTTCTCTAGTTTATAGGACCGCCCTAAAATACTAAGAAGCTTTCCATTTGTAATCCGCGACGCGCAAAAATGGCGGCATGCGTATATTGCTATCTCTTTTTCTCATGTTTTCTGATATGGCGGGCCAATAGAGACGTTAAGGTACGCAGATAAAACGTTTGGGAACAAATTAAATGGGTACCATTCTTGTACATTAAGTGTTGATTGATATGACGCAAATAACTAATTAAAAACAAACGCATTGGGCGGACCAATTCAGTCGTTAGGGTACGCGGATAAATCTTTTGGAAAAAAATTAAATAGGTGACTATTCTTGTACATTAATTGCTGATAAATATGACACAAATAAATAAAAACAATCGAATTAAAATAGTGAAATATTTTTTTATATAGGTCCAAAAAGTATCAACATGAATTTTGTAAAATATTGCAGTAAATATTTAAATTTGGACAAAAATATTCTTATTTGTATATTTATTTTTGTAACTTATTTAAAAGTATAAATAAGAATATTGTTAGTTGGGGTCTTGTGGCAGAAGTATCAATTCGATATGGGACCGCCCTAAAATTTTCAGATGCCCTCCATTTGTTATGCGCGACGCGCAAAAATGGCGGCATGCGTGTATTGTTATCTCTCTTTCTCATGTTTTCTGTTTTGGGGGACCAATACAGTCGTCAGGGAACGCAAATAAATCGCTGGGGAACAAAATTAAATGGGTACTATTCTTGTACATTAAGTGTTGATTGATATGACGCAAATAACTAATTAAAAAAAAAGTGTTTAAAAATTAAAAAAAAATTTGTTTTGGTGTCCGAAAACAAACGTTTTTAAAAATTGAGATAATTTTTATACCCGTTACCATAAAAGCTAAAAGATTGGGACTTGGCATACAAATTCTAAAGGTTAATACGCAGCGAAAGTATTTCACGCCGATGTGCTACGCCCCCTCTAACGCCCACAAACCGCGAAAAACTGTTTTTAAGCTAGATTAACGGGAAAAGGAATGTGTATTCGTTTCTTCACTACCTATTGATTGACCACGAGTCCTGGCAAATATCGTGGGCCAAACAATTGGAGCAGTACTTGTGGATATGTACTTCCTCGAGGCGTTTCTCTGCACTAAGCCGCAGAAAGCAGGGGCATTTGCGTAGCGGATGGATTTTCTGGCAGACTCGGCATTGGTAGGATTTAATACCGACGGAACGTCTGCAATCCAAGACGGGATATGGAACCCAAAAGCTGGAAGAATTTGCATTGGAAGGACTCTCTATACAGGGGTCCGGAAGCACTTTAAAAATGTGCTCTGAAAAGGACGCAATTCTCTGAGGAATTGAGGCAGGCACTGTTTCCTCAGGTTTGGATGGAACGGAAGTCATTGGGGAAGTGTTGCTTGGATGCAACAGCGTGTGATGCTGACTCTGGCAAGTAAAACAACTGCGAGCGCTTTTGCAATCCTGCAATTTATGGCTGCTTGCAAAGCAGTTGGAGCATAACTATTTAACTTGGATGTAGGATGAACAATCATTTACTGGCATTTGGAGAAGGCGTGGAGATATACGCACGGGGTGTTTTTCTTTTAAACACAGATCAAAGCCTTTGGGTATTGGAAGTACCCTCGTTGTAAAAGATTTTATTCTTGGAGATTCTGCCATTCGATGCGTTTCCTTAGATTGAACTTGGAGTGAATTATCGGACCGAATACTTTCGCGGCCTCTAGATTTCGATGGGGCTCTGTGAAAAAAGAATTTAACTCTAACCAAGTAGGAATATCGTCATTATTTTTAATAGATTGCTGCCATAATGAGAGCGTGAGCTTTGGTAGCCTTCTTGATCACATGTAGACGAGGATAGGGTCCCAATTCTCAATATTAATGTCGATCGGAGGAAGCTGACAGCCAAACGAAATTGGATTTGGGGAGAAGATGCTGGAGGTTGAGATGATTGGGAGGAGCCCTGTTCGATTTGTTCGAGGATCTGAGCCTTTTCGTATATATCGTACGTTTGAAAGTATTTCACTTTGAGGTCAGATTTGGAGTCTGCGGCACTTTCGCCTGTCGCCACGATGCACTTTAAACATACGTCGTATGCGTCCTCCACCTTACGCCATAAAGCTTGGACTTGGTCGAGACGGACTTTGCGGGCGGATACGGATGGTATCAAACCATTTGGACTGTTCACGCTGTGGCAATAAATTTGTTTAAAGCTACGGTCGCCATTACGAATAAAATTCAAATTTAAATTGTTTTCGTTGTAATGCCGTGGAAATTAGTAGGGAACTGAAACTACCTTCTGCCACGTATATTTATTGCCCTCTTAATACAGCTTTTGAAATTTTAAGGTACACGTTATGGCGGTTTTTACAGAATTTGTACATGAGCTTTTAAACTTAATGTTAGTGTTTAGGTAGAATGGTTGATTATATTCATGATTATAGGGTTATTTGTACATGAATATAAGCTTATAGTAGACAAGGTTTTTACATTACAATTCTACATCAATTCTACACCAATTCTACATCAATTCTACACCAATTCTACATCAATTCTACACCAATTCTACATCAATTCTACACCAATTCTACATCGTTTCTGCATGGTTTTCCCTACATTTGTGCATCATTTCTACATTATTTCTACTATAAATATTCATGATTACAAGGTTATTTGTACATGAATGTTTAGGTAGAATGCTTTATTATATTCATGAATACAGGGTTATTTGTACATGAATATAAGCTTATAGTAGACAAGGTTTTTACATTACAATTCTACATCAATTCTACACCAATTCTACATCAATTCTACACCTATTCTACATCAATTCTACACCAATTCTACATCAATTCTACACCAATTCTACATCGTTTCTGCATGGTTTTCCCTACATTTGTGCATCATTTCTACTATAAATATTCATGATTACAAGGTTATTTGTACATGAATGTTTAGGTAGAATGCTTTATTATATTCATGAATACAGGGTTATTTGTACATGAATATAAGCTTATAGTAGACAAGGTTTTTACATTACAATTCTACATCAATTCTACACCAATTCTACATCAATTCTACACCAATTCTACATCAATTCTACACCAATTCTACATCGTTTCTGCATGGTTTTCCCTACATTTGTGCATCATTTCTACATTATTTCTACTATAAATATTCATGATTACAAGGTTATTTGTACATGAATGTTTAGGTAGAATGCTTTATTATATTCATGAATACAGGGTTATTTGTACATGAATATAAGCTTATAGTAGACAAGGTTTTTACATTACAATTCTACATCAATTCTACACCAATTCTACATCAATTCTACACCAATTCTACATCAATTCTACACCAATTCTACATCAATTCTACACCAATTCTACATCGTTTCTGCATGGTTTTCCCTACATTTGTGCATCATTTCTACATTATTTCTACTATAAATATTCATGATTACAAGGTTATTTGTACATGAATGTTTAGGTAGAATGCTTTATTATATTCATGAATACAGGGTTATTTGTACATGAATATAAGCTTATAGTAGACAAGGTTTTTACATTACAATTCTACATCAATTCTACACCAATTCTACATCAATTCTACACCAATTCTACATCAATTCTACACCAATTCTACATCAATTCTACACCAATTCTACATCGTTTCTGCATGGTTTTCCCTACATTTGTGCATCATTTCTACATTATTTCTACTATAAATATTCATGATTACAAGGTTATTTGTACATGAATGTTTAGGTAGAATGCTTTATTATATTCATGAATACAGGGTTATTTGTACATGAATATAAGCTTATAGTAGACAAGGTTTTTACATTACAATTCTACATCAATTCTACACCAATTCTACATCAATTCTACACCAATTCTACATCAATTCTACACCAATTCTACATCAATTCTACACCAATTCTACATCGTTTCTGCATGGTTTTCCCTACATTTGTGCATCATTTCTACATTATTTCTACTATAAATATTCATGATTACAAGGTTATTTGTACATGAATGTTTAGGTAGAATGCTTTATTATATTCATGAATACAGGGTTATTTGTACATGAATATAAGCTTATAGTAGACAAGGTTTTTACATTACAATTCTACATCAATTCTACACCAATTCTACATCAATTCTACACCAATTCTACATCAATTCTACACCAATTCTACATCAATTCTACACCAATTCTACATCGTTTCTGCATGGTTTTCCCTACATTTGTGCATCATTTCTACATTATTTCTACTATAAATATTCATGATTACAAGGTTATTTGTACATGAATGTTTAGGTAGAATGCTTTATTATATTCATGAATACAGGGTTATTTGTACATGAATATAAGCTTATAGTAGACAAGGTTTTTACATTACAATTCTACATCAATTCTACACCAATTCTACATCAATTCTACACCAATTCTACATCAATTCTACACCAATTCTACATCAATTCTACACCAATTCTACATCGTTTCTGCATGGTTTTCCCTACATTTGTGCATCATTTCTACATTATTTCTACTATAAATATTCATGATTACAAGGTTATTTGTACATGAATGTTTAGGTAGAATGCTTTATTATATTCATGAATACAGGGTTATTTGTACATGAATATAAGCTTATAGTAGACAAGGTTTTTACATTACAATTCTACATCAATTCTACACCAATTCTACATCAATTCTACACCAATTCTACATCAATTCTACACCAATTCTACATCAATTCTACACCAATTCTACATCAATTCTACACCAATTCTACATCAATTCTACACCAATTCTACATCAATTCTACACCAATTCTACATCAATTCTACACCAATTCTACATCAATTCTACACCAATTCTACATCAATTCTACACCAATTCTACATCGTTTCTGCATGGTTTTCCCTACATTTGTGCATCATTTCTACATTATTTCTACTATAAATATTCATGATTACAAGGTTATTTGTACATGAATGTTTAGGTAGAATGCTTTATTATATTCATTAATACAGGGTTATTTGTACATGAATATAAGCTTATAGTAGACAAGGTTTTTACATTACAATTCTACATCAATTCTACACCAATTCTACATCAATTCTACACCAATTCTACATCAATTCTACACCAATTCTACATCAATTCTACACCAATTCTACATCGTTTCTGCATGGTTTTCCCTACATTTGTGCATCATTTCTACATTATTTCTACTATAAATATTCATGATTACAAGGTTATTTGTACATGAATGTTTAGGTAGAATGCTTTATTATATTCATGAATACAGGGTTATTTGTACATGAATATAAGCTTATAGTAGACAAGGTTTTTACATTACAATTCTACATCAATTCTACACCAATTCTACATCAATTCTACACCAATTCTACATCAATTCTACACCAATTCTACATCAATTCTACACCAATTCTACATCAATTCTACACCAATTCTACATCGTTTCTGCATGGTTTTCCCTACATTTGTGCATCATTTCTACATTATTTCTACTATAAATATTCATGATTACAAGGTTATTTGTACATGAATGTTTAGGTAGAATGCTTTATTATATTCATGAATACAGGGTTATTTGTACATGAATATAAGCTTATAGTAGACAAGGTTTTTACATTACAATTCTACATCAATTCTACACCAATTCTACATCAATTCTACACCAATTCTACATCAATTCTACACCAATTCTACATCAATTCTACACCAATTCTACATCGTTTCTGCATGGTTTTCCCTACATTTGTGCATCATTTCTACATTATTTCTACTATAAATATTCATGATTACAAGGTTATTTGTACATGAATGTTTAGGTAGAATGCTTTATTATATTCATGAATACAGGGTTATTTGTACATGAATATAAGCTTATAGTAGACAAGGTTTTTACATTACAATTCTACATCAATTCTACACCAATTCTACATCAATTCTACACCAATTCTACATCAATTCTACACCAATTCTACATCAATTCTACACCAATTCTACATCGTTTCTGCATGGTTTTCCCTACATTTGTGCATCATTTCTACATTATTTCTACTATAAATATTCATGATTACAAGGTTATTTGTACATGAATGTTTAGGTAGAATGCTTTATTATATTCATGAATACAGGGTTATTTGTACATGAATATAAGCTTATAGTAGACAAGGTTTTTACATTACAATTCTACATCAATTCTACACCAATTCTACATCAATTCTACACCAATTCTACATCAATTCTACACCAATTCTACATCAATTCTACACCAATTCTACATCGTTTCTGCATGGTTTTCCCTACATTTGTGCATCATTTCTACATTATTTCTACTATAAATATTCATGATTACAAGGTTATTTGTACATGAATGTTTAGGTAGAATGCTTTATTATATTCATGAATACAGGGTTATTTGTACATGAATATAAGCTTATAGTAGACAAGGTTTTTACATTACAATTCTACATCAATTCTACACCAATTCTACATCAATTCTACACCAATTCTACATCAATTCTACACCAATTCTACATCAATTCTACACCAATTCTACATCAATTCTACACCAATTCTACATCAATTCTACACCAATTCTACATCAATTCTACACCAATTCTACATCAATTCTACACCAATTCTACATCAATTCTACACCAATTCTACATCGTTTCTGCATGGTTTTCCCTACATTTGTGCATCATTTCTACATTATTTCTACTATAAATATTCATGATTACAAGGTTATTTGTACATGAATGTTTAGGTAGAATGCTTTATTATATTCATGAATACAGGGTTATTTGTACATGAATATAAGCTTATAGTAGACAAGGTTTTTACATTACAATTCTACATCAATTCTACACCAATTCTACATCAATTCTACACCAATTCTACATCAATTCTACACCAATTCTACATCAATTCTACACCAATTCTACATCGTTTCTGCATGGTTTTCCCTACATTTGTGCATCATTTCTACATTATTTCTACTATAAATATTCATGATTACAAGGTTATTTGTACATGAATGTTTAGGTAGAATGCTTTATTATATTCATGAATACAGGGTTATTTGTACATGAATATAAGCTTATAGTAGACAAGGTTTTTACATTACAATTCTACATCAATTCTACACCAATTCTACATCAATTCTACACCAATTCTACATCAATTCTACACCAATTCTACATCAATTCTACACCAATTCTACATCGTTTCTGCATGGTTTTCCCTACATTTGTGCATCATTTCTACATTATTTCTACTATAAATATTCATGATTACAAGGTTATTTGTACATGAATGTTTAGGTAGAATGCTTTATTATATTCATGAATACAGGGTTATTTGTACATGAATATAAGCTTATAGTAGACAAGGTTTTTACATTACAATTCTACATCAATTCTACACCAATTCTACATCAATTCTACACCAATTCTACATCAATTCTACACCAATTCTACATCAATTCTACACCAATTCTACATCGTTTCTGCATGGTTTTCCCTACATTTGTGCATCATTTCTACATTATTTCTACTATAAATATTCATGATTACAAGGTTATTTGTACATGAATGTTTAGGTAGAATGCTTTATTATATTCATGAATACAGGGTTATTTGTACATGAATATAAGCTTATAGTAGACAAGGTTTTTACATTACAATTCTACATCAATTCTACACCAATTCTACATCAATTCTACACCAATTCTACATCAATTCTACACCAATTCTACATCAATTCTACACCAATTCTACATCGTTTCTGCATGGTTTTCCCTACATTTGTGCATCATTTCTACATTATTTCTACTATAAATATTCATGATTACAAGGTTATTTGTACATGAATGTTTAGGTAGAATGCTTTATTATATTCATGAATACAGGGTTATTTGTACATGAATATAAGCTTATAGTAGACAAGGTTTTTACATTACAATTCTACATCAATTCTACACCAATTCTACATCAATTCTACACCAATTCTACATCAATTCTACACCAATTCTACATCAATTCTACACCAATTCTACATCGTTTCTGCATGGTTTTCCCTACATTTGTGCATCATTTCTACATTATTTCTACTATAAATATTCATGATTACAAGGTTATTTGTACATGAATGTTTAGGTAGAATGCTTTATTATATTCATGAATACAGGGTTATTTGTACATGAATATAAGCTTATAGTAGACAAGGTTTTTACATTACAATTCTACATCAATTCTACACCAATTCTACATCAATTCTACACCAATTCTACATCAATTCTACACCAATTCTACATCAATTCTACACCAATTCTACATCGTTTCTGCATGGTTTTCCCTACATTTGTGCATCATTTCTACATTATTTCTACTATAAATATTCATGATTACAAGGTTATTTGTACATGAATGTTTAGGTAGAATGCTTTATTATATTCATGAATACAGGGTTATTTGTACATGAATATAAGCTTATAGTAGACAAGGTTTTTACATTACAATTCTACATCAATTCTACACCAATTCTACATCAATTCTACACCAATTCTACATCAATTCTACACCAATTCTACATCAATTCTACACCAATTCTACATCAATTCTACACCAATTCTACATCAATTCTACACCAATTCTACATCAATTCTACACCAATTCTACATCAATTCTACACCAATTCTACATCGTTTCTGCATGGTTTTCCCTACATTTGTGCATCATTTCTACATTATTTCTACTATAAATATTCATGATTACAAGGTTATTTGTACATGAATGTTTAGGTAGAATGCTTTATTATATTCATGAATACAGGGTTATTTGTACATGAATATAAGCTTATAGTAGACAAGGTTTTTACATTACAATTCTACATCAATTCTACACCAATTCTACATCAATTCTACACCAATTCTACATCAATTCTACACCAATTCTACATCAATTCTACACCAATTCTACATCGTTTCTGCATGGTTTTCCCTACATTTGTGCATCATTTCTACATTATTTCTACTATAAATATTCATGATTACAAGGTTATTTGTACATGAATGTTTAGGTAGAATGCTTTATTATATTCATGAATACAGGGTTATTTGTACATGAATATAAGCTTATAGTAGACAAGGTTTTTACATTACAATTCTACATCAATTCTACACCAATTCTACATCAATTCTACACCAATTCTACATCAATTCTACACCAATTCTACATCAATTCTACACCAATTCTACATCGTTTCTGCATGGTTTTCCCTACATTTGTGCATCATTTCTACATTATTTCTACTATAAATATTCATGATTACAAGGTTATTTGTACATGAATGTTTAGGTAGAATGCTTTATTATATTCATGAATACAGGGTTATTTGTACATGAATATAAGCTTATAGTAGACAAGGTTTTTACATTACAATTCTACATCAATTCTACACCAATTCTACATCAATTCTACACCAATTCTACATCAATTCTACACCAATTCTACATCAATTCTACACCAATTCTACATCGTTTCTGCATGGTTTTCCCTACATTTGTGCATCATTTCTACATTATTTCTACTATAAATATTCATGATTACAAGGTTATTTGTACATGAATGTTTAGGTAGAATGCTTTATTATATTCATGAATACAGGGTTATTTGTACATGAATATAAGCTTATAGTAGACAAGGTTTTTACATTACAATTCTACATCAATTCTACACCAATTCTACATCAATTCTACACCAATTCTACATCAATTCTACACCAATTCTACATCAATTCTACACCAATTCTACATCAATTCTACACCAATTCTACATCAATTCTACACCAATTCTACATCAATTCTACACCAATTCTACATCGTTTCTGCATGGTTTTCCCTACATTTGTGCATCATTTCTACATTATTTCTACTATAAATATTCATGATTACAAGGTTATTTGTACATGAATGTTTAGGTAGAATGCTTTATTATATTCATGAATACAGGGTTATTTGTACATGAATATAAGCTTATAGTAGACAAGGTTTTTACATTACAATTCTACATCAATTCTACACCAATTCTACATCAATTCTACACCAATTCTACATCAATTCTACACCAATTCTACATCAATTCTACACCAATTCTACATCGTTTCTGCATGGTTTTCCCTACATTTGTGCATCATTTCTACATTATTTCTACTATAAATATTCATGATTACAAGGTTATTTGTACATGAATGTTTAGGTAGAATGCTTTATTATATTCATGAATACAGGGTTATTTGTACATGAATATAAGCTTATAGTAGACAAGGTTTTTACATTACAATTCTACATCAATTCTACACCAATTCTACATCAATTCTACACCAATTCTACATCAATTCTACACCAATTCTACATCAATTCTACACCAATTCTACATCGTTTCTGCATGGTTTTCCCTACATTTGTGCATCATTTCTACATTATTTCTACTATAAATATTCATGATTACAAGGTTATTTGTACATGAATGTTTAGGTAGAATGCTTTATTATATTCATGAATACAGGGTTATTTGTACATGAATATAAGCTTATAGTAGACAAGGTTTTTACATTACAATTCTACATCAATTCTACACCAATTCTACATCAATTCTACACCAATTCTACATCAATTCTACACCAATTCTACATCGTTTCTGCATGGTTTTCCCTACATTTGTGCATCATTTCTACATTATTTCTACTATAAATATTCATGATTACAAGGTTATTTGTACATGAATGTTTAGGTAGAATGCTTTATTATATTCATGAATACAGGGTTATTTGTACATGAATATAAGCTTATAGTAGACAAGGTTTTTACATTACAATTCTACATCAATTCTACACCAATTCTACATCAATTCTACACCAATTCTACATCAATTCTACACCAATTCTACATCAATTCTACACCAATTCTACATCGTTTCTGCATGGTTTTCCCTACATTTGTGCATCATTTCTACATTATTTCTACTATAAATATTCATGATTACAAGGTTATTTGTACATGAATGTTTAGGTAGAATGCTTTATTATATTCATGAATACAGGGTTATTTGTACATGAATATAAGCTTATAGTAGACAAGGTTTTTACATTACAATTCTACATCAATTCTACACCAATTCTACATCAATTCTACACCAATTCTACATCAATTCTACACCAATTCTACATCAATTCTACACCAATTCTACATCGTTTCTGCATGGTTTTCCCTACATTTGTGCATCATTTCTACATTATTTCTACTATAAATATTCATGATTACAAGGTTATTTGTACATGAATGTTTAGGTAGAATGCTTTATTATATTCATGAATACAGGGTTATTTGTACATGAATATAAGCTTATAGTAGACAAGGTTTTTACATTACAATTCTACATCAATTCTACACCAATTCTACATCAATTCTACACCAATTCTACATCAATTCTACACCAATTCTACATCAATTCTACACCAATTCTACATCGTTTCTGCATGGTTTTCCCTACATTTGTGCATCATTTCTACATTATTTCTACTATAAATATTCATGATTACAAGGTTATTTGTACATGAATGTTTAGGTAGAATGCTTTATTATATTCATGAATACAGGGTTATTTGTACATGAATATAAGCTTATAGTAGACAAGGTTTTTACATTACAATTCTACATCAATTCTACACCAATTCTACATCAATTCTACACCAATTCTACATCAATTCTACACCAATTCTACATCAATTCTACACCAATTCTACATCGTTTCTGCATGGTTTTCCCTACATTTGTGCATCATTTCTACATTATTTCTACTATAAATATTCATGATTACAAGGTTATTTGTACATGAATGTTTAGGTAGAATGCTTTATTATATTCATGAATACAGGGTTATTTGTACATGAATATAAGCTTATAGTAGACAAGGTTTTTACATTACAATTCTACATCAATTCTACACCAATTCTACATCAATTCTACACCAATTCTACATCAATTCTACACCAATTCTACATCAATTCTACACCAATTCTACATCGTTTCTGCATGGTTTTCCCTACATTTGTGCATCATTTCTACATTATTTCTACTATAAATATTCATGATTACAAGGTTATTTGTACATGAATGTTTAGGTAGAATGCTTTATTATATTCATGAATACAGGGTTATTTGTACATGAATATAAGCTTATAGTAGACAAGGTTTTTACATTACAATTCTACATCAATTCTACACCAATTCTACATCAATTCTACACCAATTCTACATCAATTCTACACCAATTCTACATCAATTCTACACCAATTCTACATCGTTTCTGCATGGTTTTCCCTACATTTGTGCATCATTTCTACATTATTTCTACTATAAATATTCATGATTACAAGGTTATTTGTACATGAATGTTTAGGTAGAATGCTTTATTATATTCATGAATACAGGGTTATTTGTACATGAATATAAGCTTATAGTAGACAAGGTTTTTACATTACAATTCTACATCAATTCTACACCAATTCTACATCAATTCTACACCAATTCTACATCAATTCTACACCAATTCTACATCAATTCTACACCAATTCTACATCGTTTCTGCATGGTTTTCCCTACATTTGTGCATCATTTCTACATTATTTCTACTATAAATATTCATGATTACAAGGTTATTTGTACATGAATGTTTAGGTAGAATGCTTTATTATATTCATGAATACAGGGTTATTTGTACATGAATATAAGCTTATAGTAGACAAGGTTTTTACATTACAATTCTACATCAATTCTACACCAATTCTACATCAATTCTACACCAATTCTACATCAATTCTACACCAATTCTACATCAATTCTACACCAATTCTACATCAATTCTACACCAATTCTACATCAATTCTACACCAATTCTACATCAATTCTACACCAATTCTACATCAATTCTACACCAATTCTACATCGTTTCTGCATGGTTTTCCCTACATTTGTGCATCATTTCTACATTATTTCTACTATAAATATTCATGATTACAAGGTTATTTGTACATGAATGTTTAGGTAGAATGCTTTATTATATTCATGAATACAGGGTTATTTGTACATGAATATAAGCTTATAGTAGACAAGGTTTTTACATTACAATTCTACATCAATTCTACACCAATTCTACATCAATTCTACACCAATTCTACATCAATTCTACACCAATTCTACATCAATTCTACACCAATTCTACATCGTTTCTGCATGGTTTTCCCTACATTTGTGCATCATTTCTACATTATTTCTACTATAAATATTCATGATTACAAGGTTATTTGTACATGAATGTTTAGGTAGAATGCTTTATTATATTCATGAATACAGGGTTATTTGTACATGAATATAAGCTTATAGTAGACAAGGTTTTTACATTACAATTCTACATCAATTCTACACCAATTCTACATCAATTCTACACCAATTCTACATCAATTCTACACCAATTCTACATCAATTCTACACCAATTCTACATCGTTTCTGCATGGTTTTCCCTACATTTGTGCATCATTTCTACATTATTTCTACTATAAATATTCATGATTACAAGGTTATTTGTACATGAATGTTTAGGTAGAATGCTTTATTATATTCATGAATACAGGGTTATTTGTACATGAATATAAGCTTATAGTAGACAAGGTTTTTACATTACAATTCTACATCAATTCTACACCAATTCTACATCAATTCTACACCAATTCTACATCAATTCTACACCAATTCTACATCAATTCTACACCAATTCTACATCGTTTCTGCATGGTTTTCCCTACATTTGTGCATCATTTCTACATTATTTCTACTATAAATATTCATGATTACAAGGTTATTTGTACATGAATGTTTAGGTAGAATGCTTTATTATATTCATGAATACAGGGTTATTTGTACATGAATATAAGCTTATAGTAGACAAGGTTTTTACATTACAATTCTACATCAATTCTACACCAATTCTACATCAATTCTACACCAATTCTACATCAATTCTACACCAATTCTACATCAATTCTACACCAATTCTACATCGTTTCTGCATGGTTTTCCCTACATTTGTGCATCATTTCTACATTATTTCTACTATAAATATTCATGATTACAAGGTTATTTGTACATGAATGTTTAGGTAGAATGCTTTATTATATTCATGAATACAGGGTTATTTGTACATGAATATAAGCTTATAGTAGACAAGGTTTTTACATTACAATTCTACATCAATTCTACACCAATTCTACATCAATTCTACACCAATTCTACATCAATTCTACACCAATTCTACATCAATTCTACACCAATTCTACATCAATTCTACACCAATTCTACATCAATTCTACACCAATTCTACATCGTTTCTGCATGGTTTTCCCTACATTTGTGCATCATTTCTACATTATTTCTACTATAAATATTCATGATTACAAGGTTATTTGTACATGAATGTTTAGGTAGAATGCTTTATTATATTCATGAATACAGGGTTATTTGTACATGAATATAAGCTTATAGTAGACAAGGTTTTTACATTACAATTCTACATCAATTCTACACCAATTCTACATCAATTCTACACCAATTCTACATCAATTCTACACCAATTCTACATCAATTCTACACCAATTCTACATCGTTTCTGCATGGTTTTCCCTACATTTGTGCATCATTTCTACATTATTTCTACTATAAATATTCATGATTACAAGGTTATTTGTACATGAATGTTTAGGTAGAATGCTTTATTATATTCATGAATACAGGGTTATTTGTACATGAATATAAGCTTATAGTAGACAAGGTTTTTACATTACAATTCTACATCAATTCTACACCAATTCTACATCAATTCTACACCAATTCTACATCAATTCTACACCAATTCTACATCAATTCTACACCAATTCTACATCGTTTCTGCATGGTTTTCCCTACATTTGTGCATCATTTCTACATTATTTCTACTATAAATATTCATGATTACAAGGTTATTTGTACATGAATGTTTAGGTAGAATGCTTTATTATATTCATGAATACAGGGTTATTTGTACATGAATATAAGCTTATAGTAGACAAGGTTTTTACATTACAATTCTACATCAATTCTACACCAATTCTACATCAATTCTACACCAATTCTACATCAATTCTACACCAATTCTACATCAATTCTACACCAATTCTACATCGTTTCTGCATGGTTTTCCCTACATTTGTGCATCATTTCTACATTATTTCTACTATAAATATTCATGATTACAAGGTTATTTGTACATGAATGTTTAGGTAGAATGCTTTATTATATTCATGAATACAGGGTTATTTGTACATGAATATAAGCTTATAGTAGACAAGGTTTTTACATTACAATTCTACATCAATTCTACACCAATTCTACATCAATTCTACACCTATTCTACATCAATTCTACACCAATTCTACATCAATTCTACACCAATTCTACATCGTTTCTGCATGGTTTTCCCTACATTTGTGCATCATTTCTACTATAAATATTCATGATTACAAGGTTATTTGTACATGAATGTTTAGGTAGAATGCTTTATTATATTCATGAATACAGGGTTATTTGTACATGAATATAAGCTTATAGTAGACAAGGTTTTTACATTACAATTCTACATCAATTCTACACCAATTCTACATCAATTCTACACCAATTCTACATCAATTCTACACCAATTCTACATCAATTCTACACCAATTCTACATCGTTTCTGCATGGTTTTCCCTACATTTGTGCATCATTTCTACATTATTTCTACTATAAATATTCATGATTACAAGGTTATTTGTACATGAATGTTTAGGTAGAATGCTTTATTATATTCATGAATACAGGGTTATTTGTACATGAATATAAGCTTATAGTAGACAAGGTTTTTACATTACAATTCTACATCAATTCTACACCAATTCTACATCAATTCTACACCAATTCTACATCAATTCTACACCAATTCTACATCAATTCTACACCAATTCTACATCAATTCTACACCAATTCTACATCAATTCTACACCAATTCTACATCGTTTCTGCATGGTTTTCCCTACATTTGTGCATCATTTCTACATTATTTCTACTATAAATATTCATGATTACAAGGTTATTTGTACATGAATGTTTAGGTAGAATGCTTTATTATATTCATGAATACAGGGTTATTTGTACATGAATATAAGCTTATAGTAGACAAGGTTTTTACATTACAATTCTACATCAATTCTACACCAATTCTACATCAATTCTACACCAATTCTACATCAATTCTACACCAATTCTACATCAATTCTACACCAATTCTACATCGTTTCTGCATGGTTTTCCCTACATTTGTGCATCATTTCTACATTATTTCTACTATAAATATTCATGATTACAAGGTTATTTGTACATGAATGTTTAGGTAGAATGCTTTATTATATTCATGAATACAGGGTTATTTGTACATGAATATAAGCTTATAGTAGACAAGGTTTTTACATTACAATTCTACATCAATTCTACACCAATTCTACATCAATTCTACACCAATTCTACATCAATTCTACACCAATTCTACATCAATTCTACACCAATTCTACATCGTTTCTGCATGGTTTTCCCTACATTTGTGCATCATTTCTACATTATTTCTACTATAAATATTCATGATTACAAGGTTATTTGTACATGAATGTTTAGGTAGAATGCTTTATTATATTCATGAATACAGGGTTATTTGTACATGAATATAAGCTTATAGTAGACAAGGTTTTTACATTACAATTCTACATCAATTCTACACCAATTCTACATCAATTCTACACCAATTCTACATCAATTCTACACCAATTCTACATCAATTCTACACCAATTCTACATCAATTCTACACCAATTCTACATCAATTCTACACCAATTCTACATCAATTCTACACCAATTCTACATCAATTCTACACCAATTCTACATCGTTTCTGCATGGTTTTCCCTACATTTGTGCATCATTTCTACATTATTTCTACTATAAATATTCATGATTACAAGGTTATTTGTACATGAATGTTTAGGTAGAATGCTTTATTATATTCATGAATACAGGGTTATTTGTACATGAATATAAGCTTATAGTAGACAAGGTTTTTACATTACAATTCTACATCAATTCTACACCAATTCTACATCAATTCTACACCAATTCTACATCAATTCTACACCAATTCTACATCAATTCTACACCAATTCTACATCGTTTCTGCATGGTTTTCCCTACATTTGTGCATCATTTCTACATTATTTCTACTATAAATATTCATGATTACAAGGTTATTTGTACATGAATGTTTAGGTAGAATGCTTTATTATATTCATGAATACAGGGTTATTTGTACATGAATATAAGCTTATAGTAGACAAGGTTTTTACATTACAATTCTACATCAATTCTACACCAATTCTACATCAATTCTACACCTATTCTACATCAATTCTACACCAATTCTACATCAATTCTACACCAATTCTACATCGTTTCTGCATGGTTTTCCCTACATTTGTGCATCATTTCTACTATAAATATTCATGATTACAAGGTTATTTGTACATGAATGTTTAGGTAGAATGCTTTATTATATTCATGAATACAGGGTTATTTGTACATGAATATAAGCTTATAGTAGACAAGGTTTTTACATTACAATTCTACATCAATTCTACACCAATTCTACATCAATTCTACACCAATTCTACATCAATTCTACACCAATTCTACATCAATTCTACACCAATTCTACATCGTTTCTGCATGGTTTTCCCTACATTTGTGCATCATTTCTACATTATTTCTACTATAAATATTCATGATTACAAGGTTATTTGTACATGAATGTTTAGGTAGAATGCTTTATTATATTCATGAATACAGGGTTATTTGTACATGAATATAAGCTTATAGTAGACAAGGTTTTTACATTACAATTCTACATCAATTCTACACCAATTCTACATCAATTCTACACCAATTCTACATCAATTCTACACCAATTCTACATCAATTCTACACCAATTCTACATCGTTTCTGCATGGTTTTCCCTACATTTGTGCATCATTTCTACATTATTTCTACTATAAATATTCATGATTACAAGGTTATTTGTACATGAATGTTTAGGTAGAATGCTTTATTATATTCATGAATACAGGGTTATTTGTACATGAATATAAGCTTATAGTAGACAAGGTTTTTACATTACAATTCTACATCAATTCTACACCAATTCTACATCAATTCTACACCAATTCTACATCAATTCTACACCAATTCTACATCAATTCTACACCAATTCTACATCGTTTCTGCATGGTTTTCCCTACATTTGTGCATCATTTCTACTATAAATATTCATGATTACAAGGTTATTTGTACATGAATGTTTAGGTAGAATGCTTTATTATATTCATGAATACAGGGTTATTTGTACATGAATATAAGCTTATAGTAGACAAGGTTTTTACATTACAATTCTACATCAATTCTACACCAATTCTACATCAATTCTACACCAATTCTACATCAATTCTACACCAATTCTACATCGTTTCTGCATGGTTTTCCCTACATTTGTGCATCATTTCTACATTATTTCTACTATAAATATTCATGATTACAAGGTTATTTGTACATGAATGTTTAGGTAGAATGCTTTATTATATTCATGAATACAGGGTTATTTGTACATGAATATAAGCTTATAGTAGACAAGGTTTTTACATTACAATTCTACATCAATTCTACACCAATTCTACATCAATTCTACACCAATTCTACATCAATTCTACACCAATTCTACATCAATTCTACACCAATTCTACATCGTTTCTGCATGGTTTTCCCTACATTTGTGCATCATTTCTACATTATTTCTACTATAAATATTCATGATTACAAGGTTATTTGTACATGAATGTTTAGGTAGAATGCTTTATTATATTCATGAATACAGGGTTATTTGTACATGAATATAAGCTTATAGTAGACAAGGTTTTTACATTACAATTCTACATCAATTCTACACCAATTCTACATCAATTCTACACCAATTCTACATCAATTCTACACCAATTCTACATCAATTCTACACCAATTCTACATCGTTTCTGCATGGTTTTCCCTACATTTGTGCATCATTTCTACATTATTTCTACTATAAATATTCATGATTACAAGGTTATTTGTACATGAATGTTTAGGTAGAATGCTTTATTATATTCATGAATACAGGGTTATTTGTACATGAATATAAGCTTATAGTAGACAAGGTTTTTACATTACAATTCTACATCAATTCTACACCAATTCTACATCAATTCTACACCAATTCTACATCAATTCTACACCAATTCTACATCAATTCTACACCAATTCTACATCAATTCTACACCAATTCTACATCAATTCTACACCAATTCTACATCAATTCTACACCAATTCTACATCAATTCTACACCAATTCTACATCGTTTCTGCATGGTTTTCCCTACATTTGTGCATCATTTCTACATTATTTCTACTATAAATATTCATGATTACAAGGTTATTTGTACATGAATGTTTAGGTAGAATGCTTTATTATATTCATGAATACAGGGTTATTTGTACATGAATATAAGCTTATAGTAGACAAGGTTTTTACATTACAATTCTACATCAATTCTACACCAATTCTACATCAATTCTACACCAATTCTACATCAATTCTACACCAATTCTACATCAATTCTACACCAATTCTACATCGTTTCTGCATGGTTTTCCCTACATTTGTGCATCATTTCTACATTATTTCTACTATAAATATTCATGATTACAAGGTTATTTGTACATGAATGTTTAGGTAGAATGCTTTATTATATTCATGAATACAGGGTTATTTGTACATGAATATAAGCTTATAGTAGACAAGGTTTTTACATTACAATTCTACATCAATTCTACACCAATTCTACATCAATTCTACACCTATTCTACATCAATTCTACACCAATTCTACATCAATTCTACACCAATTCTACATCGTTTCTGCATGGTTTTCCCTACATTTGTGCATCATTTCTACATTATTTCTACTATAAATATTCATGATTACAAGGTTATTTGTACATGAATGTTTAGGTAGAATGCTTTATTATATTCATGAATACAGGGTTATTTGTACATGAATATAAGCTTATAGTAGACAAGGTTTTTACATTACAATTCTACATCAATTCTACACCAATTCTACATCAATTCTACACCAATTCTACATCAATTCTACACCAATTCTACATCAATTCTACACCAATTCTACATCGTTTCTGCATGGTTTTCCCTACATTTGTGCATCATTTCTACATTATTTCTACTATAAATATTCATGATTACAAGGTTATTTGTACATGAATGTTTAGGTAGAATGCTTTATTATATTCATGAATACAGGGTTATTTGTACATGAATATAAGCTTATAGTAGACAAGGTTTTTACATTACAATTCTACATCAATTCTACACCAATTCTACATCAATTCTACACCTATTCTACATCAATTCTACACCAATTCTACATCAATTCTACACCAATTCTACATCGTTTCTGCATGGTTTTCCCTACATTTGTGCATCATTTCTACTATAAATATTCATGATTACAAGGTTATTTGTACATGAATGTTTAGGTAGAATGCTTTATTATATTCATGAATACAGGGTTATTTGTACATGAATATAAGCTTATAGTAGACAAGGTTTTTACATTACAATTCTACATCAATTCTACACCAATTCTACATCAATTCTACACCAATTCTACATCAATTCTACACCAATTCTACATCAATTCTACACCAATTCTACATCGTTTCTGCATGGTTTTCCCTACATTTGTGCATCATTTCTACATTATTTCTACTATAAATATTCATGATTACAAGGTTATTTGTACATGAATGTTTAGGTAGAATGCTTTATTATATTCATGAATACAGGGTTATTTGTACATGAATATAAGCTTATAGTAGACAAGGTTTTTACATTACAATTCTACATCAATTCTACACCAATTCTACATCAATTCTACACCAATTCTACATCAATTCTACACCAATTCTACATCAATTCTACACCAATTCTACATCGTTTCTGCATGGTTTTCCCTACATTTGTGCATCATTTCTACATTATTTCTACTATAAATATTCATGATTACAAGGTTATTTGTACATGAATGTTTAGGTAGAATGCTTTATTATATTCATGAATACAGGGTTATTTGTACATGAATATAAGCTTATAGTAGACAAGGTTTTTACATTACAATTCTACATCAATTCTACACCAATTCTACATCAATTCTACACCAATTCTACATCAATTCTACACCAATTCTACATCAATTCTACACCAATTCTACATCGTTTCTGCATGGTTTTCCCTACATTTGTGCATCATTTCTACATTATTTCTACTATAAATATTCATGATTACAAGGTTATTTGTACATGAATGTTTAGGTAGAATGCTTTATTATATTCATGAATACAGGGTTATTTGTACATGAATATAAGCTTATAGTAGACAAGGTTTTTACATTACAATTCTACATCAATTCTACACCAATTCTACATCAATTCTACACCAATTCTACATCAATTCTACACCAATTCTACATCAATTCTACACCAATTCTACATCGTTTCTGCATGGTTTTCCCTACATTTGTGCATCATTTCTACATTATTTCTACTATAAATATTCATGATTACAAGGTTATTTGTACATGAATGTTTAGGTAGAATGCTTTATTATATTCATGAATACAGGGTTATTTGTACATGAATATAAGCTTATAGTAGACAAGGTTTTTACATTACAATTCTACATCAATTCTACACCAATTCTACATCAATTCTACACCAATTCTACATCAATTCTACACCAATTCTACATCAATTCTACACCAATTCTACATCGTTTCTGCATGGTTTTCCCTACATTTGTGCATCATTTCTACATTATTTCTACTATAAATATTCATGATTACAAGGTTATTTGTACATGAATGTTTAGGTAGAATGCTTTATTATATTCATGAATACAGGGTTATTTGTACATGAATATAAGCTTATAGTAGACAAGGTTTTTACATTACAATTCTACATCAATTCTACACCAATTCTACATCAATTCTACACCAATTCTACATCAATTCTACACCAATTCTACATCAATTCTACACCAATTCTACATCGTTTCTGCATGGTTTTCCCTACATTTGTGCATCATTTCTACATTATTTCTACTATAAATATTCATGATTACAAGGTTATTTGTACATGAATGTTTAGGTAGAATGCTTTATTATATTCATGAATACAGGGTTATTTGTACATGAATATAAGCTTATAGTAGACAAGGTTTTTACATTACAATTCTACATCAATTCTACACCAATTCTACATCAATTCTACACCAATTCTACATCAATTCTACACCAATTCTACATCAATTCTACACCAATTCTACATCGTTTCTGCATGGTTTTCCCTACATTTGTGCATCATTTCTACATTATTTCTACTATAAATATTCATGATTACAAGGTTATTTGTACATGAATGTTTAGGTAGAATGCTTTATTATATTCATGAATACAGGGTTATTTGTACATGAATATAAGCTTATAGTAGACAAGGTTTTTACATTACAATTCTACATCAATTCTACACCAATTCTACATCAATTCTACACCAATTCTACATCAATTCTACACCAATTCTACATCAATTCTACACCAATTCTACATCGTTTCTGCATGGTTTTCCCTACATTTGTGCATCATTTCTACATTATTTCTACTATAAATATTCATGATTACAAGGTTATTTGTACATGAATGTTTAGGTAGAATGCTTTATTATATTCATGAATACAGGGTTATTTGTACATGAATATAAGCTTATAGTAGACAAGGTTTTACATTACATTACATCAATCTACATCTCTACACAATCACACCAATTCTACATCAATTCTACACCAATTCTACATCAATTCTACACCAATTCTACATCAATTCTACACCAATTCTACATCAATTCTACACCAATTCTACATCGTTTCTGCATGGTTTTCCCAACATTTGTGCATCATTTCTACATTATTTCTACTATAAATATTCATGATTACAAGGTTATTTGTACATGAATGTTTAGGTAGAATGCTTTATTATATTCATGAATACAGGGTTATTTGTACATGAATATAAGCTTATAGTAGACAAGGTTTTTGCATTACAATTCTACATCAATTCTACACCATATTCTACATCAATTCTACACCAATTCTACATCAATTCTACACCAATTCTACATCGTTTCTGCATGGTTTTCCCTACATTTGTGCATCATTTCTACATTATTTCTACTATAAATATTCATGATTACAAGAGTTATTTGTACATGAATGTTTAGGTAGAATGCTTTATTATATTCATGAATACAAGGTTATTTGTACATGAATATAAGCTTATAGTAGACAAGGTTTTTACATTACAATTCTACATCAATTCTGCACCAATTCTCCATCAATTCTACACCACTTCTACATCAATTCTACACCAATTCTACACTCACTTCTACACCAATTCTACATCGTTTCTGCATGGTTTTCCCTACATTTGTGCATCATTTCTACATTATTTCTACTATAAATATTCATGATTACAAGGATTATTTGTACATGAATGTTTAGGTAGAACGCTTTATTATATTCATGAATACAGGGTTATTTGTACATGAATATAAGCTTATAGTAGACAAGGTTTTTACATTACAATTCTACATCAATTCTACACCAATTCTACATCAATTCTACACCTATTCTACATCAATTCTACACCAATTCTACATCAATTCTACACCAATTCTACATCGTTTCTGCATGGCTTTTCCTACATTTGTGCATCTTTTTTTTTTTATTTCTACTATAAATATTCATGATTACAAGGTTATTTGTACATGAATGTTTGGGTAGAATGCTTTATTATATTCATGAATACAGGGTTATTTGTACATGAATATAAGCTTATAGTAGGTGAGGTTTTTACATTACAATTCTACATCAATTCTACACCAATTCTACATCAATCTCTACACCAATTCTACATCAATTCTACACCAATTCTACATCAATTCTGTACCAATTCTACATCGTTTCTGCATGGTTTTCCTCACATTCCTGCATCATTTCAC